>CM061035.1:49093793-49696561 GCA_030763125.1 Hippophae gyantsensis
TCATCATGCACCACATCATTCATGAAGAAGCCATGGAAAAAGTATAATTATGAGAATGGTATAAACTTGAGCAAAAATCTTGGTTCTTTGATGACTATTGTTACGAGCAAAAATACCATGAATGATGGATGGATTGTGCCACTTTCTAAAAAAATATCTGGAGTAGACATTGGATAATCTTATATATCGTTCGAGTACATATTGTAATTATTTGAATTTCAAATGATCTACTTAAGTATAATTCATGTGTGGACAAGGTGAGTCCTCAATCAAAAAATAACTTTCATTTATGTAGAGCATATAATTAAGTATAATTATGTTCATTTATGTTCATATATATATATCGAATTGAAGCTAATCACCTATCACATTTAGTAGTGTTTTATGATTCATCATATGTGACTCAATATCAAGAGCATGATGTTAGCATAAGAATGAAAAAATTATGTGATAAGGCATTAACGCTTTAGAGAAATCAAAAGTTGATAATCCCTTAACCACTAAAGTTTTAACAAGGTCAAGATCATTAGATATGGTAATCCTTTATCTATATGGTAATCATATTTGGTATTCTGACTCAGCTTTCATAGAACTGAATAAAGACACAAAACAGTTGTTGAAATATAAGAGTTATAACTAGCTATTTTTTTCTATTGTTCTTTGTAATATTGAATAAAGAACTGGAAGCTGTGGAATAAGAGTAAAGGCATTGTCCTTAAAAAATCACATAAGCTTGTATGGGATAATGTTATGGTATGTACAAGCAAATATTAAGAATAAATTTTATTAATTTAATGATTTATACAATTGAATAATAAAGATATTTGAATTCATAAACCATGTACACTTGTTTTTGTAGGTTCCACAACCGAATGATAGAATAATGTGTGGTTACTTTATCATGAAACTTATGAGTGAGATCATCTCAAATATAAACATGTCAATTAAAGATGTGGTAATCTCTTTTAATAGTATACTTTTTTAACATATAATTTATTTTTAATGAATTTATGATGTTAATTATGAAATAAGTTTTGTTCATTTACGTTATTAAATTGTTATTTTGAATTTAAATACATTTAGTTCTTTGGTTGAAGTAAAATGGACTATGATAGGATAATTTTTGAAGATTTATTAGAAGAATGGGTAGAACACATTCTTCAAATTATAAAATCACAAGAAGAATATGATGAATTTGAATAGCATAGATATCTTATTAATATGTGCTTATCTTGGAAAATTACATATAATAATGGATAAATGTAATTTTATATCTAATATACCCATGCACATGTATATTTACTTATAATATTTAATGATATTGAAATTAAGTTAAATTTGTATATATCTATTGTATATAAGTTATTTTTTGTTATAAGTTTAATTCTTAAGTAATTAATTAATATCTAGTTTTTAAATGAATAAAAAGTTTTAAAAAATCTTTTAAACATATTTTGATTTTTTATACGATTATTTGATTTAAGACATGCAAGGAGGCTAGTAGAAAATAATTAGGGGTGATACCTTTTTTAAGTCGGTTGACATGTAGGACCAACTTTAAATATAAAGTCAGTTGACACGTAGGATAGACTTTAAATTTTAAGTTGGTTGACACGATGAACCGACTTAAAAATTAAAGTCACCCCATAAACCGACTTAAAATATCTTCATTACAGTAGTGCAAGTTCATGATTTAGGCATGTCTTTTGTGTTTTGTATGGGAGCACATTTCTTTGATAATTGTCCAAATAATCTTGAATTAGCATTTTATGTGGGTAATGTGTGCCGAAATAATACTTGATACTCAAACACATATAACCTAGGATTGAGACAACCTCCAAATTACTCTTGGAATAATAACAATCAAGGTAGTAATTAATTCAACTCTTAATCATTTTCACATTCTAGTTTTCGACAAGCACAAAAATGACAAGCCCAATTGAAAAAAATACAAATGCTTTTATGGCAGTTATGAAAAACTTCATCCAATCTATAAATAGAAAAGTGTCCACTCAAGAGGCTTAAATTTGAAACTTAGTGAACCAAATGGGGCAACTTGCCTAGGCTATAAGTCAAAGGCCTCAAGGTAACCTTCCAAGTGAGACACTTATAAACCCCCATAAGAAAAGGTAAGCAACATTGTAAATCCATAACCTTGAGGAGTGGAAAAACTTTAGAACAGGAACATAAGACTCAAAAGGATGAGGAAGAACTAGTGGATAAAGAGAGGACTGAAAAGGAAATGATTCACCTATAGAAAAATAACCTCTACAAATCCATTATTCTTTTCCCTCAAAGACTTCAAAAGAAAAAGTTAGATATTGAGTTTTCAAAATTTCTTGATGTCTTCAAAAAGCTGCGTATGAACATAGCATTTGCAGATGCACTTGAACAAATTCCATCTTATGCCAAATTCATGAAGGATATACTATCAAATAAAAGGAGGCTTGGAGATCATGTAACAATAACCTTGACCGAAGGTGATGGTTCCACCCTTGATAGAAATCTACCACAAAAACTGGAAGATCTAGGTAGTTTTGACATCCCTTGCACTATTAGGAGAATCCATTTTGGCAAGTCACTATGTGATTTGAGTTCTAGCATTAATCTTATGTCATTATCAATTTTCAAGAGATTAGTGGTTAGCAATGCGAAACTTACTAACATTACAAATGCCATACATGTCAATTAAAAGACCCCAGTGTGTGGAAAAATATATGTTAGTAAAAGTAGACAAATTCATATTTTCAGTAGATTGCATTGTGCTAGAAATGGAGGAGGACTATGACATTACTATCATACTTGGTTGTCCTTTATTATCAACCAAAAAATCACTCATTGATGTACAAAAAGGTGAATATACACGCTAATGAATACCATGACACTCATATAGGCGCAAAAATTCATTCTTGTAGTGCACTCTTTATAAATATACTTATCATATATTTTTGGAAAGTGCTAGAAGAACTACAAATACCAAATGCCATGCATCTATAAAGGAAAATGATCTTTTCCAATCATAGAGTTGAGCTTTCAAAAATTAATGCAAATTTTCCACCCGATTTGGATTCGAGTAGGAATTAAATCATTATTTTCATTCTTCACCATAGTAACTCCTAACTTCTTTGGAGAAACTTGGACTGGGCTAACCCACTTGCTATTTGATATTGTTAAAATTTCACCAATTCTAATAGCTTGATAACTTCTATCTTAATGACTTCCATCATTGGTAGATTCAATTGCCTTTATGGTTCTCTCATTGGTTTGGAGTCATCATCAAGCAATATTCAGTGTTTGCACATAAAAGTATTGATTCTCTTAATGTTAGTAATTGTTCATCCAATCACTATTTGTATTCTCTCAAAACCTAGAATAAGCTCTCTTCTTGAATAGCTGAAAGCATAGATTATATAACATAGGAAGTGTGTCTCCATCCCCTAAGTATACATAGTTAAGATGTTTTGGGAAAGGTTTGAGATCCAAGGTGAGTTTCTACACAATGGAAGGTAAAAGTTTCTCATTAGATATAGGAAAATAAATATAGGAATGATTGTACCTTGGGTTTATCTATGGAAAAAGAGTAAAGAGAGTCAACAATCTCCTTTAATTCATCTACTATATCAATACCCCCTTCTTCATCACTTAAATTTTTTATCATGCTATCTCTTATGGAAACCTCCAATAAGTCTGTACTAGAATTATACTCACTAGGGTACATCATCGCATCAAAGATATTGAAGCGAATAACCTCTCTGTCAAACTCTATAGTTAGATTTATGTTATGCACATCTATCTTTGTTTGGGTTCTTCTCATGAATGGTCTACCAAAACGTAAGGGTGTTTACTTAATAGTGGAACCATCTCTTATATGAAGCACATAAAAAATGACTAGAATATAAGCTCATTAACCTATACTAAAACATCTTTCAAGACTCCTTTTGCATAAGCATTAGATCGATTGACAGGTTGGATAGCTACATTGGTTTCTTTAAGGGGCCAAGATTTAAAGTAGCATAAATCAAGTAAGGCATAACATTAATTGAAGCTCCTAGATCTAGCATAGTCCTTTCAAATTTAGTGTTACCTATAACGCGTGGTATGGTGAAACTACCTAGATCCTTGCATTTTTGTCAAAGTTTCCTTTCTAAGATGATTGACATGTTCACCATTTTATTACCTTTGAGCTTCTTCTTTTCTATGCACAATTCCTTTACAAATTAGCATAGTGTGGCACTTGGTTGATGGCATCCAATAGTGAAATATTAATCTATACTTTTTGAAAAGTTTCAAAGACTTCTTGCTCATGTACCTCCTTGGATTTTGCGAACTTGTTAGGAAAAGGAATTGGGGCTCATAAGTAGAAATTGGAACTTAATTATTTGATTGTTCTTGAATAAGCAATAATTGATCTCATTTTCTGTGGTTTGTTCCTTATGAGCTTCTTCAAGATGCTTACCTTTTCTCAATAATATAGTACTGGAATTTTCCCATGGATTGACCATTGGTTGAAAGGGAAGTTTACTAGATCCTTTTGCTCCTAATTTCTCAATGGTACTAGCTAACTCACTGAATCCATTTTCAAGGTTTTTGATAGCAGATTTTATGTCTTGATGAAACCTAAGTTATTGTTGTTGGAACTTGATAGTAAATTGTTAGAACTTCATAGTATCTTGTGGGAATTGAGAAATGTTGGATACTATCATATTTACCAAATCCTTTAAAGATTTACCTTGAGATAGAAGAGGATTTTTTGTTTCACTTGATAAGGTTGTTGACTTCTCGAAAAAGGAAAACCTAGTAGATGACTAAGGGCAACTAGTTGATTACTTAAAGAATAGCTAAAGTTAGGATGACCCTTCGAATCTAGATTACAAGTGCTAGAGTATGATCATATTTTTTTCATTTGTTGTCCTTGGTATCCTCTTATAGCATTTTCTTGTTCAAGAGAAGGATCTTGAGTAGTAGGACACATATCTGTTGAGTGTCCAATGTTAATGCAGATTTCAAAAGCTTGAACTTGTCTGAGCATGCTTAGTAGTTGTTCAATATTATTAAAAAATCCTACTTCATTGACCTTTGAAGGTGGGTTGGAATGGGTGCCTAATTATTGAGCATTTGTATCCATAGTGTCAAATTCCTTGTAGTTTCAAGAGTCTTATTAACCAAAGCTCACCACTTGTTTCATCTATAATGCTTTTGTCTATAGGTATCAATCTCTTATAGAAGTATTGAATTAAGAGCTATTCACTTATTTGATTATAAGGGAAACTTGCATATAATTTCTTGAACCGTTCTCAATACTAATATAAATTCTCCCCATTGTACTGTTCAATATCACAAATTTCTTTTCTGATTAGAGTGGCCCTAGAAGTAGGAAATATTTCTCCAAGAAGAGCTGCTTTATCTCATTCCAACTGTTTATTATGCAAATGGTAAGTAGTACAACCACTCCTTAGTGCTATCTATTAAAGAGAATGGGAATGCTCTAAGTTTTGCTTGTTCTTCAATAATGCCATTAGGTTTCATGCTAGAACAAACCACGTAAAATTCCTTTAGATGCTTGTTTGGATCCTCACCAGCTAGATCTCGAAAATTAGGCATAAAATGAATCATGTCAGACTTCAGATCAAGAGCATCACCATTGTCATCCTATTGAATGGGTAATGGTTGTTATTCTAAAGCTGGTATTACTATCTCCTTAAGAGTTTGATTGAGATTATTCATAATCATTTCTACATAAATGGAATGATTCAAATCTTTAAATGAGTCACTTGCAATTGGAAGATCTATCTGAATTGCTTACTTTAGAAATTATGAATTTGATCTTAGATTGTATTGTGGGTTCATCATTACGACTCTAAAAAGAAAATAAAAATTAGAAACAAGTTATATATATATATCTGTGTGTGTGTGTAAAGAGCATATTTTTTTAGTTTGAGTAAATTTGTTTTTAATTTTTTCAATATATTTTGAAATTTTTTATTTTTTTTTATTTGTATTATTTTATATTTTATATTTTTCAATAACAACTAAAGATTAATAAAGATAAAAATAAAATATTAAAATTATGATAAATATTAAAAAAACAATTGTAGGATCACTCTCCACCACTTGAATGTGTTGCAAATTAACAAAAGCATATTCTATTATCCTATTTATTCACTATACCAAGTTAGAAAAATTCAAAAAAGTAAAAATCTCCGCATTTCTTATAGATTCATTGAATTAAACACACTCTTAATCTAACCCGTTTTAATAGACGACCTATAGTAAGCTCTCTAAATTGAATATATCAAAAGCATTAATTTTTTAAAGAAGTAATCAAGGTTAAGCACACAAGTTCAGTTTAATTATATTGAGTATTAATTCTCATTCCATGTAATTTATCACTAATTATTTAAATTTATTAAGTGATTACGTACCAAATCAACTAAATTGATTAACGATGAATTAATTTGATTATTTAATTGTATACTTAAATAATCAAATAAATTCATACAATAATTAAAACTGAGAATTAATTGATAATAAAAAAGAACAACCGAATAGAATATTACAGATCTTATTAAATATTGTAATCCATGTCTAGGGCTTTGAAACTCACAATCAATTATAAAATTATCTATTCATGGAAAATAATAAATTAAGGAAATTATTCATGAAAAAAAATGAAAGAAAGGGGAAAAAATCTTAGGATTTTCGTCTTTAGTTTTGTGCTTCGACTCCTTTAATGCTTCTTGAATGCTCTTATTCTTAATTGTTACCTCTAACTTAATTTTATAATTTTTGTATTTTTTTTTTCTAAATTGTTTTCTTAATTTTCATGCAATTATGATATTCTTTATTTTATAGGGTGTTATTTTGTATTTATATTGAGAAAATTGATTTATTTTTGAGTTGTATTAGCACTTATTGAACATGATTTACACCTAAAAAGGATATATGGTGTGTGAATCTCGCGTCTAGTGAATAAATATGTGGCTCCATATGTAATCACCTAAGATTAGGGGTTTGGAGTGCACTCTTCACGCACAATGAAGGTTGTGCAATTTGGATTTTTCCTTCCAAGTATATGTACCTGTCAAATAGAAAGGGTTCTTCCAGCTTGACTTTTATAAAAAAATCCTCATTTAAGTAGGTATAACTTTGCATAAAAAAACTCTAAATTACAAACCATAAAATTCATGATAAACTAGACATCCATATATGTTTAAAAATATAATTCCCTAACTCTAATTCATTGTGAAAATTCTCCAGTTTTCAATTTACTTTTTAGGAAACAGTTTTCTATGAAATTTACAAAATCACAAATTACTTATTCTTGGATTATTTTTATAAACGTCTTCCATAGCTGGTTTATTTGGGTTAAAAAAAGTGTTATTAATGTATAAAATATATTTTTAATCAAAAAGAAGGAAAGGAAGAGGCTTTGTATACATCCAAAATCACATGAAGGATGGTTTGAATTCTTGTTGGAGAATTTAAGAAATCCAATTTCTAAAGGCTGAAATTTCCTTTGTAGTGTTAAGAAGAGAGAAGGGAAAAATAAAACATAACAGCTTTCATGTTTCTCATGGCTGGAAGTTTCATTTTGTTTTTTTATTGTGAGGATATCGATTTTACTAGCCAAGGAAATCCCACATGGGGATATGTGACCTCAACATCTCATGCTTAACTTTTTTTCCGTATGTCACTTGAGGAGGTACAGGACAAGCTGCTCATCAATTTCGAATGTGAAAGACAAAAATACCCTTATCCCATAACACGAAAACTTTTAAGAATTAGGGGCATTTTTGTAACTTTGTTCAAAAACTAAAGAAATTAAGTTAACCCTTTTTAATTTATTATAACACATGTACATCAAAAAATTAAACTCATAAATTTCATTTTCTACACATTAAGGGTAAAATGGTAAAAATTATGAAAACATAACTTTGGTTAAAATTTTATTTATTGTAAGGAATGGGATGTTACAACCATTTGAGCTAATGTGTGATGCAAGTGAATAGGCATTCAATGCTCTTTTGGGACAAAGGATTGACAAGCTACCAAATGGCACATATTATGCATCATAGACTCTGAACGATGCCTAATTCAATTTCTCCAAGTGGAAAAGAACTTTTAGCTATGATTTTTGCTTTAGAAAAATTTTGATCATATCTAATTGGAATTAAAGTAACTATTTTCTCTAATCATGTAGCTCTTAGGTACTTGCTCATAAAGAAAGATGCCAAGCCAAGGCTAATAAGGTGGATTCTTCTTCTACAAGAATTTGACCTTTAAACCAAACAAAAAAGTGGAAGTGAAAATGTAGTAGCATATCACCTCGGTAGATTAATTCAAGAAGATGAATCACTTCCACTAAGAAAGGAATTTTCAGATGGGTAGCTACTTGAGACCATTGTGTTTACTCCTTGGTATACAGATATAATGAATTACTTGGTCACCAATAATTACTACAAGACTCATCACAAGCTACCAAATTCAAACTTAAGAAGATTACTAAGGAATATGTGTGGGATGACCCCTACCTTTAGAAACATTACCCAAACCAATTGATAAGAAAGTACGAACCTGACACTGAGTTTACTTTTATTCTAACTTTTTGTCATTCTTCTACATATGGTGGAAATTTTGGAGTTAAATGAACCATTCTCAAATTCTTAGAGAATGGATTCTATTGGCCCACATTTTTCAAGGATTCCTTCACCTTTTGTAGAACATGTGATCATTGACGTTAGGTATCAAATGCCACAAACTCCAATTCTTATTGTTGAAATCTTTGACATTTGGGTATTGATTTCATGGGATATTTTCCATCTTCTTACAATCCTATATATATATATACTTGCTATGGATTACATGTCTAAATTGGTGGAAGCTAAAGCCACCAAAACTAGCGCCTCTAAAGTTGTTGTGGATTTTGTGAAGTCTAACATATTTGCTAGGTTTGGAACACAAGAGCTATTATCATGAATGGTGGACTGCATTTATGCAATAGGAATTTGTGGACTTTACTTAAAATGTACAATGTCAACCACAAAGTTTCCACCTCTTATAATCCACAAACAAGTGCTCAACTTAAAGTGTCCAATAAAGAGATCAAGGCCATCCTTGAAATAACAATTAAAATTCATAGAAAGTATTGGATCTTGAAATTGTATGATGCATTGTGGCCATATAGAACTGCATATAAAATGCCAACTAGAATGTTGCCATTCCAGTTGGTGTATGATAAACCTTGTCATCTACTACTAGTTGATTTAGAGCATCAAGAATTTTGGGCAGTGAAATAATGTAACATGGACTTAGACAAAGCTAGAAGACACCAAAAATTATAAATGAATGAGCTAGAGGAAATTGGAGATTATTCCTATGAAAGCTCAAAAGTTAACAAAGAGTTCACCATTGGTGATAAAAGTCCTCTTATTTTGTTCACTACTTAAATTGCTTCTATGTAAGTTACATTCTCGTTGGATCAATCCATTTATTATTTCTAATGTATTCTCTTATGGTGCAGTTGAAATATGAAGCCCAAGTACCAGTAAATAATTATAAGTTAATCGAAACAGGTTGAAGCCTTACTACGAACCTTTTATACCAATCAATATAGAAGAGGTGACTCTACACGAACCAACAGATTTGGAAGGTTAAATAAATATATGAGGCACTGTCCGGCTAGCAATGTTAAACAATATTTTTAGGAGGAAACCCATCATATTTGTTTTCTACTCTGTTTTACTAATTTTTGTATTACATATATGTATGTTCTTACATTAAGGACAATGTAAGAATTAGGTGTTGGGAGTGTTAACACATCACTATCTTAATTTTTTATGCTTTATTAGTTTAGCTTGCTTTAGGATTAGTAAGCTCTAGGTAGCATAATTTTTTCATTTTTAGTATTTATTTGTTGCATTTCTTAGAATAGCTAGGATTAATAAAATGGCATAGAATCAATCACATATTCTCTTATTGTTTTCTAGCATTTGTGATGAAATTAGCTTAATAATGTTAGATAAAAAATGATAATGAATATTGATAGAGTCTTGACCTTGTTCCTAAGTAAAGGTAACTTAATGATAATTTTACTCAAAATTTGCATGCACAATAGTTAAATTAATGATAGAAGAAATTATATGCATGAACTTACAGAAAATGATGTGAATCCTTTGGAACTTTGCTATACTTTTAATGAATAAGATTAAGTTGCTAGAACGTTTCTTTAAATTTATCAAGGAAAATGCTAAATTTATTTCTTGAAAAATAATTAAGGCAATAGGATTAACTTCTTTGGCTAAATTTTCCTACCTTTAATGTTGTTGTTCTTTCAAAAACAACATTTATGAGAACCAATTTGAGTCTACATGAGCCAATTGTTTATACACACTCCTTACTCTTTAAACTAAACACATTGGTCATACCCTATAGTTCAAGAAAAGTGGAGTTGCATAAAAAGAGAATAGATTCTATGAAAATGATAGAATAAGATTTAAGAGTATAAATTGTGCTATAATTGATTAAATGCCCAACATACATAAAACAACCCCTACTACAATATGTACCTCATCAAAATATATATATGTGTATGTGTGTGTGTGTGTGGACAAGCTAAAAAGAATTATAAAAAGGATTATGTGTTATTCAAAAAATCGAAAAAAACATTACAAAAATAAAAAGAAGCCAATAATGATGTTTGAGCCCAAAAATATTGACGCTATTTTATTGACATAATTGGTCTTATAATAATATTATTTGTAGTTTCTCTTACTCCATGGACTCAAGAACTTTTGTTTCTCTTTTTTCCCTTTCATTTGATTGAACCAATAAACATAGATACATGCTATAATCAAATGAAAGACCTTTTGATTTTAAGAAATACTTTTGATTAGTGGAGAGATAATTTAAAACAAAAGCATATGGTATGAAATTCAACTCTAAAAAGAATAGTGATATTTTATAGGAAGAAACAACCTTTCAACTTGTTTATGCTAGATGATTTGACTATGCTAATTGATATTACATCACACACACACTTTCAGCATGATTATTGTACATTAGCTGTAGCAAAAGGATGACTAGAGACAATATCTAACATTTATTAGAATTCAAAACCATAATATTGTTAAGCCCCAAAGATAAATTATCAGAATACTTATTCTCTTAATTATGGGTGTTGACTTTGCTCGAGGACTAGCAAAGAGTAGATATGGGGGAATTTGATAAGTGTTATTTTATATATTTTTTAGGATTTTTCTGGGAACTGTATGGATTTTTTTATGATTTTTATTCCACAAGTGGATGTACTTAGAAATATATGTAGATGTACTTAGCATAAATAGGTATACTTAGTATATCTGTGGATGCACACAACATAGAGACCCCGAAATAGCATTGTTTCATAGTCTCCATGTGCATTCCATCCCTATGCGACGAGTCATTTGTTCCCCTACACGACATGTCGTTTTATCCTATATGCTTTACCAACCACAACATGCGCGTGCATCTAACGAGCTAACATATGGCACCCTTTTTATTCATCAGCATAAGATTTGCATGAACCATATATCATTTTTCATGTATATTTTTGTATTATTAGTCCCAATACAACTCAAAAATAAATCAATTTTCTCAATATAAATACAAAATAACACCCCATAGAGTACAAGTAGTATCAAAATTGTATGAAAATTAAGAGAAAAATAGAATAAAATGAAGAACTTATATAATTAAACTAGTGGCAACAATTGAGAATGAGATTCAAGAAGCAATCAAGAATTAAAGAGACAAATCTTAAGATTTTTTCCCTTTTTTATTATTTTCCTGAATAATTTTCTTAATTTTTTTTTAATGAGTAGTTAATTTTATAATTGATTGTGGATGATTTTAAAGCCTTACATATGGATTACAATATTTAATAAGATTTTCAATATTCTATTAACTATTATTCTTGATTATATATTAATTCTCAATTTTAATATTTATATGAATTTTATTGATTATTTAAGTGTACAATTAAATAATCAAATTAGTTCATCATCAATCAATTTAGTTGATTGGGTATGTAATCACTTGATCAATTTAAAGAATTAATGATAAATTACTTGTAATGAGAACTAATGCATAAGATAATTAAATCGAGCTTATGTGTTTAACCTTGATCCAATTTGCTTCTTTAAAATTAAATACTTTTGATGGATTAAATTTAGAGATCTTATTTTATGTTGTCTATTAAAAAGTGTTTGGACTAAGAACTTGCTTAATTCAACAAATATGTAAGAAGGGGTGGAAACTATTATACTTGTGAATTTCTCTAAGTTGGTATAATCAAAAGAATAGAAGATTAGGATGTACTTTTTTTTTATTTGCAATAATATCCAAAACAAATACAAAAAATTAAATAAAGATATATTGTACGTACGTATATAAATTTAAATATCCAAACAAATACACAAAATTATATAATTTTAAAAACCAATTGTCTAAAAAAAATAAAAAAATTATACTATATATATATATATATCCAACTTAAATTATAAAGAGTGAAATAAAATAATAATTGACCTAAAAAAATTTCAATTGTAATAAAAAATACACGTAGGACGTAGCGTCGATTAACGTGGCAAACCGACGCTATCCACACGTGTAGTGTCAGTTCGCCTCGTCAATTGATGCTATCCACATAGAACATAGCGTCGGTTGATATGGCAAACCGATGCTACATGCGTGGATTGTATCAGTTCTCCACGTCAACCGACACTACGTCCTACGTGGATAGCATCGGTTCTACACCGAACCAACTTTAAATTCATTATAAGTCGGTTTTTGGAAAAAACTGAATTTACATAGCGACTTAAATACCTTTTTTGTAGTAGTGTAGTTTGCAAAATTCTCTTTGGGAAAGACCCTTACTTATTATATACTAATTTATGACATCTTAAGCAATTTAAAGTAAGGTTTAAATTGAATGTTCATCTAAACCCCATCACTTCATGTATATAAATTTGTCCTCTTTGGGTGTAAGAAATTTTAGTTGAGCTCTTGTAAGGGATCTTTCCCATAGTTTACCTATTATTATCATGTAAGAGGCTGATTAATGTCTTAGCTTTCAAGCTTCCCTTTTATTTTCTAAAATAGTTCCTATAATGATTTATTGAATGATTTAAGTCATTTAGGAGTCTTGATCATCTATATTTAGAGCATTCTTAGGAGGTTATGCCTCAGATAAGCTATAGTTATGAAGATATTCAATCAGGTTGGTTTTGTTGATATTTTTCCATGTTAGGGTCTTTAGCATTGTATATGATTTTGTCTTGATTTACCATTAATTGGGAGTTGTTTTTTATGGTAACTTTTGTAGCACTTAGCCTTTTAGCTTGCTTGAGTGTAGTGATAAAAGCTTCTTATTCATTTTGTTATTTGTTGCATGTAATCCAAACCTCAAATATTGCTCAAAGAAGTTGTTATCTCAACTTTGTAGCAAAATTCTTGCTCATCCTTTTGAAAAGAAGAGCCATCTACTAAGAGGGTCTAAATTTCGATATCTGGGTCAAGTTGCCTCTAGTTTCTGGAAATGATAGTGCTAGGATATGAGGTATAGAAACTGTCATCTTAGTGATGAAATATACCAAGATTTAGGCTTTAATTGTTATTCAAGGTTGATGTTTAATATTGTAGTTGCTCAATTTTAGTGGACACTTCATCATTCTTCTAGAATGTCTAATGTATGAAGCAATGCTCTTATAGAATAAGTGGTGAGCATCATGAGACTATAAGCCTCAAAATATCGATGGAGATTTTTAGCAACTATTACTACTGCTAAGGCTAGCTTCTCTAATATTGGATACCATAGTTCAACATCTAAGAGAACCTTGCTAATATAGTATATTAACTTGTGAGCTTTTTTATCTTCTTTGCCATGAATTTCATTTATTATAGATTTTGAGACTACAAGATATATAGTTCTTATGTTTAATCTAGTTTGACCAAAATGAGTGGAGAGACTATGTAAGCTTTAAGTTGCTAGAAAGCTTACTCACAAGATTCATTCCATTCAAAATTTACAACTCTATTCATCTTTATTGAGAGCTATGATGCTACCCATGAGTCTCTGAACCTCCTTTTTGTTTTTTAGAAGGAATTTCAATTAATGCATAGATTTGATCTTGATTAGCTCAATACTTTTTTCTATGACTAGGTAACTAAAGAACATGCCAGATTTAACTACAATGTACACTTCAAACATTTCATTTACCATTCTCTGTTATATAGTACCTACATTTTTCAACCTAAAGGGCATTATGTTGTAGCAATAGGTGCCTCGTTCTGTGATGAAGAAGGTATTTTCTATATCCTCAGGATGTAGCTATATCTAATTGTATCCTGAGAATGCATCCATGAAACTAAAGAGCTTAGAGCCAAAGTGGCATCCGCTAACTAATATATTCACTATAATGGGAAATTGTCTTCATATGATACTTTATTGAGATCAATGAAATCAACACACATCCTATTAGCACCCTTTTCTTTGGTACCACTACCATGTTGGAAAACCAATCTGGAAATTGGACTTCATCGATGAAGTCATTTTCCTTTAGCTTGTTTACTTCTTCACATTACCTTATGGCCAAATTTACTTCTTTTTTGCTTGATTAGAGCAAAAGCTTGATTTAGATGTAGCTTATGGAAAGCTATATTAGGATCTATCCCTGGAATTTCCTCATTAGACTAGGCAAAGTAGTCTTGATGCTCTCTAAGAAAGTTAAACAAATCCTCTTCTATTTGGAGCTGAGCTTAGTTCCTACAGAGGGTAAAAACTACCAGCATCATGCCACATCATTTAAGGTCTTGATAATACTTAAGATTGTTAAAAAGAAGCTTACCACATATTAGGAGCTCCCAAGAGGCTCCTAGATACTAACAAAAGCACATTATACATCTATATGGCCATCACATTACAAACAAGATTCTTCAAGTGGCTCGATCATTATCCAAGATGAGCCTCAAAGGGTTAGACCCTAATAGATACTAATAGAGATCTCTTAGTAGCTTCCACAAGTCACATATCAATCAAGAATACCACCTTTACGTATCATAGGATCCCTATAGGTCTACAAAGTAATCTCCATTACCTTAGGGACCTCAAAGGATCCCTATAGGTCTACAAAGTAATCTCCATTACCTTAGGGACCTCAAAGGACCTAAGAGATTAGCTCTTTACTCCAATGGAAATCTTCATGATGTTGTTTACTTAAATAGCATGTCTCTATAAAGAAGCATATCAACTCCTAGCATCTAGTACAACGTCCTCTCCAGAGTTATACCATCAAGGGAACTCCTACTCATGGCCAATTGGATATCTGTGTGGGATTCCCACTTCTTATCTAATCCTAGTATGAACAGCTAACATTCCTAGCCAATGAAATGATTAGGATTATCTAAAAACTACTCCAAAGTCACTCATACAAGTCCATATAAAAGAAGAATATAAAATCCAACTAAAGGTACATGAATATGCAATGAAATTCTGGGAATATTTTTGATTACATATACAATCACAAGCACTCGAAACCCCAAAAGAAACATACTTAGACCTACTTTCTCTTCCACTAATCACCTACTTGAATTAAGCATCAGAGTCCAATTGAAAGCACCACTCCCCTTTGTGTGGTCTTCCTTTAGGTTGTAATGTTTCCTACTCTTTTTTTAGGTCCAAAAGAAATTGAACAAAATCCTACATCAACAGTTTGGCAACATCAGTAGGAACTTTCTTTCTATCAAATTTGAGATCACCATAAAAAAAAATTAATGCCCTATTTCTCCATGTTATTCACACCAACTACACAAGCATAGTTCTCAGAAGACAACCAGTCTCAAGAATAGCCAAACTCTCCACATGAAAGGGGTCAAGTTCTACCATGTAATATGATTGATCAAAAAGATCTCACCAAAAAGATCTTAAATCAATTGTTCTCCATGAACCAGAGAATGGAAACTCTATAACAACGCAATCGACATCTTGAAATCATGATTGCAAATAATACTTTAATGGTTAAACCCACGGGAAAAGCTCCTGAAACAAGTCACAAGCATATTGATAATTAGCCTATGAAAATCAACAAAAATGCATAGATTCATATAATCCAAATTGAAGCCACTAGCTCTTTTATAGAGGGTGATCGACACCCAAAAAGGAAAAAAGCTCAAGAGGAAACTGACCCCCAAGTAGTTACTAGTATATCGAGAGGAACTCATGGTAGCCTCATATTAGACCTTGTGAGGGTAGATGAAGAGCTCCTTAATAGGCTTTCTCAGATCCTCTTTTCATAAAGAGTCTCTACAATAAAGCCTCCACAAAGGTTCTCTGCTCCAAAGTTTAGTAGTTACAAAGATCAAGTGTTCTTATGGAGCACACACTCCATTACAAAGATGATGGCCATCTATGTTCTAGATGAGATGTTGGATCAAATGATGTGCAACATATTTGAATCTAGCCTCTTGAGACTAGAATTCATTTGGTTCTAGAAACTTCTACCAATAAGTGTAGATTCCTTCCCCCAATTCGTTCAAGTATTCATCAACCAATATGCTAGCAATAGAACAATAAGGTAAGAGGCTCATGAACTCTTCTTAGTGGTTCAGAAGAAAAATGAATCCCTTTAAAGCTACTTTTATTGATTTAACTCCACCAAGATTGAAATATCTCATTGCTCTAAGAACATTGCCATCCAAGCATTTAGAATATGGAGCAGCCTCATAAAACTCTAATAAAGAAAGAGACTCACAACTTTGATGAGGTCCTCAGAAAAGCTAAACAATATCACTATAGAGGAGGATGCTGAAATATATATAGATAACACGCATAAATATGAGCATCAAAAGAGAAACTCTGGGAAGAGAAATAGACCTCCACCACATCCAAAGAAAATAAACTCATTATGGAAGCTAGAGAGTAAAAAAAAAAGATGTCAAAGCTAGATTGTGTGATAGAATACTAGTTGCTTTGATTGTCTCCTAAGTTGAATTGGTCCCAAGACTAAAAGGCAAAGAATATGTCCAGTGACCAAGAAAGATGAGCTATCACACTAAAGAGAAAAGGTCTACAGATCCCTATTTTGTTTTCTACTGAGAGAGGGGCATGTACTGATAATTTTTTTCCTCTCAAAGAAGAGCAACAAAAGCTCATACAAAGAGGGTACCTCAAAGAATTTTTCAAACAAGACAAAGAGCCTAGGAAGAATAAAACAAGTGAACAACCATCAGTTCCTCCCAAACTAGCTTCCATCATTCCGGTAATACATAGAGGTCATAGCCTGCCAAGAAGCTCAAATTCATCTGTTAAGGCTTATATAAAATAAGCCAAATCTCTTATAGCTTAGATCCTCCAAGTAGAATTTGTATTGAAGCTCTTATCAACTTCAATGAAGTTGATCTTATAGCAGCCAAACTCCATATAAAGACCCCCTAGTTATCTCCATCATATTCCTTAAAACCTTTAAGAACATGGGTCAAGAAGGAAGAGTTGTTACATAAGATAAACACTCCCTTATTGGCTTCAATGGGTTAACAACAACCACCTATGCCAACATCGAGCTCCTATTCAATGTCAAAGGAATGACACTAATCATAAACAAATTATTCTTAACACATACTCTCCATATAATATGATTTTAGGATGTCCATGGATTCATATCCTTAATGTAGTTCCTTCTAGTCTGCATCAACTTTTAAGGTATCTAATAGAGGCTAGAACTAAAGTGCTCTATAAAGAGAAAAATTAGCAAGAGAATACTATACAGTAGCTCTCAAAAACAAAATACCTTCTCCTTAATAGCAACTACAGTTTAAGGAGGAAGTTATCTCTCCAAGATAGGAGCTCATAGAGCTTCTTGAAACTAAGAAAAGAAGAATCAAAAATACTTTCTCTCTACCTCCCACTAAGGACAATAATCAAAGGATGCAACTTGAGGAAGAAAAGCTCAAATAGGTCCTCATGGACACTCTCAATGCCACCAAAGCTATTAAGATAAGAGTTGAACTCAACTCTAGGACATATTTGAAGCCGATAAGCTTCCCTAAAGAGCATCGAGACTAATTTTCCTAAACCTATGAAGAAATGCCAAGGATATATCCTGACATAGCTTACCATAAGTTTCATCTAAATCCAGCTTTACTTTAGTCAAGTAAAAAAGAAGGAAATACACCCTAGAACGTAATGAAATAAAAAATAAAGAAGTAAATAAGCTAAAGAAAGTTGACTTCATTGACAAACTTTAGTTTTCTTATTGGCTCACCAATGTGATAGTGGTACCAAAGAAGGGGGAGCTCAATGGATGTGTATTGATCTCACAGATCTCAGCAAAGAAACTCGTAGAGATAGCTTCACATTACCCAAAATAGACCAGTTAGTGGATGCCATTGTTAGCCATGAGCTCTCAATTTCATGAATACATTCTTAGGATACAATCAAATTCAAATGCATCAAGAGGAAAGAGAAAATAACTCCTTTATCACAGAACGAGGCACCTATTACTACAATATAATGCCCTTAAGGGTGAAGAATGTAGGTCTTACAAACTAGAGACTAGTAAATGAAATGGTTCAATAGCTCATTGGAAAATCCATAGAAGTATATATAGACAAGTTATTTCTTTATCCTGAGCTAGTATCGATTAAAACTGGATCCTAATAAGTGTGCATTTGGAGTTAAGTTTGGAAATTTCATTGGTTACCTAGCCATAGAAAGAGGGATTGATGCTAATCAAGATCAAATCAGAACATTAATCAAAATTCCTTCTCCAAAAACCAAGAAAGAGGTTCAAATACTCACTGGTAGGATTGTTGTTTACAACAAATTCATCTTCAGATGCTCAGATAAATGCCAACCTTTCTTTAAAGTATTGAAAAGAGCTATAAATTTTGAATGGGATGAATCCTGTGAGCAAGCCTTCCTACAACTTAAAGGATACATAGCATCTCCAATTATTCTAGTCAAATCAGATCAATCAGAAGAAATGTTCCTATATCTAGTAATCTCAAAATATGCAATAAGTCTAATTCTCACCAAAAAATATAAAGGAGCTCACTAGCCAATATATTATATCAATAAGGTTTTCTTAGATGCTAAACTCTAGTATCCAATATCAAATAAGCTATCCTTAGCATTAGTATTGAAAGGAGTTGTAAATTTTGAGTGGAATGAATCTTATAAGCAAGTTTTCCAGCAATTCAAAGCATGTATAACATCTTTATTAATCCTAGTGAAACTAGATGAAATAGAGGAATTGTTCTTATATCTTGCAATCTCAAAATCAATAGGGAGTGAAGTTCTCCCAAAAGAATAGAAATGAGCTCATAAGCCAATATACTATATCTACAAGGTTCTTTTAGATGCTAAACTCTGGTATCCAATGCAGAAGCTTGCCTTAGCATTAGTAATAGCTATAGAGAAGTTATATCCCTACTTTGAGGCTCACAGTCTGATAATGCTCACCTTTCCTACCAGATCATTTCTCCATAAGCCAGACGCTTCTCAATGAATGAAGAAATATGCACTAAAATTAAGAAACTACGATATCAAATATCAGCCTCCAACAATAATAGATTCTGTAGTTTCTACTCTAGCACCTTAACTTCCTGAAATTGGAAGGAAATTGACTCAGATTCTAAGCTTTGGATCCTCTTGGTAGATCAATCTTCATGTGCAAAGGGGAGTGGAATAGGAATTTTGCTATAAACTCCAGACAACTTCTTTTAGAGCAATCTTTAAGGTTTGGATTCCATGCAACAAACAACGAACTAAGTACGAAGCTCTTATCACAATTCTCAAACTAAGTAAAATCCTAAATGTTACCAAAATTACCATCAAACTGATTCTCGGCTAGTGGTAGGCATATACAATGCTAAAGACCCTAATATGGAAAAATATTAGCAATTGATTACTGACCAACTTTCCACATTAGAATATTTTAAGATTGAACAACTTATAAGATAAGTAGACAAACATGCAAATGCTCTAGTCAGCCTAGCCTCTACAATAGATATTGATGGTGAAAGAACTATCCCAGTTGAATATCTTCCCTACTCTAGCATATCTGAGGTACAACCTCCTAAGAAAGCTCCAAATATAGTCGAAAGCTAAGATAAAAATCATCCTTTTACACGGTACTAATAGCTAAATCATATAATAGATTCCCAACAAAAGCTCTATTAAAAAGCCTTACACCCAACAAGGCCAAATCAATCCTGGTTGAGATATACAAAGGATCACATCACAACCATCATAGAGGTTGGTCATTAGCCCAATAGGCTATATTTACAAGATATATGCATGAAGCTACCAACAAAGCCAAAAGTTTGCCACAATGCTCCACCAACCAACTAAGGAGCTCACTAACTTAGTAAGTCCCTGGCCTTTCATGCAATAGAGTATCAACATAGTGGAAATTTTTTCAACAGTAAAATCCCAAATAAAATTAATCATAATCATTATTGATTATTTTTCCAAATGGGTAGAAGCTAAATTTTATAGCGAAATCAAGCAAAATGAGCTAATCAATTTCTTATGGACAAATTATTTGTAGATATGAATTTCCACGCAAAATTATCATAGATAATGGAACAATCCTATTTGAAAGCAAGTAAGAACATTTTGCAAAGAATGAAAAATCCAACTTTAAAACTTAGCTCCCGGACACCCACAAGGTAATAGGTAAGTAGAAGCTACTAATAAGTCTTTACTTGACATATTAAAAAAGAATGTCTCCTCAACAAAGAAAACCTTGGTAAACAAGCTCCTAGAGATCTTATGGGACCTCAGAATAACAAGGAAGAGCTCTACCATGGAAACTCCCTTCTCACTTGTTTATGGTACAAAGGCTATGATACCAACAAAAATTCAACTTCCTAGTTTAAGAACTAAAGTTTTGAATTCATAACAACTCAACAATGAGTCTCTACACTTGAATCTAAAGCTTCTAAAAGAAAAATATGCTAGAGTTCTACTAAATCTAATAGAATATCAGCTTCGAGTAGGTTAACACTATAACTCCAAAGTGAATCAGAGTAGTTTCAAACTAGGAGATTGAGTTCTACGTCAAGTATTCCAAAATATAAAAGATAAATCAGCTATTCAATAGGCTCAAAAATGGGAGAGACCATATAAAGTGATCTTAATTTCAAGACAAGGAGCCTACAACTAAGAAGATGCTAAAAGAAGACATTTAGACAAAACTTGGATTGTTATTTGCCTAAGAAAATATTGTCATTAGATTATATAGTAGTTCCTTAAATAAGGCATCATTTTCCATTCAATTTATCCATTAATGTATTCATTATCCATCTATCAAAAATAGTTTGTAGAAAAACACAATATGAACCAAACAAATCACTGAAATCAGCTTCCTAAAGTTTGGATACTAAATTATAGTGGGGGTAACATAGGGGAACATAAGAAGTTTTCAAAATTGAAGCTCCACTTCCTTTCAAATAAGCTCTTTTGCCATATCTTATAGGCAATTCCTAAGAGCAAGATGACTATGCAACACTCCTACAACTCCTTTAGCATCACCAAAAGAGCAAAATGTAGAATGTGAACACCATTACTACAACTATAAGTCTTGGGACAAAGCAATTCTTCAACATTTTGGAATAGAAATGATTGTCCTTTAACCCAATGTACCCTACTTACTAACTATGCATTATATCTACAAGGGTTTATAGAGTGAGACGTCACACTAATCCTTTAACCTATATAGAAAACAGCTTCAACAAAGCTATCTTAAAGGTCACTTATAAGGTCCTACCCTAAGAGTATTAAAAACAATAATGCTTTGGAAAGACACCTAAACCAAATAAGTCTTGTCTTTCTTTGATCCATCTAAAGGGACAATATTATTAAGTTATGATAGATTTAACAAGAAGCTTACCTTACAAAAAGGCTTTAGGATCAACTCTTAGCTTCTAAGGATTATTTTAATGCATTACCTTAAGCTCAAATCAAAAAATCTCTTGAACAAAGTCCTTAAATTTGAAAAATCATAAAGGATTAGCTCACTCGAGCTATCAGAGGTTCAATAAGGATTTTACCTTGAAAAGAGTCTCTAGGAACAGCTCCTAGCTTTTAGGGATTTCTTCTACACATTACCTTAAGCTCACATCAAAGAAGCTCTTCGACAAAGTCCTTACTTTCAAAACACCAAGGGATCAAACCTTCGACTTATGATATGTTCAATGAGAAGCTTATTGTGCAAAAAAGGCTCTATGATTAATTCCTAACCTCTAGAAATTACTTCAAAATGTTATCTCACTACTACAATAGTGACATTTGGTCTCAGAAATTTAGCCATGATTTTTTTTAAAAATTAAGGCCTTAGGGTTTTGGCCATGGTCTAATAAAACTCGTGAGTATAGTATCTATATATAATCTTGGTTTTTATCAGTACCTCTAACCATAAATTAGACTAAAAAAATTATTTAAAAATAAATAAACTTATAGTTACGACTATTAAATAATCATGATCTAATTAAAGTGATAGAGTTTCGATCTTTTTAAAACTAAGACCAAATAATATATTATGTGTATTATTTATTAAAAAAATCACTATACAATTTTTTCACTCCCCTCTCACTATTTCTAATTTCCCACTTCCCTCTAAAATCTAGAAAACCTAGAGCACCATCAAAAATCCAATTTCCTCACTATTTTTAGCTTCCCGTTGATGAACACAAGTTATCCCGCTCTAATATTTTTCCTTCAACCCAAACTCACCCATCACAATAGTCAAGCCTCACCTATTGTATCTAGCATCACTTGCAAAGAAAACCATCGTAGCAATCTAGCCTCGCCCATTTCTCCTAATAGTCCATCATTTCCCATCATGTCCTAACAACCCTGCATCTTCCACTATGATTTCACACTCCATCTTCAATTCAAACCCCTATTCAATCACACAAAAAAGCCAAAATCTCTCTGTTAAGTGCCCTGTAATGCCAAGCTCTCGCTCAGCCTCATCTTCTGCCTCGTCGTGGAATGATCCTTCGACATGAAGAAGCTCTTAAGAAGATAAATTCTGTAAATGTTAAGTAATTTCTTTTTGGTGAAAAAAGTTCAGTTTTTATTCTCATTAACCTTTCCCTTTATATACATTTTTTGATAACTAAAACAAACCTCTATTTCTTAATAAAATGCAGAATTGGAGCTAAAAATATGGAAAATGTGGCCTATCAACAGGGGCACTACTACAAACATAATACATGGTACACGACTAACTAAATTTGAAATAATTAACAAAACAGAATAAGCATGAGATGGCATGTAATGCTCTCACTCCTCGCAAAGAACATGATAAAGTGAAGAACAACCACAATCTCTTGCCCAAATCAAACTAGTGCTTTCAAATTTCAACAAGTTTTGTATTTTAATGGTTCAAAATATACATCCAAACTGGAGAACTTTGATATGTTTACTTATCTTCCCATTCAATCGTCGAGAAGAACGGCGATTCAACAACCCACAATATAGTTCACATAATCTCATAGTCAGCTTTGGGAGAGTCTCATGTCTCTCTATTTTACAACTTTATTTTAAAAATAAAATAGGTTTTTCCTAGTAAGATTTCAGGAAATGTATAGTTGCTTTCAATATTTCAGGAAAAAGGTTGAAATATGTCGATCGTTGTTTCATGTTTAAGCTTTATCTCTCTTTAAATTGGCCTTTTTTTATAAATTTCTTTATATCGATGTGTATTTGTTAATCTATCACCCTCTCACTTTATGAACTAGGGATCAAAAACACCATTATGGATTGATATTATGTTATTGATCAACATGCTATAAACTATTGTTTGTTGAATTTTCTATTGATCATAGTGAGTATTTCATTGTTGTAAATATGGGCAACTCGTGTTCTTATATTTACAAATTTTATTGTTCTCCTTTGATTACTTTCATATAATCACTAAGGGGATTTAAAGTAAATATTTTAGATTATTCTTATGTTTCTTTTGTTTATTTACATGTTTATAGATATTTATAGATATACCACATCTAGAGAAGAAATTGGATGGAGCGCTAATGAATAAAGTGCCAAATGTTAGGGAAAATATAGGAATAATATAGGAATTGATAAATTCTAGTTTACATTAAATGCACAAGGAACATGGTTCTATTAAATATTAGTTAATGCATTTACTGCAAAAATAAGCTAGAACTAGTTGTAGGTTTTGGAAATTTGGTATAATGTAGGGATCTAGCTATAATAACTTCAATGTTTTGCTATTTTGATTTGAAATTCAGATATATTAGGAAGGGTAGTTTAATATGATACTATAAACTACATTGGCATTTTTTATTGTTATAATGTTGTTAACAAGGAAGTCTTCATTGTTGAGGGAACTAGAAGCATTAATGACATACTAGATGTATGAAGAAATTGTTTATGATAAGGTAAGTTGGTTATAGTCTTGTGGACTAGTTGTCGGGTATTTTATCAATATTTCATTTATTGTGTCTTGGGGACTAACCTTAATGAACAACTATGCATAACACAATTGGCTTTTCCTCTACATAGTATCATTGTTTATAGTTCGTACTCTTATTTGCTCTGCTTGATGGTATATTGTATGAGGAAACATGTTGCACAAGGCTACTACCCAAATATCAGTTACCTAGGTTTATAACTGATTATTTCAAACTTTTAAATCTTATGTTGTATAGATAATGATTAGAATTTGTATGGTGTCTCAAACTATCAACACTTTCTAAAGAAAATATGAAGGGGAAAACATCTAACTAGGTATACATTGAGTATTATTAGTTGTTTCTAGTATATAAGAATGCACCCATTTTTAGCCAAAAATTGAAATGTCAAATGCTTCTTTTCTTCCATATCTTTATAGTTTAGTTATTAAGTTTCCCTGCATTTTTTAATGTAAATTATGGGAAAACCAAAGTGTTTGTGAGAAATTGGTATAATAACGTATTTCCTAACATTAGCATTTTTTGCAGGAAAAATTTGTACATAATACTAATTTGTTATTTAAACCATTTTTTTTAATCAGAGATTGACAACTTGCATAAGTCTACTTGAAAAAATAGAACATCAAAGTAGAGATGCCATGGTTTTTATGATATTAATATATTTTGTTTACATATATTGAATCAGAAGAGTATAGTTGTTTTGTCACGTCTAGCTCAGTGGAAAAAATATATCAGGATATCCATGTGAGACCTAACCTTGACTGACACGTGTTTTTTTTTCTCTTCCCTAACTTAGAACCCGATACCTAATCCTTAAGTACCTTATTAGGACATTAGTTGGGAAAGAGCGAAAAAAACACATGTTAGTAAGGTTGGGTTCCACGTAGATATTCCGAGATGTCTCTGCCGCTGAACTAGATGTGGCAAAACAACTATATATGAAGCTTCTTGATTGACTAGTTAATCCTTTAGCTAATCCACAAGGATACACTAGTTCTTTGTTGTTTGTATTAGTGGATAACAAGTCCTTTAATGTTTTTGATAAAAGAAAGATGCCTATAAGGGAGGCTTGTAAAATGAATATATGTCATTGCTTATTTTTGAAAATTTATGTCGCAAGCAACTAGTGCATACAAGACAACATCTAGACTGGAAATTTCTACTCCTCCTTCTACTCAGTATTACGTAGGGGTATCAGTTAATAGGTGAGCTTGTTTGACATAGATATATGTTTAAGATCTTTTTAAGGTGTTATGATTCTAACTGGAGAAAAAATCAAGTTGCTCTATCTGATCACTAAAAAATAAAAGGAAATGCTTATGAAATACAAGCCATGATATGTTTGTTGTGTCGAAAAATGAGAGTAAAATATGTTTCCCCTTTATGTCTCAAAACTGGTTAAAAATTAGGAAGGCTTATATTATGCTACTTGTGTTCTTTCTATAAGAAGGCTTATATTTATGCTGATTGTTTGTGAGCACATCACAGCTATGCCATATTTTTCATATTCTCATAATACCACTACTTGTGTTCTTTTCATGGATGAAGTCATCAAACACTGGTCCTAACATGTTATTTTACTTTCTTTTTTCTGTGTATTTTAGAGAGTTTAATATTTTTTGAATCTGTTTGTAGGGAATTGGTGTCTTGCTTGATGGGCTTTATAAAATAGATACTGGTTAAACGATAAGTTTTAGCTACTAAAACTCTGTTTTATATTATTATTTTCAAACTTAAACTATACTAAAGAATGTTTATCAATGTAAAACAATTACTATAAAAAAGCAATGCAATATAGTTAATGATGTTTTTCATGCCTATAGAAATTTTATAAGTGCCAAAATAACCCTTTTTGTCCTTTCTTAAGTGCCAAAACATGTCTTTCATGGAGTTAAGAAGTGAAATAAGGGATCACTTCTAGCATGTTTAATTATGTCCTTTTTACATTGCCACTAAATATTAATACTGACATGTTTGAGGATTTTTTTTTATTGAGGATTTTGTTCAATCTTCTAATTAAGAGTACTGGTTCTTCATCATCATTGTCACTATCTTCAATCATAGAAATTTTGAAAGCAATACCTTTGTTCTTTTTTTTAAAGCTCAACTAAAGGTTTGAAGTGAGCCAACATGTTCCTCTATTTTGATGGTGTCCATATCCTTATTTTTATCAATGAAAGTGACCTTTTCATGGAATCAATCTAGTAATGAGCATAAAATCTTTTGAACTATCTTAAAATCATCAATTTTCTCTCAAAAATTGACCGAGGTGTTAGTAATAACATATAATATAATATAAAATTCATAGAAAATTTCATCTTCTTTCATTCTAAGATTTTCAAATTGATTACCAAGTATGCAAACTTTAGTTCATTGAACTTTTATGGTGTCCTTATGAGTAACATCTAAAATATACCAAGCATGCCTAGGATTATCAATATTAAAAATACAATGAACCTCATCAGCAAACAACACTTAAAGTAGCATTAATTCCCTTTTGATTTCAATTGCTAGCAATTTTATCTTGATTGGTCCATTCATTCCTAGGCTTAAGAGTGACTACATTATCTTTGGTAACCACAGGTTTCAACCATAAAGTAAATAGTTCCATACACTCTCATCTATGGGTAATTAGACCCATCAAAGTAAGGTGCATGAGTTGTAGACAAACCATCTCTTAAATGATCGCTAACAAGATCCTAGGCACACTAAGTATAACTAGTGACTTGCTCTTATGCCAATTGAAAAATTATATTTAGTTATGGATCTAATTAGCTAGAGAGGGTGAATAAATAATCACCAAAATTATGACAAATTAAAATGATCTTAAATGGTATGACATGAAATCAAGTGTAAATAAAATAAAAATAAAATAAACAAAGATTGACACATGATATATTTAGGTAGAAATAACATTGGTCACACCAATGATCTAAGAGGAAAACCATTGGTCTATTTGACCACTTAACTATCCCCTGTGAAAAATAAGGTCCAATTATAAGGTTAGGTCTTAAACTACCCACCAACATAAAGCTCCCCAAGTAATCTATCTACAAGCCACTACTTTCCTTTATAATCTCTACAAGAAAGGTGTTCAAATCCATACCAACCTTCCATTAACTTAAGTCACATACGCAATTGGACCAGTTCAATTGGCACATAAAAAATTAGCACAATAAGACAAGTGCAAATGTGTGTCTTAGAGTATATTTAATAATGAAAAACCCCAACTGGATGATTTAATAATATATTAGATAAATCAAAATCAACTAACAACCCTATAACAATAAGCTTAGGCACAATATCACAAATATTGTAGGCTTGTTAATCAATTAAATACAATCACAAAATGTTTGATAAATTAACTAAATAAAAAAGTATATTTTTGCAAAACAAGAGAGAAATTAAGATGAAGAGAATAGTGTTCTTATGTGGTTGATAAATTTGAATGCTTTGGTTTGTTTAAATAGAATATTTTAAAGCACTAGGTCAAAGGTCAAAGCAATACCACTATTATGTCCACAAAATCAGTATAAAGAGTTTTAAAGAATGAGGAAAATATAGTAATAAACCAATTCGATTCGAGTTAAAAATATATTTTAAAATTGAAGCCATGGCATCTTGATCGATCTAATATATGCTCGACCGATCGAACATATAGATCGATTGATCAAAACCCTTATCGATTGATCCAATGCTACGATCAAAACATGCTTGATTGATCAAATCATTTCTCAATTGATCTAGTGTAATAAATAATTAGTTCTGGCTAGGTTAGATCAATATACGTAATTAATCTATCTAATGCTTAATTGATCGACCATCAATTACTTGATCGATCTAGTCAATTGAAAATTTAATTCTTGACTTTTAAGACTAAGTACATTAGTTCTTGATTGATCTACATGCCTTGATCTATCTAAATATGTCTTGATCGATCGAGTAACCTAAATTTAAAATGTTCTTATGTGTCTAATATGAAATCTAACGTAAGAATAAAGATATACCTAATATGTGTTCATTGGAGCTCGATAGTTTCTTTGGCTTGAAAATATTCTTGAAAGATGATGAGTGCTCAAAAAGCACTAAAATTACCATGATTTTATGCACATCAATTGATTAAAAATATATATATTTATATAAATCTATCTTTTTGGAATCACAGGTATTTTTATTATTTTTCAGGTATTTTTTCTTAAAAACGTAACTTAAAAACTCAAACAGGAATACTGGAGGTAATACATCACAAATATATTCATACAATAAATGAGGAAAAGTCAACAAATATGGAAAAATTGGACAAAAAGGGTCAAAAAGGTCAAAAATGTCAAAAAGGGGGAAATCGCGCACGCAGCTGCCCAACCACACTAGCCAATGCACCCAGTCGTGCGCATCGCCCATTCCACGTGCGCCGCACCACAATTCCCTATCTGTGCACGCCTCTGTGCACCCCTGCTCCAGTCCGCGCGGGCCACTGCGCCCATCTGCCCTATCCGTACGCGCCAACTCGCCCCATATCACCATGGCGTCAGCAATATGATGTCATCATTCACTACTCCGCGTTTTCTCCATTTTTAATCATTTTTTCACCCACTTTTCCTTCCTATCCTCACCTATAAATACCCACATTCTGTTCACTTCAAATCACTCCTAAAAACACATCTTATCTTCTCTTTCTTTCTCTCAATTTCTTAGTTTTTTAGTTTTTCTTAGTTTTTAGCTTTTCTTAGTTTTAGAGTTCTTCTCTTTTTTAGAAGAAATAATTATGTTTTTGTAATTTGTTTGCTTTTTGATTTAATAAATGGGAGTATAGATTTCGTTTGGAGGTTTTCTAGCAACATAAATAGCATCAAAGTACTATAAGGATTTTATTTTCTTTACAGTTATTTTTTTATGCTTTATTCTTACATGTTATATTTAATTTATCTGTGATTAAATTTAACTTTGCTGGCTATTTGTAAACATGATATAATAATAACGTTGTTATGCTTGCGAAATATTAAATAGGTGAAAATCTCTAAAATGAATTGATTTTGTTTTTATTCAAGATTTTATATTAAGAATGTTAGAGAGAAATATATTATTTTTCATTACAAACTTAAATCTGAAAATTAGATTTTAAGGTTTAGTTATCCGGTCTGATTTAGAGTAATGCTCTTTTATTTGTTGGTACAATCGCCCGGTAGTTAGAGTGAAGCTCTATTTCAAAAGTTTTTATAAGAATTATTATCTGAAAATGTATTGACAACATGTTTTTAATAGTGGTTTTAAAACTTGAAAGTTAGTACTCGGATAACTAAATTCTTAGGTTTAATTTGGACACCTTAAATAAATTTTAAACTGTCTAACCCCACCAAAGGTGGCATTTAAATGGTTCATTTTCAATCTCTTAGAAAAAAGGAATTAATTTAATTAACCAAATTAGTTATCAACTCACCCATAGGTGTTAATTGGTTTGTTTAGTTAACAAAGAATATCTAAACCCACCAAAGGTGGTATTCATATAAAAACGAGAGAATCAATAAATATCAATTTATATCTTTAATAACCTAAATAATATGAGCAAGCATAATTAACTTAGTTATTATATTCATAAATACTCCACTATTATAAAAGATAAAATTTGCATAAATGTTTATTGAATTTGTATCTATGCTTATTTTTATGTTATTAGATTAAAAACACAAAACCCCAAAATATCGTGACAGGATGTTTAGGATTTAATTTTGTTTTAAAAGTTTGAATAATAAATTAAAAACCACATACATTCCTTCTTTTGATCGACCTTGGGAGTATACTTATCATTTTCTACGAAATGATTCGTGCACTTGCGAGAGTTTTATAAATATAAAACCAAATTATCGGCAGGATCGACGATGTCGGTTCTGCCCATCAAAAGACACACTTAGAAACCGAAATTACATTTGTATATTTTGTTCATGAATATTGCCAACACTTATATAAACCTTACATATGGTATTTTCTTATATCTCAAATTTGATCAAATGAAAGTTCCCACAGATGATACCAAACTATTGATATAGGTTTTTGGTCATTTCTTTAAGACCTAAAGAGAGTAGCAAATTCTAGAGACCATATAAAGGGTGGTGGTGCTTCCAATTAGACTTTGACGCTTAAGTCAGCTAGGTGATTAATGGAAGAGATGATGCAAATGAGGATGCTTCTTCTAAGGTTCCAAGTGCTCCTTATTATATATGGAATTAGAGTTATTCTCAAAATTGTCTAGGAGATTTAATGTACCTTATTTGGAGATTGTATTGCTTTTTTATAGTGACTTGGGTAAATGACTTTAAAGGAGTTTGGAGATAATCTTAATCCTTTGATAGCCAGGAATGCTAGCTATTCATATTAGGATTAGATAAGTAGTGAGGATCCCACATAATTATCCAATTGGACACATAAAGGAGTTATCTTGATGATAAAACTCTAGAGAGGATGTTGTATCAGATGCTGGAAGTTTATATGCTCCTTTCTGGAGGCAATCAGATGCTACACTAGTTAAGTGAATGTCATGGAGATTGTCATTGCCTTTTGGAGCTGATTGATACATGCCTAAAAGATATGAATATATTGTTATTTATTGGAATTAAAAGAATGAATTAGTTTTTGATATATTTTAACTTAAGTATGTTATAAATTGTGTTTTCAGAATCATGGGGTATATTTTTATGTATTTTAGCTATTTTTGGACTTAAGAGATTCAAATGAAAAATGACCAACCAAATCTTAAATCAAGGGTATAATTTTCATACAATAAAGAACCTAAATATAAAAATTTATACAAGATACATCGAGAAGAGGTCAAAACATTAAAGGGTCCAAATTAAGGGCAAGCTGCGGCATGAGTACTTGTGTGCGACATAGCACCCTCAAGATGAATTTCAATAGAAGTGAAATTAAAGTCATGCCATGGAATTTGTATATGTGTCGTGGTCCAAGAACTCAGCTTTTCATTTCAATGCCCGATATGAAGCACATACCTATCCAAACAGTTCCACATTTTTCTTATTACCATTTTAATTATTTTAAGCTTCTTCAACTCTATCCAAATTACATTGTAATCACATGTAACTTTTTAACTATAAATATATAGTTAGGATTATCAACAAAATCAACCACAAATTAAGTTACATATTGTAGATACAGATTTTAGAGAAAATATATTTATGTCTACAGAGATAGACAAGGCTAGAGGAAAAATAGAATTTTAGGAGGCAATTAAGGAGTATTTCATATTTTTCTTCTTCTTCTTCTACCTATTTAATTATGATTATGCCTAACTAATTTTTGTATGTGATTGTGAGAAATTTCAAAGACATAGGTTATAATTTTAATTAATGTTATAATGATTTTTAGATTACATCTTTGAGTTTTGATGTGTTTGACTTTATATTTAAATTCCATGATTATGCATATATGAATTGGAGTAATTAACTAATTCTGCATGTATGTGTTTAATACTTGTTTAAGATATTACTATTATATCCTGAATATATATAGATTTCTATTTATTTTTTCAATTATGTTATTTACCAATATTCTTATTCGAAGTGGTAACTTGTTGCTTTGAAACGATGTGACGAATAGAGTTGATGCCTTCATTAAAGGTTGCTAAGAATTGTGATTTTGTTGAGTTTAGTTATCTTCTTTTTAGAATGTAATGCAATGAATGAATTATCTAATAACTATGACTAGTTGTTCTGATTTAGGATTGATTTACAATGGTATTATACTTCAATTATAAGTAAGAAAATGGGGGTTGGAAATCTATGCCGCCTAGTGCATAGATTTATTAAGCTAGAGCTTTTAATTCAAGTATAGTTCTAATATTGATTCATGATATAATTGGTTAAATAATAGACTAATAGTGAGGATAGTTTCATAATTACATATTTCTCTTGATTTGTGTGCTAATGTATTTTATTTATTATTTTATGTTTTACTTTTAGTTAAAAACTACTTTCAAAACCCCATTTTTGTTAATTAACTAACAAGCTAATAATTAGTAATATTTAATCATTCCTCGTGGGTTCAAGAACCTTTGTTCTTAAATTATTTATCACTTATATAGTTTAATCACATATACTTGTATATTTTCAAATGTATTATTGATCTCTTAGGTTCTTTTAAAGTCCTTAAGATAATCGAGATTACTCTGCAGGTCCATAGAGGTCTTGTGTTATATGAATGATCTATTCTTGATTGATATATGACTAGTGAAGTTTCTAGGAGCTCTCTATCACATCTATCAAGATCTAAGTTTATTGAGGCTCATCCTCAGTGATGATCGAGGTACTTAGAGAATTTGGTCTGTTGTTAGGAGCTATATGGTAGATCTATAGAGATATAATAAGTTTTTGTTAGCACCCTAGAAGCTTTTTGGGAGCTCCTAATATGCATTAAGCATCCTTTTGAGAATCTTAAGTACTCTTAGGATCTTAAATGATGTGGCAGGATGTTGGCGATTTTTACCCTTTATAACAACCATCACCAATTAACATTGATACTCGATTGAACAAGGAAACCATAATCCATAGTCAAGATCTGTCATAACTTTGTCATAGTGGAAGGGTAATTAGATTACTTGACTGATACATGGGAGATAGTAAGGCACAAGTTGTTGTGTTTAACACTCATATAGATGACCCATTGTCTTAAAATCAAGCAATGAAGGATATTGACAAAGATAAATGGATTATAGCCATAAACCTTGAGATGAAATTGATGTATTCCAACTCTATCTCGGAGCTTGTAGATAAACCATATGATGTTAGACTTATTGGGTGCAAATGGCTTTACAAGAGAAAAGAAAGGAGTAGATGGGAAAGTGGTGACTTTTAAAGCTAGACTAGTGGTACAAGGTTTTACCCAAAAGGAGAGGGTTGACTATGAAGAAACTTGCTCGGCAATAGCAATGCTTAAATCCATTTAACTACTTTTGTCTATAGTAATAGCTCTTGATTACGAGATTTGGCAAATGGATGTCAAGATGGAATTCTTGAGTGGCTATCTTGAGGAGACCATATATATGGTCAAACCAGAGAGATTTTTTTTTTGCAAGCTTAAGAAGTTCATTTATGGACTTAAGCAAGTGTCAAGATTATAGAACATGTGGTTTAATGAAAACCATGGAGACCTATGTTTTTAGCAAAACCTTGACGAACCATGTGCTTACAAACTAATCAAGGATGGAAAAGTGATTTTCTTAGTGCTTTACATGAATGGCATTCTACTTATTGGGAAAGTGTATAGGTGTTATCAAGTGTAAAGTAGTGGCTAGCTAAGTAGATCCAGATGAAGAATCCGGAAGAAGCAATAGATATCTTATTCATACATATCATTTGTGATTATAAGAACACAAACTCTTATCCCTGTCGTATATTGACAAGTTATTGCCTAAATCCTCGATGCAAAAATTCCAAGAAAGGTACCTTACCTACTAGATATGGGTTTAACCTATCTAAAGAGCAAGATCCAAAGACACATGAAGAGATAGAGGATATGAGACAGGTGCCATATGCATAAGCAATTGGAAGTATGATGTATGCCATGTTTTGTACTGGGCCTAACATATGTTATGTCATTTGCATAGTGAGTTGATATCAATCCAATCCATGATTGGATTATTGGGTTACAGTCTAGTGCATCTTCAAGTATTCTAAGACAACAAGGAATTATATGCTAGTTTAATCTGGTGAAGTTTGATGCTCATCAAATACACAAACTCTAACTTTCAAGTAGATAATTATTCTTGAAGATCTACATCTGGGTCATTGTTTTCCCTCAATAAAGGAGCCATAGCATAGATAAATGTGATGTAAGATTGTATAGTTGATTTCATAATGGAGGTCGAACATGTTGCCACTTATGAAGTAGTAAAATAAGGCGTATGGCTCTACAAGTTCTTAGTAGATTTAGAAGTTGTTCCAAATATGGGACAACTTCTAATAATGTATATACAAGAGGATAGGTTTTAAGTGAAACAACTAAATTGTCCATGATAATTAATTAAAGTTTATATAATGACATCATTAATTAAGTCACTAGTATAATCAATAGTCATTTGGAATCGAGTGACCCTTATCTGGGGTGACTAATGTTCATAAATTTAGTTAATGATACTTTATATAATAGCATATTATACAAAACTAGACTAGACATATCAAAAACACTATTAATAACTGCTTACTCACAATTGTTTCTCTATGTCACTTTATGATTATGTGTGGGATAATCTTAATCTTAAATTATTTAACTAGTCCCTTATTGTAAGACCTTAATGTTTGACTTACTTGATGATGTTTAAAGTGTTGGGCTAAGATATCTTGTATCCTTGATTTTCAATGTTTATGATGGACTAAGACTTTATCTCACAAGATGTAGAATCCACTTGTCTGTATGTAAATGTTAGATAGAATTTTCCTTGTTTTGCAATCCATAGCTTAAATGATTGGATATAATCTATAATATGATTATAAATAGCCATTCATACACATTGTAGGTACTCAAGAAGACTTTATCTCACAAGATGTAGAATCCACTTGTCTGTATGTAGATGTTAGATAGAAGTTTCCTTGTTTTGCAATCCATAGCTTAAATGACTGGATACAATCTATAATATGATTATAAATAGCCATTCATACACATTGTAGGTACTCAAGAAGAAAGTTATGAATATCATCAAAGAAAACAACACCTCTTGAATTGACAAAGAGTTGAAGAAGGAGTTATACGTTTAATCTAACCCTCTAATAACACGTAAGATCAAATCCTTATCAATGACAACCTCTTCAATAGTTAATAGATGATTTGAAAGCTCCTTTTATAGATAATCATCCATGGATTGATTTCCTTTATGAATTTTTTACAATTGCAAACGTAGATCCATGACATGTGCATGAGATGAACTAGAGAATTTCTTATCAATTGCACTCCACATTTGAGCTAGTGCCAATGTGAGGAAAATGTGACAAGACATTTGCACCAATTGAGCCATAAAATTATGACTTGATTGTGTCATTCATACAATTCCAATTCTCAAAGCTAGATTAACACACATAAGATCCAAACATAATTAGAGGAATTGATAGAGAAGCATTAATATACTTCTCTAAGCCAAAAATTGTGATCACAACAAGCAGTTATTCATGCCATTTCAAAAAATTTGTTCGATCTAACTTGATCGAGAAGGACATTCCTAATGGAGGAAAGGTTATCATAGATGAAGAAATGTGAAGCAAAGACACAAATGTATCACCAATACAAGTGAAAGGAAAGGGTGGTGTGGTAGTAGCAGAAGTTAAAGAATTATCCACTATCATTACTGTGATCAAGAAAGTTTAGCTTCTAAGCAAGCCAAAGCTCTACTAACATGTAAAGGCATGAAAATGATTGAATTAATCGTTAATTAATCATTGTGAAGATAGCAACTATACATATATACGTGTAATGAGCTAATGAGTTAAGACTTAATTATAACTAACTTTTAACATAAGATTCCATGTATACCCTTTTGTCTAATACACTTTAAAGTATCATTGGATGAATCTGCATATGAGGTCGATAGGTTGGGCCTCGATGCTAAGGCAAGTGAAGTAATGGCCAAGATTTTTTTTTTATGTGGTTGATTTGGTAGGTGTTGATGGTTTCTTGGTTGACACATTTGTTTTATTACTTTAAAATCAAAGAAATTCTTACAATAAAAATTTTGTCTTGTCTCTAAAAGTTTTTGATCAAATTTCATTTTTTTAAAAAGAAACAATTTATTAAGATTTAATTGATATTTAATTGAAAGTTATGCTTTATTTTAAAACTATAAAATTAAAATGCTTATTATGTAAAAATTATATAACTTATAATACTCTTAGCCTCGCCCATAACTTTTAGGGAAAAAATAACAACAATTAACCCACCATATAAATTATGGGAATCAATTGCGCATATCTAGATTTGTATGTATAAGAATACGGGTGAGTAATAAGAAAAAAATATTATTTTTCATTAATTCAAATTAAATTTGAAGAATTTTAATAGAAATTCAATCCGATGATTTAATCAATTCGAATTCAAGTAGATTGAATTTTTTGGGTCGGATAAGCTGGATTGAAATTAGAACTTATTTATGAATTGTTATCTGTTACGTGAAGATTCTGCTCGGGCAGCCTCGCACGAAGCAACGGGCGTACATGTGGCACGCGATGGGCACAACTGAGCGCATTGGTTAGATGTCAAAATTGGTTAGCCGTTTTGGAGCCAATTCCTTAGCACCTTTGTGTCCTTTTAATTACACATATGTAATGCTATATATAGCCTTGATGATTGGAATAAAAGCTAAGAAGAAATTGATCCAATTTTCCCTCTACTCCAAGCTTTTTTTTTTCTCTTTTCTCTCTAAGTCCTCTATTGTAGCAACACTGCAATATAACCATAATAGTGGTATCAAAGCCGATGATCGGTATGGATACTTGAGGTAAGTCGAATGTTGAGTTCCGGAATGATGTCTTGGAGACTCTAGCACGTCATGAAAGTGAATTCAACCGATTCAAACACCATATAAACGCTGCTTACTAAGGTGCAAACACTACGCACTACTCGACACCTGCCTGCGGATAATCCTTTTGCCAGGGATGAAACTATACATTCACACCCCAACACATCTTGGTCTACGAACGAGAGCCCACTACCTAATTTAAAATTATCATTCCCAAGATTTGTCGGAGAAGATCCTACTAGGTGGATTTATAAGGCTGAGTAGTACTTTGAGTTTACAAACATTGCTCAAGACCAACAGGTGCAGTTGGCATCCTTCCATTTGGAAGGCATTGCGTTGCAATGGCACCGGTGGCTAACAAAATTCCATGGACCACTCACCTGGGGGGAGTTCATTAAGGCTGCTCAACTGAGATTTGGACCCACTAACTATAAGGATCCTTTAGAAGCATTATCGTGCCTTAAGCACACCGTGAGTGTTGCCACTTACCAATAATCCTTTGAAAGGCTATCTCATCGCGTGGATGGGTTACCAAAATAATTTCTCATTGGATGTTTCATTTCCATGCTAAGGGATGACATTCGAATTGATGTAAAAATAAAATAGCCAAAAACACTAGCTGACGCCATTGGAGTAGCTAGATTGATTGAAGATAGGAACATCTTACAAAAGAAATCTATAACAAACCCTCGTTATCCATTTCAAGCAGCTCAACCTAAATAAACATCCAACACGATAGCTTGGTTACTAGGCCCAGTACTTGTACAGCGTGTGAATGCAGCTCAACCAGTAACCTTCCGGAAGCTGACTAGCCAAGAAGCATATGAAAGACGAGAGAAGGGGTTGTGCTACTACTACGACGAGAAATTTATGGCTGGACATCGCTGTGCGCATTTATAACTATTTAGGATGGAGGATTGTAACCCTGAGGATGTAATTGAGTGTGAAAAGCTCACATTAGGAGAAGACCACCACGAAATGTTACCAGAAATATCCTTCCATGCTATATCAGGTACTGAACACCCCCAAACTATACGTATTATGGGAAAACTGAAAAATAGAAGTATATTAGTACTAATAGACGGAGGTAGTACCTATAACTTCATAGATCAGGACATAGTTACTCACTTCAATCTGCCTATGGAAAGAAGTAAAAAACTAGAAGTAATGGTAGCAAACCGAGAGAAGTTAGAATGTGTAGGTCAATGCTGCAATCTCACTCTCAATATCCAAGGTTGCCCAGTAGTAACTGACTATGTGCTGCTGGTAGCAGCTTGCCAATTGGTGTTAGGATTTCAATGGTTGGAAACCCTAGGACCTATTCAGATGCATTACAAGAAACTCACATTGAGCTTCCACACTGATGCAGAACCCCATACTTTCCAGACGATGGTAAGAACCAATATGTCTCCCTTAACTAACAAAGAATGCAACAGTCTGTAGGAAACAAGATTGTTCCTCCATATAAAATCCACCAACAGTCATAAAGATCCTCCTCAAACTTACCATCCTGAGATAAGGAAACTATTGAGTGAATTCCCTAAGATATTTGATCCATCCACCTGCTTACCTCCTGCACGGTTGTAGGATCACAAAATTCCTTTACAACCTAGCTCGGGACCAGTGAATGTTAGACCCTACCGCTACCCATATTATCAAAAAAATGAGATAGAAAAGATGGTACAAGAACTCTTAAAAGCTCAACTGATAAAGCTAAGCAATAGTCCTTTTTCCTCACCAGTATTACTGGTTAAAAAGGCTGATGGAACTTAGAGGTTTTATGTTGACTACCGAGATCTGAATGCCATGACTATCAAAGATAAGTACCCTATCCCTGTCATTGATGAACTGCTAGATGAACTTCATGGAGCCAAGGTTTATTCCAAGCTGGACCTTAAGTCAGGTTATCATCAGATTAGGGTTCATGAAGATGACACCCATAAAACAACATTCAGAACTCATGAAGGCCAATATGAGTTTTTGGTGATGCCATTTGGACTAATTAATGCTCTAGCCACTTTCCAAGGTCTTATGAATGACATATTCAGACCCTTCCTCAGGAAGTTTGTTTTAGTCTTCTTTGATGACATATTGGTGTATTCCAACTCATGGAAAGATCATATAACACATCTGCATTTTGTCCTACAGTTATTAACTGTCAACAGTCTATTTGCTAAAGAATCTAAATGTCAATTGGGGGTAGCATAAGTGGAATACTTAGGCCACCTTATTTTAGAACAAGGCATCTCAGTGGATCCAGCCAAGATTCGAGCTGTCATTGAATGGCCCACACCATCCTCAGCAAAAGGCATAAGAGGTTTTCTAGGGTTAGCAGGTTACTATAGAAAGTTTATTCGACATTTTAGAGGAATGGCTGCACCCCTAACTCAACTACTGGGGAATGAAGGATTCCACTAGAATAAAGCTACTGCAGAAGCTTTCCAGCAACTCAAAAGTACCCTTACCTCTCCTCCTATCCTACATTTTCCTAACTTCTCATAATGTTTTGTGGTTGAGTGTGATGCCAATGGCATTGGACTGGGAGCAATTCTCAGCCAGGAAAATAAACTAGTGGCTTACTTTAGTGCTTCCCTCAAAGGCTCAGCTCTAGCACTATCTACCTATGAAAAGGAAATTTTGGCTATGGTAAAAGTTGTTTGTATATGGCATCCCTATTTGTTGGGAAGACACTTCATAGTACGTACTGATGAAAGAAGTCTCAAGTATTTGTTGGAACAAAGAATCACTATACCAGCACATGCACGTTGGCTGCCTAAGCTCATAGGCTATAACTACGAGATTGAATACAAAAAGGGGACAGGGAACCAAGGAGCTGATTCTTTATCCAGAGTAGCAAAATTCCAATTCCTAGCTATCTCTCAATCAAAGTCTGAGTGGTGTCCCATCCTCCAATAAGAAATCCAAAAAGATGTTTTCTATGAACAATTGAGAGACAAAAGACCATCTGTAGGAGATTCTCAGATAAGCCAACGAGATGGGGTTTGGTTCAAGGGGAATAAGGTATATCTAAACTCTCAATCAACCTTAATACCTAAAATATTGGAGGAATGCCATTCATCACCCATTGGAGGACATTTTGGATTTCATAAAACCCTAGCCAAAATTAAGCAGAATTTCTATTGGCCCAATATGCACCGAAAGATAAAAGAGTTCCTGAGAGAATGTGAAGTATGTCAACGGTGCAAGGTGGACTGCATGAAACCAGCTAGATTGTTACAACCATTACCTATTCCCAATCGGATGTGGACTGAAATCTCAATGGATTTCATTGAAGGATTACCTCCTTCTAAGAGAAACACAGTCATTATGGTGGTGGTTGACCAAGTATGCTCACTTTGCAGCTATGAAGCATCCTTTTACGGTACTTATGGTAGCCAAGGTATTTGTGGCCAATATCGTGAAACTGCAAGGATTACCAACCTCTATAGTCAGTGATCAAGATAAGGTCTTTGTTAGCTCGTTTTGACAAGCATTGTTTAAACTACAGGGTACTCAATTAAGCATGAGCTCTAGTTACCATCCATAAACGGATGGTCAGACTAAGATGGTTAACAAGACTTTGGAACAATATCTACGTTGTTTTTCTAGTGATAAACCAAAACATTGGGTTGAGTGGATACCTTGGGCTGAATTTAGCTATAACACCTCTCTTCACTCTTCCACCAAATGTACACCCTTCGAGGAAGTTTATGGCATTCCTCCCCCTCAACTAATGACTTACATACCAGGTACCTCCAAAGTCCCTACTGTTGATGAATATCTACGTGACCAAGATTCTATCCTCTGAGAGTTGTGCCACAATCTTCTACAAGCTCAGAATTGTATGAAGTGTCAAACTGATAAGCATAGAAGAGAACTTTCCTTCCATATAGGAGATCATGTCTACTTGAAACTTCAATGCTATCAATAGACCTCTATAGCTATCTGTTCTTCCATAAAACTTGCTCCACGCTTCTTTGGTCCCTACAAAGTTATTGAGAAAGTTGGTACGGTGGCTTACAGGCTAGCCCTGCCTATAAACTCACAGATACATAATGTGTTCCACGTTAGCATATTAAAGAAGCATGTAGGACCTGTTACCCCTACCCGTCCTCAGCTATCTCCAGTCTCCTAACAATCCACCATTATGCCACAACCTGAAGCTATCCTAGAGCATCGAGTAGTTCAAAAGGGTAGATATCGACCAAAATTTAAAATTCTGGTTAAATGGGTAGGAGCTTCAACCGAGGTAGCTACTTGGGAGAATGAATGACGCTTCTTAAAGTCATACCCCAATTTCATCCTTGAGGACAAGGATTCTAAAAGAGAGGGAGAAATGTTACATGAAGATTCTGCTCGTGCAACCTCGTGCGCAACAATGGGTGCACATGTGGCATGCGATGGGCGCAGCTGAGCGTATGATGGCGCAAAACGGGTGCAGGGGAGACCACGAGAAAACAATTAGATGTCAGAGTTGGTTAACTGTTTTGGAGCCAATTCCTTACCGTCTTTATGTCCTTTTAATTACACATATGTAAGGCTATATATAGCCCTGATGATTGGAATAAAAGCTAAGAAGAAATCGATCCATTTTCCCCTCAACTCCAAGCTTTCTTTTCTCTTTTCTCTCTAAGTCCTCCATTGTAGCAAAACTACAATATAACCATAACATTATCATATATAAACATAATGTATAAAATATTTAAATATTAATTAGTACATTTTTAATAAAAATTATTATTTATAGTAAAAAATAAGTGAATCAAATGATAAGAAATATCTTGGATACTTATTAAATTATTATAAAAATTTAATATTTATATTTATTTTTAAAACTAAAATAATAATTTAATATAATTGTAGTATATATAATATTTAAATATAACATATTATAAAATAAAATATGTATTTATTTATAGAGAAAAATATCATTAGTATAATTTACTACAAAAATGATACTTAGATCATATACTTTTTTTTAAAATTATTTACTCCTATTGTTTTGAAAAAAACGATCACACAAGTATAAATATAATTTTTATTTTATTTTTTTAATTACATTTGATAAACAATATTATAACTTAAATAAATTGTAACTGAAAGAATCATAAAAAAATAAAATAAAAAAACATGATATAAGTTTCACTTTTAAAATAAATATAATATATTTATATTTATAGTCACTTATTTATAATTTTAATATTAATTAGTTTAAATTTAATTAAAATTAATTATAAAATATGTTTTATTCTCATAGAAATAAATTATGTATTTTTTTATCTAAATTTTATTTAATTATAGAATATATCATTTTAATATAATCTAAATCTAAAAAATCATTTTTAAATTTAAAGAAAACGACGGAATTATTTATTCAACAATATACTAGACGCGTACATTGCCCACTTGTATTTTTCATTTTTCCCAAGAATATTTGATAATTCTATCTTAATTTATTTCGAAACAAATTCTGAAAATATTATCAACGTGTTTTTCTTTATATTTGTTTTTTTACTTATTTATCGGGTTTGTCTTTTCCCTAATTTGTCCTAGTCTTATGTCTTTTCCAACTTTGACCGAAGATAGAAGAACAGGCTTATGCAGCTTTCGGCGCTCTTTCTTTTCTTTATTTCCGGTTTTTGGCAAACATTTCGATGCCCATTTCTTAATCATTTTTATATAGCCTAGCCTTTCAAAAATCTATATAAATAAATTATTTTATTTTGGTTAATGTAATACAGAACAGAAGAAACGACATCGATTTATATTAAATTATTTGTGAATAATTAATATAACAACGTTGAAGAGAATTGATGCAATTGTTTCTTTAGTTCACTACATACTTTGTTCATTCTGTTAGCGGCACTCTTTGTTTGCTCCCCACCATTGTTTATCAGGTAAAGTCACTCGAGCTGCTGCTTCTTCTTTTTTTACCCAGTGTTTCTTTTTCTAGATCTTCCTTGGTTTCTCTTCTGGGTTCCAACTTTTGTTGTAGAGATCTCTGTAATTAGTTTATAAGATCAAAAGGTTCCTTTCTTCTTCATCCTGTATTATTATTTAATAAGAAATTTAATTACTGGGTTTGGTTGTGAATAACATTTGGGATTGCTTTCATGAATGATTTTTGTGGGCCGATGATATTTTTCATGTAGTAATTACTTTTCTGAAAGTTGATGTTAAATATGAACTCACTGATGATAAACACGGAGCAAGCTTTTGTGGGTTGTTGCTGTTGTGGTTGGATAATTAAGCGATAAATTGATTTTCTATGTTTTTCCCCCTTGGAGCTGAAGATAAATTTGATAGTAGTTTGCCAGCTAGTTTCTTTAAATAGATTGTAAGCCCGTGAATAAATCTGAACATTCATACGTTTTTCACGTTAATTAGGTAATGGTAAGTCACTAATGTTGTAATGCAGATTATCTTTGCTTAATTCTGTAGGTTTAATTAGGACATAATGCTGAACAATTTTGAGTATGTGTAGGCTCCATGTTCTCGCTATCTGCTTTGGCACTTTTGATTGTTAAGTGCCATGTGTTTTCGTTTTTTCCATTATCAAGCGCTTGTTTTTCATCGTACTTGAAGTATTGTTTGCATATCTTGAATGTTTTTCTTCAACGTCATACAATTGGTTCATGATGTGAATCCTGATTTTCTTCCAGCAATGTGTCTCACTTTATTGAAATTTCAATGTTTCATTGCTAAATTTTTTGCTTTTGCTTTAGAGTTTGTATTGGATTTGTTTTTAGTTGACTAATTTCATTCATTTTGAGATATCTGGTGCACCTAACTATTTCTAACTTCGTAATTAGGTTGGATTCATAATTACTTACACTGGAGAATTGAAATGGGGACTCTCTTTCAATATGGTTGAGCTTGCTTAATGCATCCTATATGTTGTCTACTTGGATTCAAAATATGGGCTTGCTCTGCAGCAGAAACCGTCATCAATATGAAGCCAATCCTGAAGAAAATGCGCAAGTGAGTTACCCTTGGTACTATTGTTTTCTACTTTGCAATTTCAATGGATTTTAGATTACTATCAATTTTCTATATCTTTCAATACACGCAACAGTTCTCATTCTCTTCATTCATTACTTATACACTAATTTTCTTCTTAATGCATACATTTCCAGGCTGTGGAAATAGAAAGACGAATTGAACAAGAAACAAGGGCTGAAAAGCATATACAAAAACTTCTACTTCTAGGTATGTATACATAAATTGGAATCTCATTTTGTTGATTGATGTATACACACTAAAATGATATAATTAGTAGTCTGATCTGTTTAAGATCCCATTTTCATTTATGACTAGGCAGCAATGAGACATCATGCATGGTTCACATTGATGAGTTTTCAGATTGGAGGTTAATAATATTAGTATGTTAATAATATTCCAGTGTGTGTAAAATTGGAATAACACTTTAGACCTAATCTTGATAACTTCACTTTATTTGCTGTGTATTTGACCTGCATTCCGTCTGCATAATGGTGTAGCTTTCTTAATCTCAAATACCATTACATGTTAATGTAAAATTTTGCAGGATGCTCGTCATTCTTGCACAACTTTATTTTTATTTTTGTTTATATATAGCTAATATAATCTGTCTTCTGTACATCAGGGGCAGGCGAGTCAGGAAAGTCGACAATTTTTAAGCAAGTATGAATTTTACTCTATCAAAACATATCATCTTGTTTACTTAATACAAATACATATAATTCTATTATCTATCATAATTTATGTGCAGATAAAGCTTTTGTTCCAGACTGGCTTTGACGAGGCAGAGCTCAAGGGCTACATCTCAGTCATCCATGCCAATGTGTATCAGACCATAAAAGTACGCAATATTTGAAAGGGTGTGTTGGTTATTTCCCTTTCTGTATAATGTAATGTGTATCTGGTGTTAGCTGTTTGCAGTAGAACATTTAGTTTTGTTGCGTTGAGTTGAGTTGTTGATTTGTTATTAGCTATAAACTAACTGATTGTAGTTCTTTTCATTTGGTTGAGCAGCTTCTGCATGATGGGTCAAGGGAGCTAGCTCAGAATGAACCAGATTCATCAAAGTATCTTTTGTCCAATAAAAATAAGGTCTATTTAATATTACTTTAACTCTGCCTCTGTCTAGTTTGGGTATTATCATCAAATTTATGAGTTGAAGGGATCTTAGTTGAGTTGCCTTGTTGTCTTTATGGATATTCCTTGTATGTTCAAAAGAATTTGCATTTTTTGTAAGGAAATTGGAGAAAAACTCTCAGAAATTGGAGGTAGTTTGGAATACCCACCTTTAACAAAAGACCTCGCACATGATATAGAGACTCTATGGAAAGATACTGCAATTCAGGTGGTTTGCTTTGTGTAATAACATGAATTGATTTTGATTTCTTAGACAAGCTCCAATGCTATTAAACCCTGATAATCATTACTTTGTTTTTGTCGTTCTGATCCTATGCTCAATATGACATATTTTAATCTATGGTTGCAGGAAACCTATGCCCGTGGGAATGAACTTCAGGTTCCTGAATGTGCTGACTATTTCATGGAAAATCTTCGAAGGTTGTCTGATTCAAATTATATTCCAACAAAGGTATCCAGTACTTCATTGTTCCCCTATTGAAAATGAAAAATGCATTTGAAAGAATATCAGATTCGAAGTGTTAAACATAGTATCTGATTCTACTTGATCTGTCACCAACCCTACTTTTTTCTCATGGATGTCTATTTACCAGATAGTATAAATTTTTTCCATATTTTAGTGAGCTGTTCTTACTTAGGTATGCAATTTTTCAAATTTTCCTAGTGGTTTTGCTATATTTATCTCCAAATCTAATATACACCTTTCATGTATGGTTAATATTTTCCTCTGACTAAATCAGGTTGATTGGTTATGTTCTTAAGTATTATTCATGAACCTTCGTGCCATAAAAAGCTTCTGTTCCATTCAGTAAATAGCTTCTCATTTTTTGTTCGTTGCTAATAAACAAATCTAGCTTCTCACTTATAATAACATGCCGTCAAGAACTGTGTGAACTCAAGTTCGGGGACATTCCAACATGCTAGCTCTAAGAATGTTATGTGACAAAGCTCTTTAGCATTAGAACTTGATGCAAATAGAAAGTTGCAGATAGCAACTAATTTATAAAACTAATTTCCTTTTGTATTTTCTGTTATAACCGAATTACAATACACATGGTGGCAGCATGTGTGTGAGCGATGGGTGAGACATATGGGAATTAGTTAGGCTAGGTGAGTGCGCGTGAGTGTATGAAAACAGTTAAGCTTGAGGCCTATAAAATCCATGCATGACCACAGCTAGGGATCATTTTGATTTTACCCAATTCTCAGTGTTTCTCATAGTAGAAATTTTGTAATTCACTCTAAGAACAATCGAAGAGTTGCTCTTGTTAATCAATACAAACATAATTACCTTTTTTGTTCTTGTTTTGATTTTTGCACTACATCAGAAATTGTTATCAGAGCTTGGTTTAAGCTGCAAATAGATGGTGATGGTAGTGAAGATGCGAGGAACTTATGGCTTGTGATGACTTGCTTGGAAAGTCGGTTCGGGTAGAGGGTTGAGAAGGTGTCGTGAGACCTTCACCAGTCACTCCTATAGGCCACCACCCAAATTCAAAATCAGTTGGACGAAATTCAAAAGCACCTGATTTTGAGACGAAAGAGGTTCTTCGCGATAAACAATCGTCGAACCCACCACTTCGTTTTCGTTGCACACATGAGTTTCCTCTCAATTGAGTCTACCTTGACTCTGATGACGACCTTGCAATACCACCGGAAGTGAACCCCAAAATTTTTGGGTTTGATTGAGGCACTGCTATATGGATGGGTAGCAATCGGGAGAGAAAATTCGAGAAGCACTGTGTTGGAAACAGGCAGTTTGACAACGTGAAGAGTCAGCATACAGATTTTGTTAATTCCCCTCATGAGCATCAATCTTATGGTAAGGAGGACTACGTCTTACCATGGAGCTGTCTGTTTACGTGGGCCACTCTCACATGGAAGAATTTTTGGATTGTTGGCTGTTGAATTTTTTTTCGATTATACGGAAATACAAGAAGAGCGAAAAGTAAAATTAATCGCTTATAAACTCAAAGGTGGAGCCTCTGCTTGGTGGGAACACATGAAATATGAAAGAAGGTTGAGAGGAAAGGCACCAATCACCTCTTGGGAAAGAATCAAGAAATTGATGGTGCAATAGTTTTTCCAGTTGATTATGAATAACTTTACCAATAATATTACCAGTGCCAGCAAGGAAGGAAAAGTATCACTTAATACATTGAAGAGTTCGCGAAGCTTGGCTTGCGAGAACCCCAAAAGGTTGCTAGATATGTGCAGGGTCTAAGTTCTTCTATTAGAGAAAGACTAGAGTTGAGCCAAACCTTGTGGTCTGTCAACCAAACCAATAGCATGACACTGAAAGTGGAAAACCAACTAACTAGACACAGAAAATCCACACATTTTGGGTAGTTTTAGTGACTGTTGCTAGTAAAAATCTGAGTGGTTTCATCTCAAAATTCACCCCACTGGTCACCATAGAACTCACACCAGTTCCAAAAACTTCCATCCCCAAATCCAACAACCCAAACAACCCACTTCCAAAACCTAACCCCTATACCAAACCATCACCTATCAAATGTTTTAGGTGCTATCAATAAGGGCACAGATCTAATGAATTTCCACAAAAGCGTACAACTAATTTGGTCAATGAATTTGATCATTCAGATAATGAGTTTGACCCAATATCTTTAGACGACCTGGAAGGAGCACACCCTATTGAAGGTGATGAGGGGGACAAGGCTTTAAGCTGCATAATGCAAAAGTTGTTGCTATTACCAAAACATCCACCACCATCACAAAGACATGCTATTTTCAAAACAAGGTGCACAGTTCAACATAAGGTATGTGATGTTATTGTTCATAATGATAGTATTGAAAATATTGTCTCACACGCACTGGTGAAATCTTTAGGACTGAGCACACAACCCCATCCCATCCCTACAAAAATGATGGATTAAGAAAGGGAGTGAGGTTAAAGTACAAGAGGTGTGTAGGGTACCATTTTTCATTGGAAAATTTTGTGATATGGTGGAAATGGTTGCCTGTCAAATTCTTTTGGAAAGATCCTGGCAGTATGACGTAGATGCAATACACAAGAGTAGACCAAACATCATCATTTTCACTTGGAAAGGTACCAAGACTACTTCCTGCAAAGGAAAATTTTCCCACCCCTACCAAATAAAAAATGTTTCTTAACTGCAAACCCAACGAATTTGACAATAAAATCAGAAAAAACTAAAGTAGTGCTAGCATTAGTGGTTATGGAACAACAACCAGTCACTCATGCCATCTCTGATGCTATTGTAGAATTACTATCTACCTACACTGACCTTATACCAATTGATCTACCAAACACCTTACCACCATTAAGAGATTCAACACCACATAGATTTCATACCAGGTTGTAATCTACCCAATTTATCCCACTATCGAATGAACCCCAAAGACCATGAAATTTTACAAGAGATAGTAGAAGACCTCTTGGATAAGCATCTCATCCAGGAAAGCAAGACTCTATGTGTTGTGCCTGCACTACTTGTACCCAAGGATGGCATGTTAAGGATATGTATTTACAGCAGGGCTATTAACAAGATCATGGTCAAGTATAGGTTTCTTATTCTTAGGTTGGAAGATATGCTTGACAAGCTACAAGGATCCATTGTCTTTTCTAAGCTTGATCTTCATAGTGGGTATCACCAAATTCGCATAAAAAAAGGAGATGAGTCGAAGACAGCTTTTAAAACTAAAGAAGGCATGTATGAATGGCATGTAATGCCATTCGGGTTATGCAATGCTCTCAACACCTTCATGAGATTAATGCATCACATTTTGAAGGCTCTCAATGGTACTTGTGTAGTTGTGTATTTCGATGATATCCTAATCTATAGCAAGAACCCTAACGAGCACCTAGAACATTTGCAAGGTTGTCTTGGAAATATTGAGAGAACACAAGCTTTTTCTCAACCTCAAAAAGTGCGAGTTTATGACCACTAGATTCCTTTTCTTGGGATATGTTATCATTGTGAAGGTATCTCAGTGGATATTAAGAAGATTGACGCCATCCAGTCATGTTCTAACCCGACATCAATACATGAAGTTAGGAGTTTTCATGGCCTGACAACGTTCTATAAAAGGTTATAAAAGATTTCAGTTCAATTGTAGCACCCATAACCAATTGCCTCAAGAAAGGATAGTTCATTTGGGGAAAAGAGCAAGAAGATAGCTTCCAACTTATCAAAGAAAAACTATGCACACCTTGCTGACTACCCTCTAAACTGAAATTATCAGTTTTGACATCCTCCTTGAACTATATACAACAGATGAAGATTTTGCAGCTTTTTAGACCTAATGCACCAACCATGAACTTGTGCATGATTTCCATTTGCAAAATGGGTATCTTTTTTAAGACAACAAATTGTGCATCCTAAAAACTAGCTTAAGGGAATACCTGGTGTAGGAAATTCATGTTGGGGGACTTAGTGGTCATGCTGGTAGGGACAAAACCATCCACAGACAGAAGGGCAAATAGAAGTACTTAGCAGGATCATAGGCAGCATGCTTAGATGTTTGACTCATGAAAAACCTCGAGAATGAGATTTGCATTTTCCCAGATTGAGTTTGCTCTCAATAGTATTACAAACCGTACCACCAATTACTCACCCTTCTCGATTGTCTACACCAAAGTACTTAACTTCAGTATAGATTTGCAAGCCATACCCAATCCAAAGAGCAAAGCTGTTAGTGTATGGGCTGTTGATTATACTCAATTCTATCGAGAAATTCGAGAGCATATTGAGAAGATGAATGCGTAGTACAAAATGCAGGCTGATCAGCATTGTAGGCCTATGCATTTTCAAATTGGTAAACTTGTCATGGTGCATCTCAACAAACATAGATTATCATAAAGCATTTGCCCCAAGCTTCAGTTCAAAAACTATGGCCCTTTCAGAATTCTTAAGAAAATCAACGATTACACTTATGTCATTGATATCTCCGAAGACTAGAATATTTCCATCATTCAAAATAATAGATCTTCGCAAATGCTACCTTATAGATGCAGTTGATGTGATCAATCTGAATCCGAGGATGAATTCTGTTGAAGAGGATAACTATAATGCAGATAAAAAGTTGCAGATAGCAACTAATTTCTAAAACTAATTTCCTTTTTTATTTTCTGTTATAACCGAATAACAATACACATGATGGTAACATGTGTGAGTGATGGGTGAGACACATGGGAATCAGTTAGGTTGGGTGAGTGATGGGTGAGACACATGGGAATCAGTTAGGTTGGGTAAGTGCACGTGAGTGTATGGAATTGGTTAGGCTCGATGCCTATAAAATCCATGCATGACCACAGCTAGGGATCACTTTGATTTTATCCAATTCTCAGTGTTTCTCACAGTAGTAATTTTGTAATTCACTCTAAGAACAATCGAAGAGTTGTTCTTGTTAATCAATACAAACATAATTACCTTTCTTGTTCTTGTTCTGATTCTTGCGCTACATCAGAACTGCTCCCTGATTCTACTTCATAGATGCATCCCAAGTTAACTTGTTCCATGAAGTCACTTAACCTATTGTGGTTTTACAGGAGGATGTTCTGTATGCAAGAGTTCGTACTACTGGTGTTGTAGAGATTCAATTCAGGTAAATTATTTTTGATATGCATCAAGACACATAATATGGAATTTTTTGATTTTCTATTTTATATCTTGTTTAACTTGAACTTGTGTATATGATTTCTGATTTTTTACCGTGCTGCATTGAACTTACATTTGTTACTGGTTTCATGATATATTTAGACTTGAATAAATTTTATGGTATTATGATTTGATCATGTCTTCATTATTGAAGGAACCGAAAAAATAATCATGCATTCTTTTCTCTTCTTTTGTAGTTCGTCATTTTGACTAACTGGTCTATATATTAAAAAATAACTCTGATTCCACAAGTCTTGCTGTTTTCCCAAACTGCATGAATCCAAGTGCCTTATTTATTGCTCTATGCACGACCAAGATTATTCATGTTCTAATTCACTTTTTCGTTCACCATTTTCTTGTTCCTAATTTGTCTTCCAATTTTTCGTTATTAATTTTTTCTTTTGCTTTTGATTATTATCGCTGTTGTTGATGAGTACTGTGGACTAAAGCCTTCTTGTCATTGGACTAATGTTTGTTCTCTTTGATGTTATATTCTCCTCTGAGCTTAGCTTGTTTGATCAGCTGCCTTGATTAAATAAGAATGTTTCATCTTACAGCGTTTTAATTGAGGATAACACAATGACTTGTGGTATGATTTGGCAGTCCTGTAGGAGAGAATAAGAAAAGTGGTGAAGTATATAGGCTATTTGATGTTGGAGGCCAGAGAAATGAGAGGAGAAAATGGATCCATCTATTTGAAGGGGTTACAGCTGTAATATTTTGTGTTGCGATTAGCGAGTAAGATTATGTGCTAGCTTTTTTATTGCATATTGCGTGCATGTAGTAGAATGAGTATAGCACCTCATTGTTAATACCTAAGTTTGGCATCCCAAACATCTAAAAACTTTGTGTATCTGAAGAAGCTTCAAACTCATGTTTGCCTTTTAGGTATGATCAAACACTATTTGAGGATAATAAGAACCGAATGATCGAGACAAAAGAACTCTTTGAATGGATCCTGAAGCAACCATGTTTTGAGGTGCTCTTTTTAGCTGTCATTTGTGCAATAATTAGATAGCTTTTTCAGAATTCTTTCTTCTGCTTACTTTTCTCTACTTCAATTTTTCTTTACGAGCCCTCTGTCTGGACAAAGTTCACTTTAGAGCATATCTTTTATCTTGGGTACAGAGGACGTCGCTCATGCTGTTTCTGAACAAGTTTGATATATTCGAGAAGAAGGTTCTAAAAGTAAGTAGCTATACTTATTCATAATTAATAAAAGTACCCCTGTAGTCTATTGGTGAAAATCTGGCTTACTTTTGGGCCGCTAATGTTCTTGATCGTGTAGGTACCACTTAATGTTTGTGAGTTGTTCAAAGATTACCAGCCGTTATCAACGGGAAAACAAGAGATTGAGCATGCGTATGAGTAAGCATTTACAGTTGTGTTTTTCTTTTTTCCTTGGTTAATATCTAATAGAGTAAGAAAATTTGTCAGTGGCTCCAACAAGTGGGGGCTCTTTGCAGCCAACCTGCTGTCCTATTGTTAAAGTATTTTGACATTTCTTGCACTTTTTGGGATTTTAATTACGTGTGCGCTGATTTGTTATTTCTTGTGTGACTTCAATGTATCATAGACATTTGTGTGAGATAACATGATCACTTAAAAATGATTTCACTCAGGTTTGTGAAGAAGAAATTTGAAGAGTTGTACTTCCAAAGCACTGCACCCGATCGGGTTGACCGTGTATTTAAGATATATAGAACGACTGCCCTTGATCAAAAGCTGGTAAAGAAGACCTTCAAGCTTGTAGATGAGACTTTGAGGCGGAGAAATCTCTTTGAAGCTGGTTTGTTATGAGTCTCGTGACCTTTGAAGCTGAGAAATCTGTGAGTGCATCGCTTGTTTGGACAGAAAGAAGAAGGATTTGGAATAGAAAGAAATAGAATAACGCATATCAGATTTTTGAACACTTGATTTTCTTGATTTTTAGTGTCCTATTTCAAGTGTACTGTTCAATCCTATAACGATCATATGGGTTGTATAATCATGATCTTTCTTAGTGTTTTGTCCTATTTTTATACGCTTATTACTCCATAAGTGTCGGTTTTATGCATTATAACACATGACCTATAAGACCTCTAATTTTGATATTATGTTATTTAGCATATTTTTGTTAGTATATTAGGGATTTGAGACAATTTTTTCTATATTAAGAAATCTCGATTTATCAATCAAAGATCCGTCCTTCAAAGTCCATATGCGATGATAAAATTTGTATCGGTGTTTTTTAGATTAGATAGTTATTGTGATAGAACTTAATTGATGAGTTTGCATTCACACGAGGAAGAGAGGAGAAATTCTAAGTTAACAAATCACTTGTATGCGAATCGGGAGGAGAAATTCTAAGTTAACAAATTACTTGTATGCGAATCAGAATTAATCGCATGAGTACTTGAATTTTGAGTTTGATGTTGATTTGAAACAAGAGTTTTGATTACATCATGATATGATAGATATTCTTAGTTAACAAATCACTTGTGTGCCTATCAGAATTAATCGCGCGAGTGTTTGAATTTTGACTTTGATGTTGATGACTTGAAACATGAGTTTTGATGATATCATGAAAAAGTCCACGGTCCAATACACTACTACTAAGGATAGGAGATACATATTCTTTAAGGATTTAGACCTAACTTGCACACCCAAGAAAGTTAACATTCAAACAAAACAAAACATGCAGCAAATGTAGATAACTTGAGACAACATATATTACATATATCAAAACAGAAATTAATAAACAAGAAATGCTTTCTAATATGAGTTTATGCTTTGATATGATGAAACATATACACAACAAACTTGGATTATATTAACTCAAAAGCTGATAATGCATAACAGATGATACAAGTTAAACCTACATAAATATCATATCTATGTGGTAACATCTTCGAGTTGTTTAAGACAACAACTTAGTAGCAAATAATTCACTAACATTGAACAAATTATAATTCTGATAGACAAGAAAATCATTATTATCTCTATTAGCTAAGACCTCTATCCAAACTGCTTACTACTACTCTTTACCTATTGCTTCTACAACTGTTTGGTTCAATACTCAAACCCGGCTATCATTTACGACCAACATCACCAAATGTAGTGTGATTAGAAATCACTGATAATCAATTAGAAGTGTAACTACTCTCAACCTTATGGGACACACAGTCCACTACAAATATCAAATCGCGTACAAGAGACACACAATCAAACCAAGTACTTACAAAGATAACGATTTGATAACTAAATGCAAAATGAGTCACTCTCAAATGTAAGCTCTCCAAATAATTTTGAAAACAGATATATATGTCGGTGTGAATTTTGATAGACTTAAATAATGGGTGAGAAATGATAGGGTATTTATGGAACTCGAATTGTTACCTCGCCAACCACCTTTCGAAAGGTGGTGGCAAGCTTGTTGGCGAGGTGCTAAAAAGTCAAATTTTTTAGTTTCAAATATTGCCAAGTACTATCCATAAATACCTATACTAGAAACAAACTAAAAATGCAAGTGACAACCACTACTACAAAATGGACTATTAAAGTCAGTTCGTTGAACCGACTTTACACATAAAGTCAGTTGAACGCGTGAATTGACTTTACGTGTATTGATTTTTTTATTTTTATTCTCATTTTTCACTCTACTAACCTATATTTAATATAGCATAAAAAAACCAAAATATAAATAATAATACAAATAATTGAAAATTTAAATATAATTAATTACTTGATAATTAAATTTATTACAAAAAAAAATAATGTATATACAATATATATATATAGTTAACTTAAATTACAAATAAAATAATGTCGTCAAAGTGTAATTGGATTGTGCGAGCAAGCTTAGTTGGCTTAGAATCATCAGCATAATGATAAGGAAACAGGGCAAAAAGCAGCTAGTCTATATAATAATTCATTCCCTTACATACATGAGCATGTAAACATCCATCAAACAAGTAGTCTAAACTTCAGAGACATACGAATGGAGAAATTAAATCATTATAAATATTACCATGGTGTTATCCTATATTATTCAAGATTATATTCTTCTCTTGATGTTTGAACAAAGTGTTCTATCCATTCTTCTTGTAAATCATCAAAAAGAGATTACCACATCGACATCCAAGTGATATAATAATAACTTTATCTCTTCAAACTCATATTATCACTTTATTAATCTTTTGTCTATAAATATAAAGCTATTTGAAATCAAGCTGGTATTTTTAATGCTATAATGAGCTCTAAATTTGAAATCAAGTGTAACTCCGATATGTTACTTGGCTTGTATGAGTTTTGGTGCCCTTAAACGTATGGAACAATTCTATAATACGTTTATGGACACCAAAACTCATACAAGCCAACTAACAAAATATGAGTTACACTTGACTTCATATTTAGAGCTCATTATATCATTAAAAATACCAACAAAGATTCCAGATAGCTTCATATTTATAGAAAAATGATTAATAAAGTGCTACCATAATGTTGTCATAAGGAAAGTAGGCAAGAGAGATGAGATGAAGTTTGGACAAAAAATAGGTCCATAAAAAAATGCATTCCCCTAAATACATGAGCATATAAACATCCATCAAATAAAACATCCATCATAGACACAGAAATAGAGAAATTAAATCATTATAAAAATTACCGTTATGTTGTCATATGCTATTCAAGATCATCAAAATATTCTCCTGATTCTTCTTGTGATGATATAATTTGAACCATGTGTTCTGCCCATTCTTCTCGTAAATCATCAAAATTTTGTTGGTCATAGCCCGTTTTATTCCAACCAAAGAACTACAAGTATTTAAAATCAAAATAAGAATATAATTTCATGAATTCACAAAAAATAACTCATATATGTTAAAAACTTTTCTGTATATGGGTAAAAGATATTACCACATTATCAATTAGAATTTTGATATTTGTGATGATTTCGCTCATAAACTTCATGACATAATAACCACACATGATTCCATTATTTTGTTGTGGAACCTACAAAAAAAAAGTGTACATGATTTTTCATATTCGAACATCTTTACTATTCAATAGTAAAATTAATAAAATAATTAATATTCGCTTGTACATACCATAACTTTATTCCATATAAGCTTATGAGATTTTTTAAAGGCAATGCCCCTAAACTTGTTCCATAGCTTCCATGCCCTATCAAGGTTTAAAACGGTTAGTTTTTTATTAAATATTACAAAAACAAGAGAAGAAAAATAGCTAGTTATAACTCTTACATTTCAACAACTGCTTTTGTATCTTTACTCAGTTCTATGGAAGTTAAGTCACAGTACCAAGCATGATTATTTAACAGATCAAGGATTACCAACATCTAATGATCTTGGCCTTGTTCAAACCTTAGTGGCCAAGGGATTATCGACTTTTAATTTCTATTAAGCGTTAATGCCCTATCACATAATTGTTTAGCTCTAATGCTAACATCATTCTCTTGATATTGATTGACACATGAAGAATCATAGAACATTGCTAAATATGATGAGTGATTATGTTGAAGTCGATAATAACACGCCCTATATAAAAGAAATATATATAAGTAATTAGATAATATAAATATAATTATATATGTTCTACATAAATGAAAGAAAATGAATAGTTTGAGGACTCACCTTGTCCACACTTGAATTATACTTAAATCGATCATTTGATATTTAAAAAGTTGCAATATGCACTCGATCGATATATAAGTTTGGCCGAGGTCTACACCATAAATTTCTATAGGAAGTGGTACAGTCCATCCATCATTTATGCTAGATGCCCTCGCAACAATAGTCATCAAAGTGCCAAGATTTCTACTGAAGTTTAAAGCATAATCATAACTATACTTTTTCCAAGGCTTCTTCTTGAATGACTTAGTGTGCGATGATTGGCCACTAGACATAGATTTAGCATGAGATACTTGCTTCGTATCTCTTAAATGTGCCGCATTTAAGAGTTCTGGTATAATAGACTAAAGAAAAAGTATTATGTATGTTAGTAACAATAAAAGATATAATAAAATAATAGTAGTAAACAAGTGTTATCTTTTAAGTTAAAAAATAGTACCACGTCAAAATTTAGAACAACTTGAATCGACGACCAAGCCACATACTGTCCAACCACCTCATGGACTATGGTAGCATCAGAAGGCACATGTAGTGAAAATTCATAGGGTAATGATTGATCAATTACTATTCACCAATGATAAGGAAAATATTGATTATGAATCATCCAATCATCGCTCAATTTTTGTACCGTTCCAATAGCAACAAAGTCCGTTGATGAAGGATGTTTCAACAAACATTTCATATTCTGTAAAAAATTTAAGTGTTATATATAATAAATAAAACATATAATAAATAATAAAAATAATAGATTATCTACACCAAAAATTAAAATCTTACCACATATGATACATCAAATAGAGAAGGACTCCCATATGGGGTAGCTATTAGATGTACATTCTCACCAAAACATTCATCGTGATGTGATTGATGGTAAGAATGCACAGATTGCATATGCATTCTTGGAATAAAGGGAGGGCCAATAGGATGACTATATCCCATACTGGATATAGTTTGAGCTCCATGAGATTGCGTGGGTGGTATGCCTGGCATTGATGGTGGTATGCCTGGAATGAATGGTTGCATGCTTGGCCAATATGGCATGCCCTGATTGTAGAATTATGCCATGCTTGACATGTGTTGTGCTTGATATTCTTTTATAGTGGCAATCTCACTTAACATTGAGGCCTTAAAGGAGTTGAGTTCTTCTTCAATTTTAGTGTATTTCTCCTTACTAACCGTTTGAGGATTTTGTTTTGGAATGTTAAAATACTCCTTATAACCATCATATTGGCTACCTCCCTTAACTCGACCAGGATTCTCGCGTCCGAATGCATGATACATAGCATCTCTCCCAAGCTCTTCGATTATTTCACCCTTGGATATTTTTTCTTGAATAGCTCTCTACAAATAATAAAGCACACAAACATATCATACATTATTACATCAATTATTAAAAATCATATGGACTTTGTGTCAACCGAAATTACTAACCAACATATTTAGTTTTTCTTCTCCTCGCTTAGTCATCGGTCTTGACTTCATCATTTTGGGAGTCTTTGTTTCTATGTATAATTTAGATTGGGTAACCGGTCTACCCAATTCATCTTCCTACATAAATTATGAAAAATTTATTAACCATGGCATGAAATTAAATTAAGGAAAATAAATAAAAAAATATTTACAAATTAACACAAATTAATAATACCATTCTATAGGTGCAAAGAAATGAAGAGATATTGTAATGGCACAAATAAGAGAGATTAAGGATAAGAAAACATTGGTGGTGAGAAGGATCAAACGATTCACGGATGGCCTAAATCCTCTTTCTAACCAAACAACACCTAAAATATTGCCTCAAGACACACTAAAAGTTGATTGTAGAGCTTGTTAGAGATATATGAATCAACAAGGAAAGAGAACTATACAAGCTTTACAAAATAACCATACAAATTCACAAAGATATGGCATGTTCGAAGGAGAGCATATTTATGATAAAAAACAAGAAAAATTTAGCTATACATACTCTCAAGGAATACATGATGCTTATTTTCGCAAGTGTACGAATCGTTCAAGTAATAAAGTGTACAAAAGTACGGATATCGAACCCACAAGGAATAGCGTTACTAAGTACCGAAATTGACTAACCCTAATTTTATTTGAAAACCGAATTGTTGAAATTGTTTTAAAAGTAAATTAACATAAAACTAAACGCAAATAACAAAATTTAATGTTGTTCACAAATGATTAAAAACGCTAAGGCATTTGATTTCGCTAAATCAATTCAATCTGATTTCAAGTCATGTTATATGAGAATCAAAGCTAAAAGTGATGGTTGAAAAACCCAAACTTATCTAATACTCTTTCTCAAGTTATATTAGAATTACTTATCTATGAAAACCAACTATATTTCTATGAAGATTTAATCACAAATAAGCACATTACGATTTATGGAATTTCTGGAATAACCACATGCATCATGCATTAGGTGTCAAACTCGCATTCAACATACGGTATTTATCACAAGAAGCATTCATTACACATCTCCTCTCGGTCTCAATATAATGCAACAAATCATCTAAATCTTGATCAGAAATTTAAAAGCATTAAGCATGGAAATAAATACTCAACTTGAAAACAATGAATTCATATAACAATAACACAAGAAATCAGATTTTCTTGATTCAACTACATCATAGCCTTAGCAAAAATAAATTAGTTCATAACGGAAATACGAACAACCATTATTTCAATTGAATCCATTAATAACAAAACTGAATAAATTGCAGAATATAAAAGCTAAGGAGAAGAGATGAAAAACTCTAGAAGATGAAGACTTGGTAGCATCAATGGTGAAGATCCTTCAAGTTTCTCCAAAATTTCTTTCTCTCCTCCAAAAATGTCTTTGAACTCCCCTTTCTGCCATCCCCCTATTTTTACATCATATTATATATATAGATCTAGGGTTTGGGGGGCAATTTTGGAACAAAACAACAAAAAAATCTGTTTTCGGACGAAACTCGCCGACGGCGAAATTGTTCTCGCCGCGGCGAGATTTCTGGAAAACTTACGATTTTGGTTCCGCTCAATCTCACCGGCGGCTAGATTATTATGGCCAGCGGCGAGATTGCTGTGCCAAAATCCGTGTTCCCTGCATGATTTTCAACGTTTTCTCGCTAAGGTTTTCGCCGGTGGCGAGAATATTCTCGCCGACGGCGAAATTCCAAATTTTGAAATTTTGTTTTCTTTTTATTTGTACTCAATCCCGGTCATTGAAATTTGTCCCAAACTTCTCCAAAATTATGATTTTACCTGAAATTGCACTTTAAACATGAAATACCCGTGAAATGACATTTGTGGATTAAATAATCAAATAAACACAATTTTCATACAAAATATCAACATTTAAATCATAACAAAAATGCAATAATTTGACTCTTATCAACAACCCCCAACCAGCTTCTTGCTAGTCTCTAGCAAGAAAAGCGATCTATGAATAATTTTAAAGGAGACATTAAAAGAAAAATTTAAAGGAAATTTATTCTATTTACAACATTACATTAAGTGTATGCAATAAGCCTTTAAACCCCTAGGTGGCCCTAGTAGGATGAGTTGTAGTCTCGTGAGGGCTTCCAGTGATGATACCCACAAACATCTTACCTATAACTATCCTAACTTAAAACAATAAAATCACATAACAAATAACTTGCACAAATGTCTCAAAAATTGTAAATAACACCCAACATATAGAATAATTAAATGTCACCTAAGCTTTAAGAAATCTCAAATGCCAATTTCACTTTTGTTATTGACTCTTAAACATCCATCAAACCACAAACCACAAACCAATAGCCATAATGCCCAGATAATATTATGCACAACATCCACAAACAAAAAGGTGAAATCTCGAACTCCATAGGCTCACTTTTCAAAACTCTCTCCACTAATGAAGGAAAATACACCACTTTGGATCAATAGGACTTTATGAGGCTTGTAATGTTAGGCTTAGGTATTTGGTTAAGAAAGAACGGGCAGTGTCAAAATACAAATAAGGGCACTTATTAGATTAAACACAACCAATTAAGTAAAAGAGTAAAACCATTTAACCCAAATTATTTCTTCTGATCATAACCTATTTTTCCAAAGATAAACAAAATTCTTCCTCAATCTTTCTCCTTAGTACATCCATCACTAACACTCTTTTATTTATTAAAATGTGAAGGCTTTCTTCTTCTTCTTCTTCTTCTCTTTTTTTTTTCCAATTGCACTTTGAAAGCCAACCACTTTCTTCCAATATATATATTTCTTTTTTTTTGTTTTTTCAATTGCTCTTGAAAAGCCAACCACTTTCTTCCAATATATGTGGATTTCTTTTTTTTTTTTGCATCCTTACTCCAATTGCTCTTGAAAAGACATAACCCCCAACCAATTTCTTCCAATATATGTGGATTTCTTTTCCAATTCCTCTTGAAAAGTTTGTGTTCAAAATTAAGTGCTCTTAACAAATAAGGTAGGAATTATATATATATATATTTTTGGCTCAATAGAAGGTAGGTTATATAAGGCAAAAAGAAAGAAAAGTAAGGCTAACAATATATTTAAATGGCTCAAAGAGGTTACTAGTGATATAAAGATAACAAGGTAGGCTTAAAATGGCACAATCGATCCAAAAATGGCCTACATCATATCCTAAACAGTGCAATTCCAAATTATTTCGCCTCAAGAGGTTTTCAAATGAGTTTTAGAGTTTGTTGAGATCACAAAAATGTCCATGAAAAATTCGCACATAAGACTTCTCTAAGCATTTAGACTAATCAACCAAATCATACCACATACCAAAAGAGTCGCCAACTAGGTAAAATCAACATTTGAAATTATCTTTAATCCGAAGTAAAATTTAATGTCTTCTAAAAGCTACTTGTTATCACAATCACATTATTATCATCAACGTGCAAATTAAAATAAGTAAAAAGCAAATAAAATAAAATAAAAATAAAAATCGAAATAAGACAATAAAAAAATAAAAGAAATGAAATCAAAATGTAGAAAAATAAATGAAAAATCAAAATTAAACACAAATAAACACACAAACAAAACTACTAAAAATGAAGGGAAGAAAAGATTTACCGTTTACCGCACACCCCCAACCAAAACCTTACATTGTCCTCAATGTAAGAAAGGAAAGAGAGATCTCCTTTCCGCCGGCGGTGAAACTACCTTCGTCGGCGGTGAATGTAAGATTTTTTTTTGTTTCTTAGATGGTATGGCATTGGCTTTAGCTCAATCTTGCTGGCTCCGTTCTTTACCACTGAGGTTGGAGTTTCATTTGTTCCCAACTCCTTAAATTTTTCATCACTGCACAAATATTCATTAGGTGCTGCCAGTAATTCGGAACATTGTCTCATCCCCTTATCTTCCTCCTCAATTGTTGCAGATTTCACAAGGCAAGCTTCTAGTGGTAGCAATGGAGTTCTCTCCTCAAAAGTTTCCGAGATTAACCCGTCAAGAGTGTTAATTTGAAAACAAGAATGTATATCACTTGGAAATTTTATTTCTTCAAAAACATCAAAAGTTACTTGTTCATCTTGCACCCGTAGAATGAGCTTTCCTTGCTGAACATCAATCAATGTTCTTTCAGTTGCAAGGAATGGTCTCCCCAATATCAACGGTATCTCTCTATCTTCCTCCATGTCAAGCACCACGAAATCTACAGGGAAAATAAATTTGTCGACTTTAATTAAAACATCCTCAATTACTCCTAGAGGATATTTCACCGATCGATCTGCTAATTGTAAAGAGATTGAAGTGGGCTTCACTTCTCCCAGGCCTAGTTTCCTGAAAACAGAAAGTGGCATCAAATTAATGCTTGCTCCTAAATCACATAGGACTTTATCAAAATTGCAACTCCCTATAGTACAAGGTATAGTAAAACTCCCTGGGTCTTTCAATTTCTGTGGCAGTTTTCTTTGAAGAACTGCACTGCACTCCTCATTTAGCATGGCAGTTTCATAATCTCCCAGCTTCCTCTTCTTTGATATAATTTCCTTCATGAATTTTGCATACTTCGGCATTTGTTCCAACATCTCTGCAAAAGGAATGTTAATATGCAATTTCTTAAAAATATCCAAAAATTTATCAAATTGATTATCAAGCTTTTTCTTATTCAATCTTTGAGGATATGTGATAGGAGGCTCATATTTCGCATATGGGGAAGGTTGAATATCTTGGGATCTTGATGGATTTTCTTTAGATTCTTCCATCTTTTTCTCCGATTTCCTCTGCCTTTCAAGTTCTTTACCACTTCTCAATGTGATAGCCTTTGCATGTTCTGTGGGATTTATTGTGTCACTAGGTAGTGATCCTTGAGACCTTTCTGCAATCTGCTTTGAAAGCTGCCCCAGTTGGTTTTGGATGTCCCTGTTGATTGCCTCTTGATTTCTGAAATTTGCTCTTGTCTCCTCAATGAATTTTCCCAAAATTTCTTCCAAATTTGTTTGTTTCTTCTCTTGGGGTTGGTAGGAAGATGATGACGGTTTGAATCCCCCTTGGTTATTTCCCCATGACAAATTTGGATGATTTCTCCAACCTGGATTGTAGGTGTTCGAATATGGGTTATGTTGAGGTTTTTGAAAATTTGATACATAATTTGCTTGCTCAGCATTTGGTGAAGCAAATGGATTTCCAACTTGGCACTCGATACTAGCATGATTTCCACCACATAAATCACATTGTGCAGTTGGTTTGGATTCAAATTTGGATGACAAAGAATCCATCTTTCTTGAAAGAACAGTAACTTGAGCCGACAAAGCATTCACTGAATCAATTTCATGCACTACTGCTGGTCTTTTTGCAATTACCCGCTCTGAATGCCAGTGATTGTTGTTTTCTGCCATAACCTCTAACAACTCATGAGCATCCTCCGGTTTTTTTCCCATTAAAGATCCTCCAGCTGCAGCATCAATCATTGCACGATAGTTTGAAACCAACCCATTATAAAATGTAGAGACTTGCAGCCAAATTGGTATACCATGATGTGGGCATTTCCTCAACATTTCTTTGAATCTTTCCCAAGCTTCATACAATGATTCTTGGTCATACTGTGTAAAAGATGTGATTTCATTCCTTAATTTTGCTATCTTAGTAGGAGGAAAGAACTTGGATAAGAATTTCTGAACCAATTCATTCCATGTTGTAATTGATCCTGGTGGTAATGAGTTTAGCCACTCCTTGGCTTTATCCCGAAGTGAAAAAGGAAAAACCCTCAATCTTACACCTCGAGAAAGTAAGCAATATGTGCATTTGGATCATCCTTTGACATTCCCCCAAACTGATTTGATTGAACCATTTGGATAAAGGATGGTTTTATCTCAAAGTTATTGGCTTGAATAGTTGGCCTCCTTATACCCGAAATAGTTCCAGCAACATTAGGCGCAGCATAATCCCTCAAAGCTCTACGATTTCCACCTCCCTCAACAAATGGTGGATCCATGGCTATTTGTCTATTAGGAGCTGAAGTTGAACGTCTTCTCTCTCGGTTTAGACGCCTATATGTTCTATCAATCTCCGGATCAAATGGAAGAAGGTTAAGGCTTCTTGTACGTCTCATGCAAAAATCCTGCAACCAGAAAATCAACTAACACAAAAACAACACAAAGTTACTTTTTTTTATATTAATAAAATAAAACAGCAAAATAAACAAAATTAAAAATGAAAGAAAGATAAAGGAAATTAACTTCAAATTAAAACTAAGATTAGGTAGTATCGATATTAATAAAAACAAACCATTCCCCGGCAACGACGCCAAAAACTTGATGCTTATTTTCACAAGTGTACGAATCGTTCAAGTAATAAAGTGTACAAAAGTACGGATATCGAACCCACAAGGAATAGCGTTACTAAGTACTGAAATTGACTAACCCTAATTTTATTTGAAAACCGAATTGTTGAAATTGTTTTAAAAGTAAATTAACATAAAACTAAACGCAAATAACAAAATTTAATGTTGTTCACAAATGATTAAAAACGCTAAGGCATTTGATTTCGCTAAATCAATTAAATCCGATTTCAAGTCATGTTATATGAGAATCAAAGCTAAAAGTGATGGTTGAAAAACCCAAACTTATCTAATACTCTTTCTCAAGTTATATTAGAATTACTTATCTATGAAAACCAACTATATTTCTATGAAGATTTAATCACAAATAAGCACATTACGATTTATGGAATTTCTGGAATAACCACATCCATCATGCATTAGGTGTCAAACTCGCATTCAACATACGGTATTTATCACAAGAAGCATTCATTACACATCTCCTCTCGGTCTCAATATAATGCAACAAATCATCTAAATCTTGATCAGAAATTTAAAAGCATTAAGCATGGAAATAAATACTCAACTTGAAAACAATGAATTCATATAACAATAACACAAGAAATCAGATTTTCTTAATTCAACTACATCATAGCCTTAGCAAAAATAAATTAGTTCATAACAGAAATACGAACAACCATTATTTCAATTGAATCCATTAATAACAAAACTGAATAAATTGCAGAATATAAAAGCTAAGGAGAAGAGATGAAAAACTCTAGAAGATGAAGACTTGGTAGCATCAATGGTGAAGATCCTTCAAGTTTCTCCAAAATTTCTTTCTCTCCTCCAAAAATGTCTTTGAACTCCCCTTTCTGTCGTCCCCCTCTTTTTCCATCATATTATATATATAGATCTAGGGTTTGGGGGGCAATTTTGGAACAAAACAACAAAAAAATCTGTTTTCGGAAGAAACTCGCCGGCGGCGAAATTGTTCTCGCCGCGGCGAGATTTCTGGAAAACTTACGATTTTGGTTCCACTCAATCTCGCCGGCGGCTAGATTATTGTGGCCGGCGGCGAGATTAACTTGGCCGGCGGTGAGATTGCTGTGCCAAAATCCGTGCTCCCTGCATGATTTTCAACGTTTTCTCGCTAAGGTTTTCGCCGGTGGCGAGAACATTCTCGCCGGCGGCGAAATTCCAAATTTTGAAATTTTGTTTTCTTTTTATTTGTACTCAATCCCGGTCATTGAAATTTGTCCCAAATTTCTCCAAAATTATGATTTTACCTGAAATTGCACTTTAAACACGAAATACCCGTGAAATGACATTTGTGGATTAAATAATCAAATAAACACAATTTTCACACAAATATCAACATTTAAATCATAACAAAAATGCAATAATTTGACTCTTATCAATACACATGTCAAAACATACACACTTCAGTTTTGGTCAAATGCATGTCAAACATATATCAACAAGATCCCTCTAAAATACATGTTACATGCAATAGTTTAGCAAAGAGAAAACCAATTAGTTTCACGAAACATAAAAAATAGTAACTACCAAGTAAGATGAAAAGAAACATATTAAGGTAGAGCAATACCCAAGAAAAAGGAGAAAGTGTCTCAAATGAGAAGAAAGATCAGGAAAAATAATAACAAACACCAACAAGAGACAAACAAAGGTCCAACATACAACATAATAGGTACAGAAGAGTAGAACTTAGTAAAACATGTGAGATGCAATCTGTATGACATGGAATATGAATGACAAGACTGCAAAAAATATAATCTTGATACATTGACTCTACATGATAAGCATGTGACGTGATGTGCATACAAAATGCCATAGAGGAAGAAGCCAGAAATATGCAAGATATAGATACATAAGGAACATGTTAAAGGAAATAACATGTGAGAAAACTAGTAAAGGATTAGTCAGACATGTAATGCAACAAGTATAACAATTAACATACTGTGTACACCAAGGAAACAGTAAGAGAGAGACAAGAAAAAGTGTCAAATAGAAAAACACAAACAAAATGACAAATTCATATATAGAAAGATGAAAAACAAAGAGAGGAATGAAAATAATCAACTCAACCCCATCGAATCACCAAAAAATAGTGATCAAACTCATTTGTTCTTTAAAGAATTTTTGAGGGGTAATAGAGCTCGAAGATAGTCTCTGACTCAAATGAACATGAGGCATATATGAAACTCATGATTTGTTTTGTTTATTTAGAAAATTTAGTCGAGTCATCTATATAAGTTGGGACAAGTAGACTTTTTGAATTAGATTTATTTCTTTTCACATTGTGCTTTAGATGCATCATGCAACCTACTTGAACATACTTATATGGACCCTAATATCTAGAAAAAGAAGGTGAGGGTCAATGAGATAAATTACTTTAAGAGGAACTCCTTACATATCTAGGGCACTACCTAGCAAGATGGCTAGTAGTGCCACAAAGATAACAAGTATGGCAAGTGAAGTTAGAGAATCTGGGTCGGTAATCCCAGGAGTTGGACACAAAGAAGAGAAAGAAGAGGTGTTCATCTTAACTTTCATACGAAGATAAGAAGTTGATTTTTCATAGCATGGTTTCACATGCCCTAGTTCACAACAGTGGTGATAAGTAGGGATAGCAGTAGGTAGAGGCAATAGAATATCACCAGAGAGATGATGAGTGTTAGCCTTAGGTGAATGGTTCACTTTGTTAGAGGAACCAGACTAGAACGTGATAATTGACTTACCTTTAGAGGCGGCAGTAACTGACTTAATCTTAGAATATTGATCAGTAGACTTGACAAACTTAGGAATAGTAGAAGTAGAAGTATAATCCCCTTCACTATACTTGATACCGCTTTATTCACCAAATGGTTTTGTGTTATTTTTAATTTCCTTAACTTAAAGGAACTAAAAATCATTTTGTTGACAAGAAAGGAAAATTGAGCTAGTTCTTTTTCACTCACGTAAAGTTCATTTTTTAAAGTTATAATCAAATCTTCCTTTTCCTTAAATAAAGGTTCTAGGTAAGCCATTGAGTTGTTGATAATCCCAACTCTCTCATTCATATGCTCCACTTCAAATTCTTTCTCAATGAGAGCATAAGTTAGATACTCCTTGACGCTTTCAAGAACAATTATCTACTTCTTCAACTATTCAATTTCATCCTTTTTGAACATTCAAGGGATCATGATTGACATACAAAGGAGTAGCTTTATTAGAGGTGGAACACTTCAATTGTTCAAGTATCTTCATCTTCTTAAGATTTTCTTCAAATTTTCTTGCAAATCTAAATGTTCCTTTTGAATGACTTCACACCTATTAGTGAGATCATTTTGTTGATCATTAGTTGAGGACTTCTTTTCCTCAAGATTTTTCTTCAGAGCACTTATCTCTAGCTTATTTTCATCTAGGCTCTCCAGAGCCTTTTTCTTAGATTTTTCTTATTTGATGTGCTCCAAAAAATGTCCATTATTGAATTAAGCAATTCATCATACTCGTCTTCATTATCATCAGTTCAACTGTAGCCTCTTAAACTTTTGAGCTGGTAGTCAGAAGACCAATGAAATTACCTGAAGCAAAGAAAGTAAGAAAGTTAATATCATCCCCATCTTCACTACAATTGTTATCCTAAATAGTAACCTTAGACTTCGTCGCATGCTTATTTATGTATTTTTGTTTCTGAAGATAATCTACTACAATGTGACTAGGCATTTCACATTCGAAGCATCTGATCTTGTTTAAGTGCCATTTTCTTGGTTTCTTAGATTCATTATCTGGGTCATCATGAACTTTTATAGATCTTGAGCCTTTAGAGCTCAAAGTACCTTTTCTAATACCAGCTGAAGAGGGTTTCTTCTTTATGAAGAATCTTGTGAATCCCAGAGTATGGAAATCCATTTCTTCCTTATCAAGATCTGAGTCATAATTAATAGAGGTGCCATTTTTATCTATATTAGGACCACTTCCCTAAGCATTCATAAGAGCCAAATTCCTTCCTTTCTCAAAAGCAGATGGATTTTATCTTGGTAATAGGTGATGCAGTTTAAGGACTTATAAGTCACTAACTAGCTCATTTAGTCTAAGCTCACTTGGTTTGTACATTGATTCAAGTATTGTAACTTTGGCAAGAAACCTATAAGGTATATTGGCAATAATCTTTTCAATTTTTTTCTTCACTGATGGATCTATTTAGGTTGTATGAATAATTGACAATGTTTGAGAATCGTGCATAGAACTTATCAAATGTTTCATCTTCTTGTATAATGCATAACTCAAAGTCTATTTAATTTGTGAATTATAGATCTCTTAATAGAAAATGTTGTTTCATAAGTTATCTCTAGAATGTCCAATGCTTGCTTATAGGTAGTACAACATTGAATTCTTCTAAACTCATTAGGCATCACAACCTTAATAATAAGCATATAAACTTTTACTATTCCATTTAGACTCCTTGCTTTCTTTCTTCATCCATTCTATTATTAGTTTAGGAATCATGTAATTATCGGGTAGGGTTTTAGTATGGTAAGTCCAGCCATTCTCTACAAGAAAACATAAGTAATCTCCTTGGGACCACAAAATGCCCTTATTTATGATTTAAAATTGGCATAGTTCAGCCCATTGAAAAGTAGAGGTCTACCTATATTACCTCCTTATCCTAACTCCATTAGGGAGAAAGTGTGTGTACAACTAAGCAAGTTAACAGAATAAGCAAAAAAGTAGTTATGCCCATAAGGGTGCACTAGCTCTGATACCAATTGAAAGAGTCTATAGCCCGGTACAAAACCGGGGATATGAGGTGCATACTCTTTAAAAACTTAGCCCTAACTCACACACGTAAGAAAACACTAACATAGAACACGTAAAAAAATACAGATAATTATATCCGATAATGTAGATAACTTGAGATATCATATATTATATATATCAAAACAGAAAGCAAGTAAACAACAGTCCTTAAAAACCTAACCTTTTGTATGATTGGTTTAGAACCCTAAGGAAAAAAGTCCTTAATACCCTAACCTTGAGACGCCATAATGATGATCACTCCATTTGATAAGTCTAATTCAAGCATTCCATCAAGAACACAAGAAAGTAAAGAATTTTTTTTAAATAAACTTTTTATTAATGATATATGGTCTATCCATGATTACATATCTGTTGTTTTTTTATAACAATAAACCATTTAAAAAAACCCTAGATGAAATTCAAACCCTAAAGAAACCCTAGATGAAATGGGCTTATTTAGTAGTGGATTGGGCCTAGTCAATCCTTAAAAAAAATAAAAGACACACACTAAAATAAAACATAAATGGCCCAAAATTAACTAAAAAAAAATTTCTTCCCAAATTAATCCTTGCATTCAACTTGATCTTCCAAATCTATCCCTTGCATAGGATCTTGAGAATATTTGTAAACATCAACATGGTTAGAACCTCGATCTCTATTATTCCTCTCCTTTTTGAAAAGATTTGTCCTCGAATCTTAGTTACACAGAAAGGCACACACATATACCATGTTCAACTTTAGTTATTCATGTTTGCAACCTGTAAAATAAAATAAGATAAAAGGTGTTTGTTCCTCACACACTCCCTCACGTGTTTGCTCTCAAATCAAATAGTTATCACTCATGTTTCACACTATTTTGGCTTTTTTGATCTCTCTTGCCTTGTATCACTCAAAGCTCATGCCAACCCTCTTTTATGTTCTTAAAAAATCAACGAATTCAACTAATCTCAAGAGCAACTAGTTTGTTGGTGACAATCTCAAAAACCAAAATTTTAAAAACTTAGTTACATAAAGAAATTCCAAAGAGGACTCTAAAGAACCAAGAAATAATAAGAATAAAAATATAAAAATAAGAATAATAATAAGATTAAGAATATAAGAATAAAGAAAGGAGTAAATAATCAATTTAGGAAAGTGAAAATAGGAAAGAAATAATCTCAGTTTAAAAAATCTCTCTTTTCTTATATTATTGGAAATCATTTCAAGATCTTTCTTTTCTTTTCTTTTCAAGATCTCTTTTTATTTTGCTTCTTTTTTTATTTTTTAATTAATACTATGAATAGAAAATACATAAAAAAATTGACAACCCTAATGAACAAAAATCAAAATACAGTAAAAAGGAAAAGGTGCGACAAAAACCTTTAAACCCTTGGTAAGTGATGTAAACTATGGATCTTGGGGTTGAAAAGGTGAGGAACAGAGGCAAAGCCCTAATATAATTATAGGAATTGAGTTAAGCTTTGATTTTATATGCTATAATTTTATTTTTGATACCCCCATCTATTATGAAAGTTGTACCATGGATGCAACGAAACCCAATTTTTGGGGAATATGGGGAAAAAAGTCATAAAAGTGCTTTGATGATTGCCTTTATGATAATTTAACTATTGAAGCACAATAACCCAATTTTATGGTATATGGGACAGAAAAGGTGACAAAAATTGCTTTGTCACTATGTTTTATGAAAATTACAATATGGATGCAACAAAAATTGATAGGAATCCAAGACTGCAACAATGTTCAAATGAGCCAACTTTAAACTCCAAGACTAAACCACTCAAGGAAACACTAAATAGGCCAATCCAAGAGATGTTTCTAGGCCAAATGGTGCCAAAAAGACCACAACTCATGCTAAGGGCCATACCAAGAAATGAGAGTGCTAGTTTCAAAAAGTGAAGGCACATCAGGGCACAAATATAGCGTGCTATGGCATGAAGCTCTCTAATGGATTTTAGAAAAAGAACTTTGATCACAACATGACAGTCTTGTGTCTCCCAAGCCTCAACGTGGACTATAGTAAACACCTCTCAAATTTGTTTTTTTTTCAGTTATTAACACCAGGTCACAACATGGTTTAAGTGTGCCGCCGCATACACACACAATTTTAGTTTGCTCGATATTTTGATTTGTTCAATTTTGTATTTTTTCAATAGTGTTTTGGTTGTATATATATTAGCTATTAGGTAGCCATTTCAATACACAAGTCAATACATATTTTGATAATAATCAAAGTTGAGAGCTTTTTAGCCTCTTTTGTTCTTTTTCAAAAGGACTTATCAAGAAATTGGTAACCATTGTGGCATCCTATCATCCTTGGTTATTTGGTGCATAATATCCATATAGTTAAGGTATAGCTACCAATATAAATATTGGATTTTTTAGGATCATTTTCAATTTGTCATTGGGTTTTTAACCAATTCTCTTAGAGTTCTAAACCACTTCATGTATGTGGGTTTTAAGGCTCTAGTTCACAGGTTTGCATCATTTGGTATCAGAGCCCTAGGTTCTAATTTCAGATTCCTATCCTTATTTATTTGTATCCTTTAATTTGGTGTCTTGAGTTTTCTTATTTCTTTCAAAAAAGTGTACTAATTTTCAAACCTATTCGTGTTGTTATTTTTATTTGTGTTATTTGTTTTTTACTTTTTTGATTAATTTTCATTTTTTTATTATTGAAGTAAGTAAAAAAAAAGATACATGATTAAATAAAAAAACAATGAACTGATCTAAAAGAAAGAAAAGAAAGAAGATCTTATATAAAAAAACGATCACCTCCTAAAAAATGGGGTACATGTGATACAAAGAATAGGTATTTTAAATCATATTTTAAAGAAAATTTAAATTAATTTTTAATAAAATTTATATTAAATTTGGGATATCTCTATTCAAATACAAATTTCTCAAAAACTATTTAAATTCCAAAAAACATCGATATTGTAAGTCTTATTATCCTATAAGTCTTTGTTTGCTTTCCTCTATGCAAAACACAAAATTTATTTATTTTACTTAGTATATTTGTCGATTGACAGGTTGATCCGACACTACACACATGGATAGCGTCGGTTTGCCACGTCAACCGACGCTATCCACACAGTTTAAAATTGAAATTTTTTTTGGTCAATTATTATTTTATTTGAACTCTTTAAAATTTAATTTGAATATATATATATATTTATGTAGTATAAAAAAATAATTTTAAAATAATATCCAAATAAATACACAAAATTAAATAAAGATATACTGTATCTACGTAAATAAATTTAAATATCCAAACAAATGCACAAAATTATATAATTTTAAAAACCAATTTCCTCAAAAAACAATTATACTATATATATATCCAACTTAAATTTTAAAGAGTCAAATAAAATAATAATTGATCTAAAAAATTTTTCAATTATAAACTGTATTTTTTAATAAAAAAATACACATAGGACGTAATGTCAGTTGACGTGGTGAACCGACACTATACACGTGTGTAGCGCTAGTTCACCACGTCAACCGATACTACGTCCTATGTGAATAGCTTTGATTCTACACCGAATTGACTTTAAATTCATTATAAGTCGGTTTTTTCCAAAAATCGACTTTACATATCGACTTAAATACCCCTTTTTGTAGTAGTGTATACAAGGTTGGTTATTGATGATTAGTAATGCATACACACATAGTTAGGTACAATTTATATGCGAGCATGTTTACACACACTATGGGGTTGGTTTTCCTAGTTTTTGTGAAAAAATACTAGATAAGTTTTTTTAAAAAAAATCAAGATTTTTGCTACATCAATGATATCTAAATGATGTGTGTAGTGTTGGCTCTAGAGTCAATGAGGGTGACTAGATGGCTGGATTTTTTTTATAAATACCCCATCTTTTATCTGTTATAATCAAGAAAAACATACAAAACTTTGTCAAAAGGTTCCTGATTTTTTATTATGTTTCACCAATCACTTTGATTTTATTTTAGTGTTTGTGCTACATTTTCGTGAGAGTGAAATAACTTTCTTAAGTGGTGATGACTTGAGATTATTTTACTATTTGATTATGAGCAAAACTATTTTTTTGGATTGGGCTTAGTAATATCTTAATATTCTGAAAACTGTGCCTATTATTTTTTATTTGTTGTAATTGAGGTGTTTTCCATATTCTTGAACACATAAATGATCACTAGATACTAATCATAATGATGTGTGTAGTTTTGGCTCTAGAGGAGAGTTGAATCCATGTATCTAATCAAGTAGTTACAGAGATAACAAATGAGGGCAATAATAACTGTTCAGGTATTATTATCTCGACTGATAGAGGTATTTGCATTTATACTTTTGCCAAGTTGTTTATTGTTTATTGTTTACTGAAATGTTGGCTACCTAGTGGTTGTGATAGCAACCTAAGGATCTTACCACATTGATAGGGTTTTTTTGTGTGTTTACCTTTTTACATCTATTGTTATGTATGATCAACTACTATGCTAGTATAATCTGATTTTATATTGTGTAAGTATCAACATATTAAGATTGAAACTCTGATTATAAAGCTTTTTTTATATGTTATTCCATGGTTTATTTTCTTTCTTTATTGCATGCTTATTACTTTCTAATTACTAATTCTATTATTATAAGTTAATTTTTGTTTTTTGTGATCAATTTATTAATGGTTTAGTTATCTTACTACTATTTGTTTATTTTTGATGCTTGTCAGTTTGGGACGAGTCTTTAAAGAGTTAGTATCTCCTTACCCTAACAGTATGGGTGGAATTCTTTGAAATATTTCCTTATGTGATCAGATACAAGCAAGGTAAGGAAAATGTGGTGGCTGATGCATTGTCCTGAAGGTATGCTTTACTCTCCATTTTAGATACAAAACTCCTTGGTTTTGAATATATTAAATATTTGTATGCTTAAGATTCTAATTTTGGTGATGTATTCATTGCATGTGAAAAAGTGGCATTTGTTAGGTTTTATAGGAATGATGAATTTTTGTTTTTGGAAAATAAGTTGTGTGTGCCTATGTGTTCTTTACATGAATGTCTTGTGAGAGAAGCTCATGTTGGTGGTTTGATAGGTTATTTTGGTGTAGTAAAGACTTTAGGAATTTTGCATGATCATTTTTTTTGGTCTCATATGAAACGTGATGTTTGAAAGAATTTGTGAGAAGTGTATCACATGTAAACATGCTAAGTCTACTTTGCAACCCTATGGTTTGTACACCCCTTTTCTAATACTTAGTGAACCTTGGACTAATATTTCTATGGATTTTTTTAGGTTTACCTAGGATAAAGAGGGGGGGGGGGGATTCAGTTTTTGTGGTGGTAGATAGATTTTCCAAGATGTCACACTTCATTGCATGTCATAAAATTGATGATGCATCAAATATAGCTGATTTGTTCTTTAAAGAGATTATTAGGTTATATGGTATGCCTAGGACCATTTTTTTTGATAGGGATGCAAACTTTTTGAGTTACTTTTGGGGAAATTTGAGAACCAAATTGTTGTTTTCTACTACTTGTCATCCATAGACGGATGGCCAAAGTGATGTAGTAAATATAACTTTGTTTTCTTTGTTGCGTAATGTCATTAAAAAGAACTTGAAAACATGGGAAATTTTTTTGCCACATGTTGAATTTTCTTACAATAGAAGCATACATTATACGTCTAAGTTTTCACCATTTGAAATTTTTTATGGATTTAACCCATTGTCACCTTTGGATTTAACTTCTCTACGTTTGAGTGAATGGGTGAACTTAGATGGAAAGAACACAAAATTTGTAAAGATGATTCCTGAAAAGGAACAGTTGAGCATTGAAAAGAGGACTAAATAATATGTCCAATAAGCCAATAAGGGACGTAAGAAGGTAGTGTTTGAACTAGGAGATTGAGTTTGGTTTCACTTAAGAAAGGACCATTTTCCAAAGAAATAGTGTTCAAAAATCCTACTTGGGGTGAAGGAAAATTTCAAGTAGTGGAACGCATTAATGATAATGCCTACAAGCTTGGCTTACCAGGTGAGTATGATGTCAGTGCAAGCTTTGATGTTACTGATTTGTGTCCTTTTGATGTAGGTGATGATTTGAGGACAAATCCTTCTCAAGAGGGGGAGAATGGTGCAAACCAAGGAGCTAGACATGTTAATCATACAAGTAGGAGTGGAGCTGAATTTGCATGAGACCTTTTGTCACTTCCTAGTTCCCTAATTACAAGACTTAGAGCCAAATGTTTCAAGGAAGCACCAAATGGCCTAATGTAAGAGAATTGGGTTGATTCTAAAAAGACTCAGATAGGCTCAAATAATAATCACGGCCTAGTCAATATCATCAAAGCAATTGAAAAGGCTAATAAGCATGAAAAAATTTGTAACCAACATGGTTTGACCATTAAAGGGTGTGAATTTGCAGAGTTTCAAGGATATTAAATAGGAGAATAACTTGGTCCTGGCTGGGCATGTTAAAGTACATTGAATATAGTCATTTAGCTATTTATTGGTTGTCTTTAGAAGTCCAAGAGTCCAAAAAATGTAAAGAACTTGTTTAGGCTAATTTTTGTGTTGTAATGATGCCTTTGCCTATTTTTGGAGGGTTGTGCCAAGTATATAGATGAGTACTCCAAAATTTAAAAAGATATTGGATTATTCAAAAAATCATCTTCTTGTGAGGTCATATGCTCCTCTTATTTTAGGAGTGGAGGAAAATCTCATTTTTATTTTATGAATCGAATTAAGCTTCAATTGGATATATTATAATAGTCGTTTCGTTACTCACGTCAAAAGTTATGGCCGTTTAAATTTGCAATGCCAATTTATCAATTTTTTTGAAACTGTGAACTACTGCAACCTGCCTCTTTTTTTCTCTTTTTTTTGAAGAACAAAGATGCATTGAACACAAAAATAAAGAACAATAAAAATATAGGAATAATTCAAAGAGAACTACGAAATAAAATCCAAAGACGGAAATGACAAAAATAGAATTGAATGAAAATAAGGAAACCAAATGAAGTTTTGTTTTGGCCATAAAACCCTAGGTAGATAATTCGGCCAAACAAAAGAACACAAATCAAAATCCAAAAAAAGAAATATTTTCTTTCCATAAAGATAAAGAAAGAAAACAATCAAATTTGGAATCAAGATAAATTCTTGAAAACAAAGGATTTTTTTTTTGAAATCAAGAACTTAACAAAGATAGATATTGATAGATAACCTATTTCTAGCAACCAAAGTTTTGATACCCAATGGAGCAAACCCTCTAGGAAAACAACCCTAAGAACTCACAAACTCAAAGGAATAAGAGCAAACTATTTGCTAGGAATGTATTGAAGATGATTGGATTAGGATCCTAAGGAAACAAAGTCCTTAAAACCCTAACCTTTGGTATGATCGGATTAGAACCTGAAAGAAACAAAGTCCTTAACATCCTAACATTGTGACACGAACCACACCAACTTGTGGTGAAACCCTTAAAAAAATTTAGTTCCTAGGACCATTCTACTGTATATTTGGATGGAAACCACATCCCAACACCTATAAAGAGATGGGAACCTTAGTATGAGAAAGATGCCACAATCATGGAATGGAGACTTGATTGATAAGTTAAGTTATAAATGCCACAAACAAATATGATAAGTTCACAAAGTCTTCAAAGAATTGAAGATAAATTTTACTCTCCACTTTTGATATAAAATATTCTACTCTTTATTGAATTGAAAAGGCTTATTTATAGGAAAACTTAAACTAAAGGAAATGTCTAGGTTCTTTCCCCTTAATTTACACGTCCAAAATGGTAAAGAATGAACTAGCTTTCTTTCTCACCAAATCATGCCCAAATTAGTAAAGAATCAATTAGATTTATTTCTCTCCATATCATGTCCTAAATGGTAAAGAATCAACCATATTTACTTCTCTCCAAATCATACACCCAAAATTAGAAAAAAGGAAACTAAGCTAAATGGCACATGCCTTATTTTTATGATCTACAAATTAAAAACAATCCCATATATTATTCAAATTTAATCCACTATTTTTTTTGAATTTCCTTGTTGAATTTGTAGCATATTTACACTTCTTTTATGAACATGTGGGCCTTCCTATGTAAGCTTATACAAATTGGCTTGAGCCCAAACTTCTTGCATTAGCCCATTCAAAGCATCATTTTATCTCTTCGCCCGTGCTCTTGTAACTAGAACAAGTGGTACTTCCAACAGGTTCACACTCCATTTGGTAGCCATATTTCCATCATTCCCCTCTCCTCTTGAAAATGATTTGTCCTTAAATATTCACCTACATCAAAAGGACTCAGATTAGAAATGTTAAAAGTAGTACTAATAGTATACTCAATAGGAAAGTATAGCTTGTAGGCATTATCAATGATCCTTTTAGTGACTTGAAATGGACCATTTCCTCATGGTAGCAACTTTGATTTTCTTTGTTCTAGAAAATGTTATTTCTCATGTACACCCACACCCAATCTCTAGGCTCAAAGATCAGCTTATGATGCCCTTTGTTGGCTTTTTCTTGTATTATTAAGTCCTCTTCTCAATGTTGAGCGCTGCTTTCTTATGAATCTTCTTAATAAAATCTACTTTCTTTTTGACATCTAAATTAATACGCTCATTAACAAGTAGTGGTGATAAATCCAATGGAGTTAAGGGATTAAAACTATAAAAAAATTCAAAGGGTGAAAATTTAGTAGCAGAATGAACAAATATTATATGCAAACTCAACATATGGTAAACATTCTTCCCATATTTTTATTTATTTTTCTATGATAGTCCTTAACAATGTAGACAAGGTCCTATTTACTACTTCGGTTTGACCATCAGCTTGTGGGTGACAAGTAGTAGAAAAAAACAACTTAGTTCCTAACTTATACCAAAAGGTCTTCCAAAAGTAACTCAAGAATCTAGCATCTTTATCCAAAACAATTGTTCTAGGCATCCCATGTAACCTTACAATCTGCTTAAAGAACAAATGAGCAACATTGGATGTGTCATCTATTTTGTGACAATAGAATAAAGCATGCCATTTTAGAAAATCTATCGACAACCAAAAACACATTATCCCTACCATGTTTAGTACTAGGAAAACTTAACATAAAATCCATTGAAATTTCAGTCCAAGGTGCACTAGGAATGGGTAGTGGTGTATAAAGTCCATAGGGTTGCACTTGATATTTAGCTTGCCTACCAATGACACATATACCATAAATTATCTCTATTTCTCTTTTCATATATGGCCAATAAAAGTTCTCTTGCAAAACCGTTGAAGTTTTAACTACCCGAAAATGACCCATCAGTCCTCTACCATGAGACTCCCTCATTAAGAAATCCCAAATTGAACATTTTGGAATGCACAGTTTGTTTTCTCTAAACAAGAACCCATCAAGCCTAAAAAACTTTCCATTGGCTACCTTTTCACATTATGCATATTCTTCTCTAAAATCTTGCTCTAAATGATATAACTTTTTAACATGTTCAAAACTAAATAATTTTGCATCAAGAGTAGAAAGAAGTACGTACCTATAAGAAAGTGCTTCGACATTCACATTCTCCTTACCTTGCTTGTATCGAATGATGTAGAGAAATGTTTCTATGAACTCCATCCAAGTGCATGTATCTTGTTCAAATTTTGTTGACACTTTAAATGTTTCAACGACTCATGATTAGTGTGATCATGAACTCCTTAGGCCAAAGATAGTGTTGCCACGTTTCTAAGGCCTGAACCAACGCAGACAACTTCTTATCATAAGTTGGATACTTTAAGGCAGACAACCTAACTTAATTTCTCACTAACATTTGCAATTTGTCATCCATCTTGAATAAGAACAACACCAATACCTATACCTCAACCATCACATTCAATCTCAAAAGTTTTTGCACAGTTAGGTAAAGACAATAAAGGAGTATGAGTCAATTTTCCCTTAATTAGTTTGAATTCCTTTTCTTTCTCTTCTCCCTATTTGAACCCAACATTCTTTTTGATGAATTTAGTTATGAGTGCGGCTATACTACTAAAGTCCCTCATAAATTGCTGATAAAAGCTAGTAAGTCCATGAAATCTTCGAACATTACTTATACTTGTGGGGCTTGGCCACTCCTGGTTAGCATGAATATTTTCTTCATCAACTTATACTCCTTGTGCACTCACAACGAAGCCCAGAAACTCAAGCTTATTAGTGCAAAATGTGCACTTCTTTAGGTTAGCATATAGTTTCTCTTTCCAAAGCACTTCAAGAACATATTGTAAATGCGTCAATTGATCTTCCAAATTTTTGCTATAAATGAGAATATCATCAAAATAGAAAACTACAAATTTTACAATAAAAGTAACCAAAACATGGTTCATTAGTCTCATGAAAGTACTAGGAGCATTAGTTAAACCAAAAGGCATGACTAAACATTCATATAAACCATATGTTGTCTTAAATCAAGTTTTCCATTCATCACCTTCTTTCATTATAATTTGGTGATATCAAGTTGTCAGATCAATTTTAAAAAAGACAGAAGAACCCTACAATTCATCTAAGGGTGGAATAGGATGATGTTACTTTAATATGATATTTTTGATTGCTCGGAAATCTACACACATCTTCACATCCTATCCTTTTTTGGAACCAAAATTACTAGAATAACATATGGACTCATGCTTTCCCTTACATACCCTTTTTCCATCAACTCACTAACCTACCTTTTTAGTTCCTTTGTCTCCTCAGGATTATTCCTATAGGTTGGTTGGTTTGGAATGGTAGCACCAGATACAAAATAAATTTGATGTTCAATCCCTCAGATATAAGGTAATCCATTAGGAATTTTCTCGGGAAAGACATTGTCAAATTACGACAAGATAGAAACAATTGAACTAGGCAAAGCATCATCAAGTTGGTTAATATTCAAAAATTCCTCTTTGTATAGAAGTACAATCATTGGCTGATTAAGGAATATTGCTCGTCTAGTTTCAATCACTTTTGCATAGAGATTTGTTTCTCTCTCTTCTTTTTGCTCAACTTTTTCAATCTCTCTTTCATTTTCTTTCTGATTTTCACTCAATTTCTTTTTACCACTCTCTTTGCCACTATTTTTATTTTGTTCACACTCTTTTTGCAACTTCATTTGATCCTCATAAACTTATTTTGGTGTCAAAGGTACAAGAGTAATTGATATTTGATTCTAAACAAATGAATACTTATTGGTAAAGCCGTCATGCTTGACTTGCCTATCAAATTGCCAAGGTCATCCTAATAACAAGTGCCCAGCTTTTATAGGAACCATATCATACATCACTTCATCTTTATACTTCTCAATGCAAAAAGTGACCAACACTTGTTTATGAACCCTTACCTCCCACTATCATTTAACCATTGCTATTTATAAGGTCTAGGATGTTTAACTGTTGGCATGGCTAACCTCTCCACCATGGTATTGCTAGCAACAACAACTTCCTCCATCAATAATCACACTACATACCTTGTTTTGGACATGCCATCTAGTATGAAATATGTTATCCCACTACACTTCATCATCTTCTTTGGATTGTACACTCAAAGCCCTCTCTTCCACTAATAATTCACCTTGGGCAGTGTACTCCTCATTATCAGCATCCTCCAATGGTGGTATAGAATCAATTTCCAATTCATTGCTAGTTTCACTCTCTCCATCGTCTTTCATTATCATAACTACTTTGTTCAGAAATTGATTGGCTATATCACCCCTACCTTAACATTTAAAACATTTAATATCACAATTCCAAGTAATGGGTGAATCTAATTTACCTTGACTTCCTTGGCTAGCCACTACTTGCTTTCGCTCCAGTTTTGGCTTTGGAGTGAAAATATTTTCATCTTGCTACTAGTGGTATGACTTCCAAGTGGATTTACTTTGGCTATGGTGCGCATGTGTACTTCTTCCCTTCTTGAGTTGGAACTCAATCTTAATAGCCATATGTACCATGTCTACTGACTTTACATAATTTTGCTACTCCATCACATTTTGAATTTCCCTATTCAAACCAACCAGAAACCTTGCCATAGTAGCCTCTTGATTTTCTTCGATGTTTGCTTGGATCATGATCACTTCCATCTCTTTGTAATATTCCTCTACACTCTGGTTTCCCTTCATAAGTGTTTGTAACCTATTATACAACTCCTGAAAGTAGTAACTAGGTATGAATTGCTTCCTCATCACAGTTTTGATCTCTTCCTACGTCTCTATTAGACTCTCTTTATTTCTCCTTCTGTTCAGTACCAATTGATCCTACCAAATAATAGCATAATTAGAAAATTCAATAGTAGCAAGTTTTACCTTCTTTACCTCAGAATAATGGCCGCAGTCAAATATTAACTCCATCTTCTTCTCCTATTCTAGATATACTTTTGGATCATTCCTTCCTTGAAATGATGCAATCTTCATCTTAATACTACCCAATTTATTATCTTCTTGATTCCTCACATTCCTATATCTACCACCATATCTCCTTCTAGAACTATCAATTGATTCCTGATCATCTTTGTCTTCAAACTCATCCTCTTCTATCCTAACTCCCCTTGGTTGATTTATCTCCCCTTATGCACACAAGGTGGTTCAACACATGTGTTTTGTACCCGGTCTAACCCTTCATGAATGTGTTCCATCTCTACCCTAATTAACCTCCCCTATCTCTTATCAATTCCTCAATCATAAACTTCATGTCAACCTTGCTAGATACATCTTCAGAAGAAGTTTCTTTAGACATACTTGCTGTAAATAAAATGTTAGTAGTAATAACAATAAGAAAAAATTCTATCACTTCATTCCCTCAAGTGTTTCACTTAAAATTGATGAATCATTCAAATTATCTTGTGTTTACATTCAATATTTAAATTGGAAAATGGCTAGATTTCCAATCAGATTCAGATCTATGAAGGAAGGAAAGAAAGAAGAAAATCTATTTGGAAAAGTTAAAATAGGAAAGAAGTAATCTCATGTTGGAAATATTTTTTCAAAATATTTGTTTTCCAAGAAAGGAAACTAAAGGGATTATGGAAAGAATATGAGGATATAGTTTCTTGATGGAAGTTTTTTCTTTTCCTTTCAAGATCTTTTATTTTTATTTCTCTTGTTGCTTCTATGAATAGAAAAGACACAAAAGAAACAAATTGAAAGCACTATTAAACAAAAACCAAAAAAAGCATAAATTGTGGTAACAAAGGTGACATTATTTTAGCTTGTAGAAATCAAAACAATCTTTGATTTGATATATTATAATAGTCATTTTGTTTCCCCAGTCAAAATTTATGGTCGTTTAAAGTTGCAACACCAATTTATCAATTTTGTTTAAACTATGAACAACAAGCTCTCCTCTTTTTTTTAGTGAATCAAGAAAGCGCAGAAGAGGAACTGAGACAAAAACAAGATGATTTTTCTTGTTGATGAACTTGAATGAAGAATAAAGTTAGGATTGAGATAAACACACAAAGAAAAAAAATGCAATAAGGATAGGCAAACTTGAGATAGAACCTTGGCTTTGCTACTAAAATGATATGAACCACGCTAACTTGTAATGAAACCTATAACAAAAATTAGTTCCTAGGACTGTTCTACTACAAATTTGAATGGAAATCGCAACCCAACACCTATAAAGAGACGTGAACCTTATTATGAGGAAGAAGTCATAATCAAGGAATAAAGACTTGATTGATAAGTCGAGATATGAACACCAAAGACAAATATGATAAGTTCAAAAAGTTCTTCATGTAACCAAAGAGAAATTTTACTCTCTAATATTGATATGAAATATTCTACTCTTTATTGAATTAAAAGGCCTATTTATAGGAAAACATAAACTAAAGTAAATGTCTAGGTTCTTCCCTCTTAAGTTGTACGCCCAAAATGGTAAAGAATCAACAAAATTTCTTTCTCTCCATATCACACCCAAAATTGCAAAGAATCAACCATATTTCCTTCTCTCCAAATCACATGCCAAAACTTAGAAAAAGGAAACTAAGCTAAATGGCACATGCCTTATTTGTGTGACCTACAAATTAAAAACAATCCCACATATTATTCAAATTTAATCCACTAATTATTTAGAATTTTCTTGCTGAATTTGTAGCATGTTGACACTTCTTTTATGAACATGTGTGTCTTCCTCTATATGCTTACATGAATTTGATTGACCCCAAACTGCTTGTATCAGCCCATTCAAAGCATCCTTGAATCTCTTCGCTCGTGCTTTTGTAATTGGAACAAGTGGTACTTCCAACAAGTCCACACTCCATTTGGTAGCCATATTTCCATCACCTTGAGATGCCACAAAGGATGATCACTCTCTTTGATAAGTCAAATTCAAGCATTCAATAAAAAAATAAAGAAGTCAAAACAAGAATATTTCTGAAATAATTTTTTTATTAATGATATATGTTCTACCAGTAAATTACATAGCTGCTCTTTTTTATAAACAAGAAACCCTAAAAGAAAAACCTTAGACAAAATGGGCCTAAGGGGCCTATTTAGTTATGGATTAGGCCTAATACAACTTTTAAAAAAATGTCTATAAATACTTATGATAAATAAAACATAAAGGCCCATAATTAACTATAACAAAAATTAATTCACAAACTAATCCTTGCCCCCAACTTGATCTTCCAAATCTATCCCTTGCATGAGATCTTGAGAATATTTGTAAAAATCAACTTGGTTAGCACCTTGATCTCTATTACCAAACAAAATAAAAGACTTTTTTGGTAAAGGAAAGAGCATGGTGCTCAATACCACTAAGGGCAATGGTTCCAACAAGGATGTAAGCACTACTGTTATCAGTGTGACTTATCTTGAATAAATTTACAAGGGTAAATCCAAAATCATCTATTTTATATCCAACATTGATAACATCTTCGACCGAATCACACAAGAATACTATTTCATGGAAGACCTCATAATCGAGTTCCCAAATTTCTTGAATTATACCATAATATGTTATATCAGAAAGTACAAGATTACCATCCTTTGACTTGGAAATATGCATAGTTTGTGCAACCATTTTCACACCACTATTTTGATTTACTTGGACTTTGTCCCTTGCTTGAGTCGTAAACCTTGATCCATTAATTGTGAAACTAGAAAATGATTTGACATCAAATTTTGGACTATGTGCAAGCCATTCTAAACTTTATGTTATTTTATGATTGGGTTTGTTGAGTTCAACTAGAATCTATGCATAAAAAAACATGAAATGTGTTTAAAGCAAAGTTTTAAAACATTGTATAGAAGTACTAATGAATTCTTATATGTGACACTGACATGGTTCTCAAACCAATTAATAAGCTCTCACTTATGTTCATCATACAACCATTTTTCTCCTCCTTTTTGTTATAATGAGGATCCATCTTTAGTAAGTTTAAATGCATTCTGTAATGTTATTAAAGATATATCAAGTAGATATCATCATTAAAAGTTAAATAAAAAATAATTTTTGCATAAATGGAAAGGTTGAACCTATCATCACTTACTTTATATATGGTTATTCCTCATTATTATTTACCAAAATGATTCGGTGTGCTTTTTCCCATCGAGTGCGATCAATAAACAATTTTTTACTTTCACCAAGCATAGGGTTACCTACTTAGATCATGACATTCTAAGAACAACTTGTGCATAGGATTCCCAATTTTAGTGCAACCACTAAAGTATTTAGAACAAAATTCAATGGCATCTTCAGCAATGTAACATTCCACCATGCATCCTTCAGGTCGATTTCTATTATTTACATATATTTAAAGGACTTGCATGTATCTCTCAAAAGGACACATCCACCTTAAGTAAGTAGCACCACACAATTGAACCTCTCAAACTAAATGAATACATAAGTGAATCATTATATTGAAGAAAGAAGGAGGAAAATATTTTTCAATTAGACACAGTCTCTACAACATCTTTCTATAAAGAGTTTTAACTTGCCAATTGATATAGATTTCTTGCATATTGTATTGAAGAATGAACAAAGACAAATTTTTGATAATCGAACATGTTTTGAAAGAATTGATCTAATAATAACTGTTGCATTAAGATATGACAGTCATGTTATTTCAATCCATAAAGTTTCTTATCGTTAATAGACACATAATTTCTTAAGTTGGATAAGTAACCATCAGGAACGTTCACACCTGCCAAACATTTACAAAACACATCCTTCTCTTTTTTTGACATTGTATATGATGCTAGTGGCAAGTATGTTAGATTCTTATCATTTTCCACCCTTGGTGCCAATTCAGGTCATATACCTAGTTTTTTTTAAATCCAATCTTGCTTTAATTCCATCCTTCGTTTTTCCAGATATATTAAATAATGTACCAATCAAGCTCTCACATACATTTTTCTCAATGTGCATGACATCAAAGATGTGATGAATGTGTAAGTCTTTCCAATGAGGTAATTCCTAAAATATTGATTTTTTTATTCCAACAACCATGGTCTACTGATCTAGTAACATTTTCATTTTCACCCATTTTATTAGTTGACCTCTTTCATTTCCCTACCTTAGTGAGTATTCTTTTTTCATCTTTCCATATCGTTTTAATGTCATACCATTCAATTGCCTTAATATCTTAACACCTCGCAAAGGTCTAGGTGCAAGATCATAATCTTCTTCACCATCTAATAGTTTCTTTTGGTATCTAAACTTGTGTCCAGATGGAAAAATCTTCTATGTCTTCTATAAGACATCTTTCATCCGTGAACAAGATAAGTTACAGAAGTTCCATCACTACATATAAGGCATCCCATATAATCTTTTGTTGCATATCCTGATAAGTTCCTATAGGTAGGAAAATCATTAACTGTCCACAAAAAGAACTCCCTCAAGTTAAAGTGTTCTTCTTTATGTGCATCGTAAAAATTTACACCATCATTCCACAACGTTTATAAATCATCTATCAAAGGTTTCAAATATACATCAATATTAACACCGGGTTATTTCGGTCCTGAGATCAATAATGTTAACATCATGAATTTTCTTTTCATACACAACTAGGGAGGAAGGTTGTATATCACCATAATTACTGGCCAACGACTATATCTATTACTAAGGAAACTGTGTAGATTAATTCCATTAGCAGTAATGGTAAGAAAAAGATTGCGCAAATCAAATACAAATTAAAGGGATAAATTATCTACTGCTTTCCAATTTGGAGAATCATAAGGATGACGTAGCACCCCATCATCAGATATCTGAATGCCAAGTTAACATCTTTGATGTCTCTTTACTTTTGAACAACCTTTGAAAGCTAGGAATCAGAGGAAAGTACCAAAGAACCTTTATGGGCATGCCTTTCTTAGGTGTTGTCTCATTTGTAGCATGTTTTCATCTCGATTTTTTACACATCGGACAATCACCTAATGTCTCATATTCTTTTCTATAAAGAATACAATCATTTGGACAAGCATGAATCTTATGATATTCCATGCCAAATCGACTAAGATATTTCTTCACTTCATACATTGAAGATGGTAATTCAATACCCTCAAGAAAAATATCTATTAGTAGATTTAGTAATTCTATAAATCCCTAGTTAGAAAGCCATATTTTTCCTTCACATTGTACAAATGAACCAATCCCAACATTTTAGTGTATTTCTTGCATTCTGGATACAACGGTTTTTCGGCATCTTCTAGAAGTTTTTTAAAGGTTTTAGGATCATCCTCATGTAGTTCATCTTCAACACCATGAAACATATTTTCTGTCTGTACAATATGATAAGATGTATATAATCCACTCACATACTTATTTATCTCTTCCCCATGAGTATTATCAATATTTTCTCCATGATAATACCAACATTTATAACTCAAAAGAATACCATTACGGATAAGGTGATACTTAACCTCGTCAACATTATGATATCACTCATTTTTACATTTAACACATGGACATCGAATCATATTAATTTCATTATTACTATTTCTACAAGGAAATTCCAAGAAACTTCAACTCCAGAAATGTAGTCCTGCTCAATTCTATACTTTGACATCCAAGATTTGTCCATTTTCTATTAATGACATTAAGGATATTAAATATGTATCCAATCAATATATTTTAGGTATCATTATATATGAATTCCCTAATTATTAGAATATATACCAAAACATACATAATACAAAAATTTATCATTTTAATCATTTTAAAATTGTATTACTTTTACTAAATAAAATATAATTATTTATATGTAAATAAATTTATCCACGTATGGTAATTAATAATAATAATAAAATTTGCACTATATTATTGAAACTAGCTAATATAAAAGTCTGTCTCTTCTTCCAAAAGGCAAGAAAAGCACATTATTATTTATATTGGAGAAAAATTACCAAGAAAATCCACTCTTTAAAGTAGAGACAAAAATTATGAAAGTTTTTGTCATTCATCGTAGAGAGTAGCTACATAAGAAGTAGGGTATCTAGTTTTGGTAGCTTTTCCTTTATCTTCATAATGCATAATAACTATTCTAGTCCCTTAAATCCACAAGATCCAGATATTATTTCCCCTGACCCACCTAGAAAATCAGCCAAACAAATAAGAACATATATAATACAAAACATACATAATACAAAAATTTATACAAAAAATAATGCAAAGTGAATAATAAGTGCATAGGATTAATAGAAATACTTACAAGAGTAAATGAAGTGAAAAAATGAAGGAAATGAAGAATAAAAAGGGTGTTTTATAAGTGAGAAAATGGGTATAAAAAATTGGAGTATTTCGCTCAAAAAAATAGGTGATCTGGAAGATAATTTGGAGAGGAAGAAAACCCACTAAACGACGTTGGAATTGGTGGTCGTAGGTGGCCGAAAAATGAGAAATAATGGGGGAGGAGTGTTAGTCTTTTTAGGTTTTTGGGGCACTGCAAATAAAATATGTTGTCTGATGGGGAAGAAAGAGGATAAAAGGAAAATATCAACGTGTGTAGCGTCAGTTGACGTGTTTAACCGATGCTACACGTAGGACGTAGCATCGGTTCTACATGTTAACTGATGCTACACACGTGGATAGTGTCAGTTGATACGTAGAACCGACACTACGTAAAATTACTCGTTAATGTTTTTTACAGTTTAAAATTGAAATTAAACAATACAATTTTTTTTATTTTTTTGGTCAATTATTTTTTAAGATTTTAACTATAGACCTTTTATATTTTTTTGCAAAATTTTCTATATTGGGTTTTTCATGCAATATAAATTAGATAACTACGTATGAAAAACATGTACAAAAAAATATCCAAAACAATACACAAAAATTCTATAAATTATAAAATTTTAAAAACCAATTGACTAAAAAAAAAGAAGAAAAAATTATACTTTCCAAATTCAATTTTAAACAGTTAAAATAAAATAATAATTGACCAAAAACATAAACAAAAATTATATTGTGTAATTTCAATTTTAAAAACTGTTAAAATAAAAAAATTAACTTGTAATTTTACGTAGGGTTGGTTGACGTGTTGAACAGACACTACAAGTAGGACGTAGCATCAGTTATACTTGTCAACTGATGCTACCCACGTGTGTAGCATCGATTGACACATAGAATCGATGCTATGTCCTATGTGTAACGTAGGTTCAAGATGTCAACCGACGATAAAAACACCAATGTTTCAGCGAACCAACTTTAAATTCATTATAAGTCGATTTTCTCCAAAAATCGACTTTAAATCTCAACTTAAAGGCCACATTTTGTAGTAATGAATATTGCTTCTCCTTATCTTCATTCTAAGTTTTATCTAGTGGTTGAGTGCAACATTTATGAGATCGAAAACCACTTTGTTGGGCCTGACCACTCTTATGGGATGGTTCCCTTACTATTAACAAAGATGCACCACCTCATCGCTTCAATGATATTGTTAGCATAGTCAACCATCCTCGTCTCCATCATTAAAATATTATGGAGTGTAGTAGACCCTTCCTTTGTGATATCTTGAATGATGAGACTATAGATCTTATCGGCATGATTTATAAGACCATCATCTTTTCTTATTTTGCCCCTTCTCTTTCTTCTCTTCACTATCCCTCGTTGATCTCTAAGTGGGCTAACACCTTAATTCATGGTATTTATTTTTCTTGTCATAACTAGTTTCCCTTTCACTCGCTCTATTTCCATCTAGTATAAGCTCGTAGAGTTCTTCAACTAACCCCTCATCCTCTTCTTCTTAGAATGTTGTTTAGTCTACTCGTTATACTTCTACTCCTATTTATATTCACTCTTATTCTTTTCCTCTTGGGATGATGTTATCATTGATATCAATACCTTCACTGAGGAGTTTCATACCTTCAACCGGAATTACATGGATATTTAGAGGACACAAACTTATGATACTTTGTATCACCATACACCTTTACCAACTACTTATGAATCTCCCTACTCTTAAGCCTCTATTATACCTCAAACTGCTAGCTTTAAAGGCCTTTTCCACTCTGATACCTCCTATATTGGTTCAATTGCCTCCCTATTTATAAAGTTTGGTAGAGATGACCCTCACCTTTCTCTTAGATATTCTATTGCATCCTACTTCCATCCTGAATCTTCTTTACCTCTTACTGACCCTTATAATCATCGACAGTCCTCAAGTAGTGTTGTCCATGATGATGGTTATGCTGGAAAGGATGGTGGAGAGTGCTAAACTTGTTTTATGGTGTTTTTGATATATTTTCTTATTACTTTTTGAAATAAAATTTGTAATAAAAAGTTTATTTAATTAGAAAGAGTTCGTTTGTTATTATTTTTTTTGTTTTTTTTCTCTATTTTAACTTATGTTGCTTCTTGAATTGTTTTCTTTTTTTAATCTTCTCTACTATGTTCCATAAGTGTTATTTTTATTTCATTTTTATGTCTTCTCTCTCTTATATAATGTTGTTGGTTTGACTTTTTATGTCAAAAAGGAGAAGTTTGTGTGCAAAACTCAGTGTTTGTGACCATGTTCTATGTTGTATGAGATATGTGTATAGGATCACACTACATTTTGTTGTTTGACTTACATTCACTTAAAAGAAGTGTTTCATGAATTCAGGGGAGTTGTATACATTGTATGTTTTTTTGCTTCATATTTGACTATGCTTTGCCTATCGATGTATACCTGTGTAAGGGTAACATGATAGTATCTAACAAAACTACACGTTATTTCTGGATGATATTTTCATAGGGTATTTTTTTATGTGTGCAGGCTATAGGTATTGATGAGTTGAGACCTTTGTGTTTTCAACTAGTAGAGTGTGGACGATTTGATTCCAAAGAAGAATGGATTGCATAAGATGGATACACTTGGAATAAATGTATTTTTGGGTGTTGGGTGTGCATCGATGTTTTTTTCATAAGAAAAAAACATCTATGGGTCATCTTCATGATCATTTGATGTTTGATTTGCGTATGTACTTAATTATGTTGTTTTTTGTCATAGAAAGTCAAAGAGGAGAATGTATTTCTTGTCTTTATTGGCGTTCTAATGTGCAAAACATAGAGTCTATTTATTTTACTTAATATATTTGTCTTCCTCTGTGTTAGGTCAGTTACTGATGTTGAGTAATGCACACATGCACATCGTTAAGTACACTTTGAATGCGAGCATGTTTACACACATTATGAGGTTTGTTTTCATAGTTTTCATGCTAAGTTTAATTGTTGTAGTTTTTTGTTTCGATGTGTTTGTGGGTATTTATGAAAAATTGTTCGATAATTTGTAAAACTAAAAATCATAACTTTAGGTACCTTGATAATCCCCTCAACCACCCCTCGATGAGCTCTTGTTAAGTTGTCAATGAGGGTTGTCAGGGAGGTTCGATGAGGTGACCAGATGGTAAGATATTTTCTATAACTAGTGCTTTTGTATTTTCTAATAAAGAAAAACATGCCAAAATTTTGCTAAAATTTTCATTGATTTCTAATTCCTTTTCACAATTCACTTTAACTATATTTCACTATTTATGCTACATTTAGGTGAGACTAAATTGCTTTCTTAAGTCGTGAGAACTTAAGACTATTTTACTATTTGATTGTAAGTAAAAATATGCCTTTGGTTTGGTCTTAGTAATATCTTAATATTCCCAAGACACTTTTTGTTTCTTGATAAGGTTAAGAGATTTCCCACAAGCTTGAACATGTTACTAAGCATTAGTTATCAATCACACTGCTATGTGTGGTGTTGGCTTTAGAGGAGAGTTAAATTTATGTATCAGATTAAGTAGTACAGAGGCAACAAGTGAGGGAAACAATAGGACGTTAGGGCAGTATGGTCTCGGCTCATATCTATATTTGTGTTTATACTTTTTATCAAGTTGTATCTCTTTATTTTTAGTGGATTATTTTCTGTTGAGTGGTTGCCATAAGCAACCAAGGATTTAATCATATAGATGGGGATTTTACGTGGGTTTTACCTTGTTACATTTTTTGTTATATATGATTAACTACTATGCGAGAATAATATGAGTTTATATTGTGTATGTATCAATATACTAAGACTTAAACTCTAACTAGAAAGCTTTTGTTGTATGTTATTGCATGCTTCCTTTTCTTCTTTATTTCATGCATATTGCTTTTTGATTACTGCTTTTGTTGTTATAAGATAATCTATCTATTTAGTGATTAATTTATTACTACTTTTGTTATCTTATACTATTTGTTTATCTCAATTGCTTATGAGTTTGGAATGAGTCTTTAAGGAGTTAGTGTCTCTGTACCCTGATACTATATCGAGTGTAAAACTCTTTCTGATATAACACGGAAGATATTGAAAGATAGATCATTATTACATCATGTCACAACATTATCTAAAAAATATAGGATACAAAATGAAATAAACATGGTAAAAGTAATATCTTTATTCTACTTCTTCTCAAACATCCAAATGTGAGCCATGTTATCGAAACCTAATCTGGAGGGAAAAAGGGAAATAGAGTGAGCTACAAGTATCTCAGTAGGAGTTTAATCCAAAATATTATTATAAAAAATATTCATGAAGCATGCCATATATAATAAAATTCATGAATAGAAATAATTATCATCTTCACTATACAATGTGGGGATAGTTTTATTTACAAAGTCTAGTAAACCTGTATTTTATCACTTTCAAAACCAACAGAGTGTACACTTAATTTAATCCAATGTATGATCATATGAGAAAAGATATGCTAGGCAAATATAAAATCTATAAGCATGATATGTGATCTCCTTATGTATCGATCAACCCCAAAATAAATGGGCACATATGTGGTCAACCTATGAGTGCATATGGGTCCACCTCTAACTCTGTATGGTTATACTGAAATATATATATATATATATAGCACATGTAATGGTCAAAATCTGCATCTTATTGGCCCTCTTCATCTAGGCTATCCACTTTGAGACCCAATGGGGGGTCCAACTCTAAGACTCATGTATGGTTAAAATCTGAGACACATTAAGGGGTCAAACTCTGAGGCCCATATATTGTCAAACTCTGAGATTCATAGACAATTTGTGACATAATAGAGGGTCCAACTTTATATTCTATGTGAGATCAAAATCCAAGACCATAGATGAACAAACTTCAAGAATACATATGAATGTGATGCATACCTATAGTCCATCGAAAGTAGTCCACTGCTAGACATACATGTATACTCCCCACAAAAATTATTTTCATGATGTATGTATAAAATCTCAAATGCCATATGTATTATTTTTAGCACTCGTTTTATATCATAAATCAATACTCATTATATACACAAGTTTCCATGTATGCATATATAAAAATGTTCATAATGAGTATATCAGTTTAACAAACATTTTTAAGATCACTTATAAAAATCATGGCATCCATTTTCATTTTATTCATAATGTATGATACATGACATTTTTATGAAAATAATGCATGATATACAAAGTATGAGTAATCCTCTACTTGGAAACTTGTCCCAACACTATTCTTTTAAACCCGAGCTCTTGGATATTTTATCAACAAAACACACTCAGAAATGTATCAAAACACTAGAAAATCTTAGAACTATTCAACACGTGCCTATTTATATAACAATGAGGTACTCCTTGACCACCCTTGCCATTGGCTTGTCGAGCTACTTCGACGAGACCCCAGTAAGGCCCAACTAATGTATTAAATTCTCTCTAACTCCTCACCAAGCACTCATCTGTTGGAGAACTATAGAGTAATTTTTCCAACTTGTCACAATTGATCTGAATTTTTATAAAAAAAATTTGGATACTTCGCTACATCACTTTAAGTACATCCTTCCATCATCTCTCCATTAGCCATTCCACATCATATTCACAGATTTCAAAATTGTTACAATGGGTCACATTGACATTCTCTAACAATATTCGACAAAATATGAGGTTGTACAAGAATGCTTCTCCTATAATCATACAAATTCATCTAGTAACATTCTAATATCCATATGTTTCATCAGGTGTCCAAAATCATTGGTGCAACAATGCCGAACTAGTGACTCAAAGCATATGTTGCTGTACTAGCTTTACCATGATGGTACTATAAGGTGAAATCATAATCTTCCTACATCCCTTGTCTCAAATTGAGATCTTTTTGAGTAAAAAGATATTTGAGAGTTTTTTTATCTGAAAGATTTGAAATTTGGCATCATATTAGTAACATCTCCACATCATCAAATAGAAAACCATAATTACTAACTCAAAGTCATGTGTATGGTAGTTTTTCCATGAATTTGAATTGTCTTGACTCATAGGCAACCACTCAAACAATTTGCATTAGAATACATCCAAGATCTTGTAGTTAAGCATTAGTGAAAAACACATAAGGTTTCATACCATCTAGAATAATAAGAATTGGTGCATTCGTTAGTCATATGTTTAACTCTTGAAATACATCCTCACAAGCTTTGTTCCATGTGAATTTAACTCCCTTTTGGGTAAGCTATATTAAATTTGCAACAATCTTCGAGAACTCTTGCACGAAATGTTGATAATATCCAACCAATCCAAGAACACTTAAAATTTTAATCACATTTTTTAGTTCTTTCCAACTTAATACTGCTTTAATTTTGGAGGGATCCATATTAATACCTCTTCTAGATATGAAATTCCTAAGGAATTTGACTTTAGAAACCAAAAATCACACTTGTTAAACTTTGCAAACAATTGATGCCCACTAAGAGTTTACAAAGAAATCCTAAGATGCACTTCAAGCTCTTCATGGTTTTTTGAATAAATCAATACATCATCGATAAACACAATGATAAATGGATCTAAGTAGGGTCAAAATACCCAATTTATTAAATCCATAAAGACATAGGAGCATTGGTAAAACCAAATGGCATAACACAAAATTCAAAATTCCTATACCGTGTACGATAAGAAGTTTTGGGTATGTCCAACTCACTAAACCACATCTTATAATATCCATACATTAGATTATTTTTGAGAAGAAACTTGCACCTCCAAATTGGTCAAATAGCTCATTGATCCAGAATAATGGATACTTATTTGTAATGGTCAACCAGTTAAGTTGACAATAATCAATGCAATCTAAAACTTCCCTCGTTCATTTTGACAAATAGATTAGGCCCTCCCAAGGTAATGAATTAGGTCAAATGAATCCTTTTTCCAAAAAAACATACAACTATCTCTCTAACCATTGTTTCTCCATAGGTACCATTTGATATGGAGTGATAGATATTAGTATAATTCCATGATACAACTTGATTATAAAATTGATCTCTTAAGGTGGAGGAAGCCTAGGTAACTCTACCAAACATATATCCTAATATTCATTCACCATAGGGAATTATGCTAAGCTTCTTCCATTATCCACATCCACTTCTAGATATTTTAGAAAGGCTATGATTGCCTAGTTTTGTCTTCCACTTAAATAACACTCAAGAAAAAGCAATTAAAAAGGTTCACTCTTTTTTTCCATTAAATTGAACCTAAACGTCTTTGGGGTTATGAATGAAAAATTTCTTCTCAAAGTAATTTATATTTTCTTGGTATTTGGTTAACCAATCCATTCCTAAGATGATGTCAAAATAACCCATATCTAGTATAACGAGATTAACTAGGAATCGATGGTCGTTAAGTTTGAATGAGAAATTTTTACAAACATAAAGTATATTAGAAGAGACTCCCAGAGAATTTTTTAAAGTAAGGATTTTCTATGGTTTCATATGAAAATTTTAACACTTGAGCATAGGTTAAATAAATGAAATAATGGGTGGCACAAGTATCGAAGAGAACTCATACCCATGAATGATATAGTAGAATCATACCTTTAACAATGTCATTGATCGTGGGCTACACTTGCCTGTCAGTTATCATAAAATCTTGACTTTACAATCCTTCTTCTTGAGTGGAAACACCTTTGCCTTTGTACTTTCTATACGTTGATGGTTGATGATGAAAAGTTTGTGTAGTATTTGAAGGTTGTTGGAATGACTACCTAGGGGTTGGTAAGGTTTGGAGGATTATTTTTGAAAGGATTGTCCTAGTTGCTAGAAATATTTTTGGGGCTACCAATAAGATTTTTTACTTTGTCCATAGAAATTCCTTCGAGTATTAGATACCCCAAAGATGAAACTAGAATGCAATCCTCTTCCATACTAATTGGTCATTAGTTGAGGACAATTGTGCTTGAGATGCCCAGGTCATTTACAATTGTAGCAAATGTATGGGTGATATTGAGGGCTCACAAAAGAATTAATTTTGAATGATTTGCTATGTTTTTCACTATGTCTCATTATCTAGAATTTTTTCTTTTCCTTTCCTTTACCCTTTCTCTTTTGTGTTGATGTAGCCTCTTTTAACTGCTCCGTATTAACATTTTCAACCTTGTAGGCTATAGGAATAGTTACAATGTAGGTTCATATACCTTGATGCATTAATTATACGTAGATATCATCTCGTAAGCCTATTACATATTTTTCCAATTTTTTCCGAGTCTTGAACCACCATAATTTCTATAAAACTTGAAAACTGATTGAATTGGGTCTTGAACCACCACAACCCTATATCTGGGATATATGCACAAAAAGTGGCAAAAAGTGCTTGGTAATACCGATTATGAAAATTTCACCAAAGATTCACCAAAACACTATTTTCAAGTATATAAAGAAAAATGATGCCATAAAAATGCTTCGGTTCCACACATTATGGAAATTACATTACAGTTGCACCAAAATCCTTTTTTCAAGTATATACACAATAAAGTTGCAAAAAGTGCTCCATAAACACCCATAATGAAAATTGCAATAAATATGCACCAAAATCCTATTTTCAGTTATACGGGGCTAAAAAGTGGAAAAAATAACTGTGGTACTACCTAATTTGAAAATTATAGCATGGATGCACCAAAACCCATTTTTGAGTATATGTGCAAAAAAGTGGTAAAAAGAGCACTAATACCACCATTTTGAAAATTGCATCATTGATGCACAAAAACCCTATTTTTGGGTATATCGTGCAAAAAAGTGAAAAAAAAATTGATCGGGTACCACTCCTATGAATATTACAGTAAAGATGCACCAAAACCGGATTTTTGGGTATATGTGCAAAAAAAAAAAGTGGAAAAAAGTACTTTGTAACACCTATTTTGAAAATTACACTAAAGATGCACCAAAACCCAATCTTTGGCTATATAGGGAAAAGTCATAAAATTGCTCGGATGACTTCCTTTATGAAAATTGAATATTATTGATGCACCATAACCCATTTTTTGTGCAAAAAAGTGGCAAAAATTACACTCTAAGTTATTTTGGAGAGATAGTTAGGGAAAGGATTCCATAGATTGCAATGTGAAGAAGTGGGGTCATTCCTTTCCTTCATGTTGCTTTATTTATGGTAGCTCAGAGGAGACAATCTATCATATTTTCTTAAGTTTTCCTTTCATTGGTGCTCTTTAGGACCTCATTTTCTCTATTTTTGGTGTGTGCCCCCGCACGGACATATCACTTTTGGAGTTGTAGAGGGATGCTATGGATAGATATTTTGCACCTCAAGTTCTTAATTAGTGGAAAGCGAGTATTATCTTTGTTATTTAGGTTATTTAAACCATAAGGAATTATTGTTGTTATAATGGGATTGTGGTTCCTTTACGTTCCTCTCTCCCTATAGTTTGGCATTTTATTAGAGAAGTAGAGTTGGTCCAAAATGGTGCAATACTTCTATTTACTTGTAGTTACTTAGTCACTTGTAGGTTATGGTATCCCACCATTAGCCCCAAGTGTGGTTCGCGTTAATTCGCATCCTTATTCTATAGGCTGGTTAAAGGTTAACATCGATGGGGATTATTTTTGGGCATTTGGTCTTTCTCTTTATGCAAGTATTTTTCGAACCTCCAATGCTTTTGTAAAGGGTGGTTTATATCTCCTTTAGGGATTTCCATGCATATGAGGCTGAGCTAGTTGCAGCTATTTATGTGATATGATATACAAACAAGTATGGTTGAAAGAAGATTTGGCTAAAGTCTGAATCATCATATGTGGTGACTTTTATTTTGCATTGGATCTCAATTGGTTCAATGGATTTGGCTTTCATCATGGACTGATTGTTTGGATGAGATTGCACACATGGACTTCCACCGGTCATATATTTAATGTGAAAATTTCATAAATGTCCTCCATAATACTTGTTATGAAAAATGCACTATTAATGCACCAAAACTCTATTTTTAAGTATACATACAAAAAAGTTTTAGAAAGTGCTCCATTGTCACCCATTATGAAAATTGCAATAAAGATGCATCAAAACCCTATTTTTAGTTATATGGAGCTAAAAAGTGACAAAAATAACTCTGATATTATATGTTATGAAAATTATAACATGGACACATGAAAACCCTATTTTTGACTATATGCCAAAAAAATGTCAAACAATGCTTCAATAACACCAGTTATGAAAATTTTACAATTGATGCACTAAAAAATAATGCAAGAAAATCCTACTTTTGGGTATATTAGGCAAAAAAGTGGTAAAAATTGCCCCTTTATCACCTGTTATGAAAATTATAGTGTGGATGGACCAAAACCCTATTTTGGGCATACACTTTAAAAGTGGCAGAAAGTGCTTCGATAACATCAATTAGGAAAATTGCACTAAAGATGCACCAAAAACAATTAACACTAGAGTCAATAAAGTCCTCTACTATAAAGAAGTATTCCTTATTGATGAAAATAGTAACTTTCGAATACCACTTATGACTAATTACTTTGTCAAGAGTGTTGAAAAATTGCATATAAGAAATTTGTTCATTTTCATTTTCTTGGAAGGATATTCCTCTTTCAGTTTCCCACTTTTTAGGTGGTATTTCTTCAAGAACATTGTCAAATCTTCTTCTCTATTGTTTGCCTCGTTTTCAAAGAAGGCAGGGGTTTAGGTACTTTGTTGGAGTTCTAATATTTGAACTTTAGTTTTTAGGTTCTTAAGATCTCTTTTCATTTGATTGATTTCTTCTTTTAGATCATCAATTGTTGGTTCCTTTTTAATTCATATATTTTTTTTTCCTTTTTAGTATTTCATTGGATGAGTATTGTTGTTCATGATTTTTTAGTTTTTGCCATAAATCCTTCCTATCTCTCTTGTCAAAGGTAGTAGCTATTCCTTCTTTAGCAACCTCAATATACCTGGATAGAGATTTTCTTTCTTTCTTCTGGATCTCTAATTTTATCTACAAGATAAAATAAGATCGTCTTCTTTGGTTAGTACATTTAAATCCAAACAATTCATTTTTATAATGGCTTTATAATAATCATATTCACAATTATCTTCTTCATAACTTTCTCTTTCTTAAGTGGATTTTGACTCATAAAGACAGTCTTACGTATCTTCAGACTCTTCTTTTAGAAGAATATGAAATAATTTCCCTTTAAGCTTGTCATCTATTTCCAACTCATTGATTCTTTTGCTAGGTCAAACAGTTAGTGCTGTAATGCCTTTTTTTCTAAAATTATAACAAGTTAGGGTTTTCTATTTTGTTAGTAGTAGGAACAACATCTTTTCCTTTGTATGCCGACCTCTTAGAACATATTATTTTATATGAGGACCATCTTTTAGATGGTGGTGGCCTTTTAGGTCATGTGTTTCTGTTTGGTTTTGTCTTCTTATGTGAAGAATCTTTCAACATATTTTCATAACCAAACTGTTGACAAAAGTGTCCCAAGGCTCTTTTGTTTTGAGCTCTTTCTTTGTATAGCTGGAATTTAAGCTTCAAATCATTGTATAAAGCCAGTCCTTCAGCAACTACTTCAACTGTTAATTCACCATACATATACATGTTATATGGGATAGCTTCTCCATATTTTGAATGGAGACGAGCTCGAATTGTCCATAAATAACGTTGGTAGTCTAGAGATGAGTTTTTCTTTGCAATAGTCTCCATTACAGTCTTCCCTACTTATGAATTTTGGAAGGAGAACATCCTTATAACACTTGAACTGTGATAAAGTTAGTTATCTTAAATTAGTTAGTTGTTCATGGCTTTAATCCAACTATAGCCTTGCATTACCAACAAAATGTAATAAAATGTTATATGCCATTGTATTAACTACATTCTCTATTTGAAGGATATCACCATTTTCTTTTGATTCTTGCTTAACAACGCTTACAATAGCGTTATTTTCAACATCCTAGATAATTATCCCATCAGCTTTGTAGCTGGCCAACAAAGCTTATGACTATTTCTATAGCAGTTGTTCTATTAGAATTATGAAAGATTTTAGTTGCCAAAGTAAATAACATCATATTTTGATGGCTTAATTAATTTTTTATTCACATAGGCCATTAATATTCCACTCATGGATAGTATTACCTGTGTAGTGGACATTCATAGGTATAGTCTCCTCAAATTGTAAATCCACTAGAGACTGCCTAGGAAAATAGCCTTCAGATTGATACATTAGAACTGATTTTACCAGCTTTTTTATATCTAGTTTATCTATAACTTTAGAATTTTTAAATACTTTAAATATACTATCATTCTCCTAATCAGAGAGATGGGTTAAATCCTATTCTTCCATCATTTTAATGAATTTTATTTTTATCTAAATATTCTAACTTTGATAGTCTAAATAAAAGTTCTTTTAAGAATCCTGAACTTCTCTCCTCCTTGTTTATGGTACTGTTATGGCTTTGTCTATGGTGGCTTCTAGAGGGTGAATTGCATTGACCTTTTCTCCCGAAGATAAAGAGTAGGTTTTATGAACCTTTTCAAGGTTATGGACTTCTAGAAGTAGGACTTGCTATTGTTCTAAATATTTTCGTATGAAGTCAAAAAGTTTATATCATTTCTCATAGCATATTTAGAGTATGATTTGTGATCGCTACACAAATTGTGTGTGCAATAAATCAACAAGTATACATATCGTAACAAGTAATATAATGATAAGAAAAGACCATTCCCATGGAGATTATTTTATTAGAAATTAATTTTTAAAACTAAAAAAAATCAATTTTTTTGGGTTTTTATATTTTAAGAAGAAAAATTAAAATAACAAAAAGTAAATAGATATAATTAATTAAATCAGATTTAGTAACTAAGAAGATATATAAGAACATATCTAGGAATACTTAATCTCCTAAATTTCTAAAGGTATGAATAACTAAAATCCCCCCAATATAATTTTCAATTAATTACATGATTAATTGAATGTAATTTAGCATGTATTCCTCTCTCAAGTAAACTACACAACATATAGTAATTAATTTAATCACACTCTCATGCCAATTAAATTTCATACTACTCATTAAGTTCATCAATTTTGTATTATATACATAAGAATCATACATATATGCCTAAAACTGTGCATGTTATTTAATTAGGACAAAAAAATTAAATAATTCTCTGATATCTATTTAATGGTTTCTATAGAGAAATTTTTGGCCAAACAATTAATAGCATATAAATCAAATTAAATAATATAATTAAATTAAAATTTTAATTGGGATAAAATATTAGATCATCACATGGTGAAAACTGGGTTCATAAGATCCCAAGATTAAAAAATTACCTTGACATAATTTTGTCCATAAAGCACATATTTTTCAAAAAGAAAGACATAAAAATTGATAAAGAAAAGATTATATCTCCTTTTGAATTTCCAACAATATTATATCTCCTTTTGAGAAAGACATAAAAATTGATTGTATTTCTTCTTTTACTCTTTTCTTTATCAATTTTTAGGTCTTTCTTTATGAAAAATATGAGCTTTAGGAACACAATTATGTATAGTTAATTTATTAATCTAGGGATCTTATGAACCCAATTTTTACCATGTGATGATTTAATATTTTACCCCAATTACAATTTTAATTTAATTATATTATTTAATCTGATTTGTATACTATTAATTGTTTGGCCAATAATTTATCTATAGAGGTAATTAAATAGATTTGAGAGTATTATTTAATTGTTTGTCTTGATTAAATAACATGTATAGTTTCTAGGCAGATATGTATGTGATCTATAATTGTGAACTTAATGAGTAGTATGTAATTTAATTGGTATGAGAGTATGATTAAATTAATTACTATATGATGTGTAGTTTACTTAAGAGAGGAATACATGATATGTTAGATTCAATTGATCATGTAATTAATTTATAGGTATATTGGGGAGATTTTAGCGATTTGCTTGTCTAGAAAATTGGGGGATTAAGTATTCGTAGATATTTTCTGATATATCTTTATAGTTACCAAATTTGATTTAATTAATTGTTGCAAGTTACTTTTAGTTATTTTAATTTTGTTTCCTTAAAATATAAAAACACCAAAAAAATTGATTTTAATTTTTTTTAGTTTTAAAACTTAGTTTCTAATAAAATAATCTTCGTGGGAACAATATTTTCTTATCATTAAAATACTTGTTACGATATGTATAATTGTGTATTCATTGTACACACTTAGTGTGTGGTAATCAAGTTTTTGGCACCATTGTCGGGGATTATAAATATTAGAAATTAATAATTTTTATTTTAGTTATTTTTTTAATTTATTTTTCTTTACTTTAATTTTAATTTACTCATTTTCTTTTACTGACTTATTTATTTATTTTAGTTAATTTATTTTATTTATTTATGTTTTAAATTTAATTTATTTATTTAGTTGTTTATTTTTTTATTTATTATTTATTAATTATTTTTAATTTAGGCATATCTTTTAGTGCTATTAGAAGCATAAAGTAGAAAATGGCGAAGAATAATTATCAATGGTCAATGAACAAATTGATAGCCACAAGAAGAGTTGGTGGAATGCATGAGGTAAATGATATCATAGCACTTGCAACTCAAGTTTCATATTTGGTAAATCTTTTGATGGTTCAAAACTAGCCAACGAGTATAAACTAAGTCCAAGATTCAAGGGTGTAGTGTGTGTTTTGTGATGGAGCCCATTTGTTTGATAATTATCCATATAATCATGTATTGGTAGTTTATGTGGGTAATATGAACCAAAAAATGATCCATACTCAAACACATATAAACTAGGATAGAGACAACATCCAAATTTCTCATGGAATAATAACAATGAGGGTGTAATCAATTCAAATATAAATTATTTCCACTATCGAGTTTCCAATAACCACAATAATTACAAGCCTAAGAAAAGAAGCCACCTACTGAGGACAATACAAATGCCTTAATATTGATGATGAAATACTTCATCCAATCATTTGATAAAAAACGTCAACTCAAGAGGCTTCAATTCAAAATTTGGAGAATCAAATGGGACAACTTGCTCAGGTTATAAGCCAAATGCCTCAAGATAACCTTCAAAGTGACACAATTGCAAACCCAAGAAGAGAAGGTGAGGACCATTGTAAATCATTATCCTTGAGAAGTAGTAAAACTTTAGAACAAGAACATAAGACATAAAAGGATGAAGAGAAACATGAAATTAATAATGATGAGAAGGAACTAGTGGATAAATAGAACACAGAAAAGGAAATAATTTAGCCAAAAAGAGCAACCTTTACAAACCCACTATTCCTTTCTCTCAAAGACTACAAAAGCAAAAGTTAGATACGTAGTTTTCAAAATTTCTAGAAGTCTTCAAGAAGCTGCATATAAATATACCATTTGTAGAGGCACTTGAAAAAATGTCATCTTATGCCAAATTTATGAAGGATATACTATCAAAGAAAAGAAGGCTTAGAGATAATGAAATAATAACCTTAACTGAAGGTTGTAGTGCCATCCTTGCTAGAAAAATACCCTAAAATTTGAAAGATCTAGGTAGTTTTGACATTCCTTGTACAATTGGGAACATCCATTTTGAGAAAGCATTATGTGACTTGGGTTCTACATTAACCTTATGTCGTTATCAATCTTTAAGTGATTGGGGGTTGGTAAAGCCAAACCCATTTCAGTAATATTACAAATGGCAGATAGATCAATTAAGAGACCTTATGGTACAAGATGTGCTAGTAAAAGCAGAAAATTCATCTTTCTGGCAAACTTCATTGTGTTAGACATGAAGGAGGATATGTTGTTTCTATCATAATTTTCCATCCATTCTTAGCAACTGGAAAAGTACTTATTGAGGTACGAAAAGGGGAACTTATAATGAGAGTGTAAGATGAAAAATAATGTTTAAAGTTTTTAAAGAATCTGAACCCTCTGACATTGATAGTGCTAATGAATGTTTAAGGGTAAATGTTACTAATTGTGGGAATAGCTTGAAAAAATCTATTGAGTCACCCACACTTAAGACAATTACACATGATGTTATGAACAATGACATAAACTCACCAGAAACCAACTCAACCTATTATAACTTTGAAAGTATGGCATCGAAGGCTGATATTATAGACTGTGTGAACTTTTTGGAAGACGTGCCTCTCATGTGTGTATCAAAGGCAATTATGGAAAATTTGGAGATAGGATCTAAGCTCAAACCATAAATTGAAGAGCCACCAAGTTTAGAACCTACACTTTTACTCTTCCATCCCCAGTCAAGTATGAAAATGAAAGAGGCCAATGGAGAAGTGAAAAAGGTATTAGAAATACATAAATTGGATGAGTTATGGTGGAGTGCTTATAAGAATGCCAAAAAGTTCAAAAAGAAAACAAAAATATGGCATGAGAAGAGAATGGAACACCGTGTTTGCAAGCTAGAACATAAGGTATTATTGAACAAATCAAGACTCAAACTATTTCCAGGTAAACTCAAAAGTAAATGGATACAAAGGGATGTGCCTTAGGACTTGTTATGACTGTCTAGTCAAGGACGTTAAACGTGATGCTGGTTGGGAGGCAACCCAACGTTATTTTACTTATATTTTCATTGTTTTTGTTTTGTAAGTGAATAAATATGGAGAGCAATGACGCAACAAGAATAAGCATTTCAACAACAGATGTGGTGTGCCAAGACTAAGAAATTTTTCTTTTCTTTTACCTTTTCATATTTATATGTGCACATTGGGGACAATGTGCAATTTAAGTTTGGGGGAGGGAACTTTCATTCTCTACATTAATTTTTTTTATGATTCATTTTAAATTTTTAGGAATTTTTATTTTTAGGTTGTTTTTAATCATGATTTAGGTAGAAATTGATAAATATATGAAAACTAAATGCATGCATTCTTGATATGAAATATATGAACTCAATGATAAAAATTGGTTGTCATGGCTAGGATAAGGAATGTAACATATTTGTTAAGATATTTACATTAATCATGTGATATGCTTGCTAGTTTTGTTTGGATTGAATCAAATTCTTATGCACACGTTCATGATTGATTTTGGTGTTCTTATTGAGAGAAGATTTGTAGTGAGTTATGTGAGTTGATGAGATCTACCAAGTTTTAGAATATATTAGATCATCCTTTGAGGGGAAATCCTAAATAGTATTTAGCAAGAGAAATGATTTAGGCCCTATTTGGATCGATTGAGCCTTTCAAGCTAACCATTGTTAATATCTTTAGTCGCCCATTTGAGCTTAACAAAGAACCTTTCATATCTTTAAGCCACATTTAATGCCTAGTTAATAAGTATTACCTTTATCCTTACACCTTTAGCTTGTACTTAAAGAAAAAAAATGCAATCATGTGTAATGCTATAGAGTAAGGTGAAATGTAATGCACCCTAAAAGCAAAAGAGGAGGAAGCAAAACTCACAACATAATTATCCCTCTAAAGAAAAAGAAAATATAATTTAAAATAAGTTTAGGGGTGTTATGAAGTTACAAAAAAAGGAGAAAATATATGTGGAATAAAATAATATGAAAAGAATGATAAAAGAAGGTGCACTCAAATATCAAGTAAAAGCTTGCAGTTAAAAAGGGCATGATGAACAAAAAGAAAGCTAAGGTGTGGAATGAGCCTAAGTGTCTTCACTTATCTACCCCCTGCCTAAGCTGTACAATACAACCATGTAAAGTCCTTATTGATCTTGAGCTAAGTGCATATTTATATTAGTGGAAATGGATGTGAAAAAATAGACTTATGAGACTTGTTCTAAGATTGAATTGATTAGTATGCTCATATAGATTGATTTCATGAGTGCATTGGATGATATCATATGCATCACACACACACATGAATCAATTTTCCAAAAACCTTGCATATCCTTGTATTAATGGAACGTTGATTGATGAACATGTGAACCTTCTTATCATAGGATTATACAAATTTTGAGAGGGATAGTTTTTGTGAAATATTCATGTACTAATAGAAGTATATTTATGAATATACTACCCAAATAATTTTATTTAGTTATACTTGGTTTTACTTGAGGACAAGCAAAGAGTTAAGTTTGGGATGTGATGACTCTATGAAAATAGAGTAATTAGCGCACTTTTTAAATTAGTATTTATTTGTTTTATTCAATAAATAATATTTTTAGGGCTAAAAATATTAAAATATAAACATTTTAGAGAAAAAGGGTGAAAATATAATTTTTGGAATTATTCATGGATTTTTTATGAATTTTTAATGAAGGATTAATTAGGAGCTACCATGTGGCATGCAACATAAGCAAATGAGCTGACTGGATAAGCCATGCAGATGTCATGAAAGCAAGAATAAAGAATCATGTTACGTGGTGTGTAAGGAGGACGAAAAGCATGCCACGTGTCAACATGGCATTCAATCCGAGTTCAGATTGGGTCAAACTTCCCTACCATGTGTCACCACCCGATTGCTCGTTTCTTTTCACCCATACACCACGCCATCCTTTTTGTGAATCACGACACACCATATGATGCTAACTTAGCAAACGTTGACTCTAACCAATCTCCCCTACCACACTTCGCTCTCTGATTTTCCCAATGAATTTCCTTTGCCACGTGTTGCACTGTGATTGGCTAGCGTTGTTAGTTTTGCTTATTTTGATCGTAGCCCTTGATCTAAAGCTGATCTGATGGTCCAGATCACACCTAAGAAATATTAAGCCCCTAATCACTCCATAAACCCTAAATGGCCTCCATTAGCATTATTTTGGTCAATTTTGGAAGCTAAAAAAGAGAGAAATATAGAAAAATTAAAAAGAGGACACAATTTTGGTGGAGATTTAAGAAGAGATTAATTCTACAATTCAAAAGATTTATTTTATTTCTTCTTTTACTCTTTTCTTTATGAAAAATATGAGCTTTAGGAACACAATTATGTGTTGTTAATTTATTAATCTAGGGATCTTATGAACCCAAGTTTTACCATGTGATGATTTAATATTTTACCCCAATTACAATTACAATTTTAATTTAATTATATTATTTAATCTAATTTGTATGCTATTAATTGTTTGGCCAAAAATTTATCTATAGAGGTAATTAAATAGATTTGAGAGAATTATTTAATTGTTTGTCTTGATTAAATAACTTGTATAGTTTTTAGGCAGAGATGTATGATTCTTATGTATGTGATCCATAATTGTGATCTTATGTATGGCATGAGAGTGTGATGAAATTAATTACTATATGGTGTGTAGTTTACTTGAGAGAGGAATACATGCTAGGTTAGTTTCAATTAATCATGTCATTAATTTATAATTATATTGGGGGGATTTTAGCGATTTGCATGTTTAGAAAATTGGGGGATTAAGTATTCCTAGATATTTTTTCATATATCTTTTTTGTTTCCAAATTTGGTTTAATTAATTGTTGCAAGTCACTTTTAGTTATTTTAATTTTATTTCCTTAAAATATAAAAGCACCAAAAAAAATTGATTTTTATTTTTTTTATTTTTAAAAATTAGTTTCTAATAAAATAATCTCCATGAGAACGATATTTTCTTATCATTATATTACTTGTTATGATATGTATACTTGCATATTCATTGCATACACTTCGTGTGTGGTGATCAAATAATATATTAGATTGTTTTTGATTTGTAGATCATATAAATAAGGCTTGTGCCATTTTAGGCATGATTTAGAGAGAAAGAAATTTAGTTGTATTCTTTACCATTTTTGAGTGTATAGCTTAAGGGAGAAAGAATCTAGACATTTCCTTTAGTTTGTGTTTCCTTTTTCTATTTTTGGCATTCATACCTTGACTTATCAATCAATTCTCCATTCCTTGATTTTGACATCTTCCTTATACCAAGATTTGTATCTCTTTATTGGTGTTGGGTTGTTGTTTGCATCCAAATCTGAAGTAGAACGGTCAAACAAACTAATTTTTTTACAGGTTTTGTCACAAGTTGGTATGGTTCATATCAGTTTGGTATCAGAGCCAAGGTTCTAGTGTTAGGTTTTCCTATCCTTATTGCATTTTTCTTTATGTGTTTATCTCAATCCTAGCTTTCTTTTTCATTCAAGTTCATCAACAAAAAAAAACCACATCTTTCTATTTTTTTCATTATGTTTCTATTCCTATTCTAATTCTATAAGCTTGTTCTATTTCAACTTTCGATCATCTTTCTAATTTGATTCCTCTATTTGGTTGCTTTATATTATTGATTGTTTCATCATATTGAAAAAAAGGTCAATAAAACAAGGGGATCTGAATAAAAAAAGGATTCGAAGCAAAAAGAAAAATATTGTCTGGAATCACTTTATAATTTTAATTTATTTTATGATTTTCTTGTTCTAGATAGCCTAAATCTGAACTTACGTCAAAGTTTAGGATCCAAATATGATTGGTCATGTTGGGGTGTGGATTATTGCATAAAATTTTATTCTTATTTGATTATTTTGATAAGAACTTTTGGGAAATTATGAGTGTAAAAAGTTAAGAGGGTAAGCATATAAGAGGGTAAAAGCCAATTTAAATTTTGAGTATAAACATGAGATAATTTGAGTGATACACTAATTTTGACTGAAGCATGTGAGGGAGGGAAGAGAGGATTCTTTCTTATTGTTATTACTAATAAAATTTTCTTTGCAGCAAATATATCTAAAGAAACTTCTTCAGAAAATGTATTTGGCAAGGTTGACATAAAGTTTATGATGGAGGCATTGATAAGAGAGATGGGGAGGTTGATTAGGGCAAAGATGGAACCCATTCATGAGAGGTTAGACTGGGTAGATAACATACATGTTGAACCACCTTGTGTGCATATTGGGGAGAGAATTCAACCAATCGAAGTTAGGATAGAGGATGATGAGTTTGAAGAATTTAAAGAGGAAGATGATCGGGAATCAATTGATAGTGCTAGAAGGAGATATGGTGGTAGATTTAGGAATGTGAGAAATCAAGAAGATAATAATTTGGGTAGTATTAAGATGAATATTACATCATTTCAAGGGAATAATGATCCAGAAGCATATATAGAGTGGGAGAAGAAGGTTGATTACCACCATCATTTCCAATTATGCTACTATTTGGTGTGATCAATTGGTGTTGAACAAGAGGAGAAATATGGAGACTCCAATAGAGATGTGGTAGGAGATGAAAACTGTGATGAGGAAGTGGTTCATGCCTAGTTACTACTACCGAGAGTTGTATAACATGTTCCACATACTTAGGCAAGGAAACCGAAGTGTAGAGGAGTATTACAAAGAGATGGAAGTGAATGATCTAAGCAAGCATTGAAGAAGATCAAGAGGCTACCATAGCAAGGTTTCTAGCTGGTTTGAATAAGGAAATTCAAAATGCAGTGGAATTGCCACATTATATGGAGTTAGAGGACATGAGCACAAGACTATTAAGATTGAGAGTCAACTCAAAAAGCGAGGTAGTACACATGTGGGCCATAGCCAAAGTACATCAACTTGGAATTCAAACCACTGGAAGCAAGATGAAAAGATTTCCATTCCAAATCAAAAACCAGAGCAAATGCAAGCAGTGGCTAGCCAAGGAAATCAAGGTAAATCAAATTCATACATTTCTCATAATCTTGATATTAAATGTTTTAAATTTCAAGGCAGGGGTCACGTAGCCCATAAATGTTTGAACAAAAGAGTTATGGGGATGAAAAGAGTTGGAGAGATCAAAACTCATAGTTAAATGGACGACGATTTTTTGCCACCATTGGGGGACACTATTGATAAGGAGTACGCTACCTATGGTGAATGATTAGTGGCAATGAGGGAATTGAGTTTGCAATCCATAGAAGATGATGGAGTGAAGCGAGAGAACATATTTCATACTAGATGCCATGTCCAAAGCAAGGTCTGTAATGTGATTATTGATAGAGAAAGTTGTACTAATTTTCTTAGCACTACCATGGTGGAGAAGTGTTATGTGATATGGATCCCATCCAAGTGAGGATGACCATGGATATATGATAGGCGAGTCAAGCATGACGGCTTCACCAACATGTATTTGTTTGTTTATAATCAAAGATTAATTACTCTTATACCTTTGACACCAAAACAAGTTTATAAAGATCAAGTGAGTTTGCAAAAAGAAAGTGAACAAAATGAAAATAGTGACAAAGAGAGTGGTAAAAAGAAATTGAGAGAAAGTCAGAAAGAAAAAGAAAGAGAGATTGAAATATTTGAGAATAAAGAAAAGAGAAAAACAAATGTCTATGCAAAAGCGAGTGAAATGAGGAGAGCAATGTTCCTTAATTAGTCAATGATTGTACTTCTGTACCAAGAGGCAAAATACAATGTAATAACTTGAAATTTCACTTCTTTTCTTTCTAGTGGATCGCCTAAGTGGCACTTGATCTTGAGGTTGTTGAGTTTTCTCTTTTGGAGCAACCTTTTGATTTTGAGTAGGAATTTCTATAGGTAAATCCTCATAGTTGTCATGAATATTATCTTGAACAATGTCAATAGGTTGATCATTTTCAATAACAACATTTGGTAAAGGAATAGGTTCCTCTTCAAAGACAACATTCCTAACTCTATCTCCCCTCTCAAACACAACATCCTTGAGAAATCTTGCATTTTTGGTCTCCAAAAAGAACTTAGTTGAGGGATTATAAAACTTAACACCTCTCGACCATTTAGGATACCCAACAAAATAGCAACTAACAGTTATGAAGTCAGTTTGTTTTCATGTGGCTTATAAGGCCTTACCTTAGCATGACAACACTAAATGTGTAAGTGCTTAATACTAGGTTTTTTACCTCTCTATAGTTCATAAGGGGTCTTAGCTACTACTTTGCTAGGTACACTATTTAGTATGTAGGTTGTAGTCTTAATTGCCTCTCTCTAGAGTGATTCTGGCAAAAAGGAATGACTAATCATACTTCTTACCATGTCTTTAAGCATCCTATTATGTCTCCCAGCAACACCATTCATGTGAGGTTACCATGGCATTGTGTATTGCAGGACGATTCCACATTCCTCTAAGAATTTGGCAAATGGTCTTGTACTTTTTTCACTTGATTCATCATATCTACCATAGTATTCACCACCATGGTCTGATTTGATAGCTTTAATCTTCTCACCTAGTTGATTTTCAACTTTGACATTGAAGGCCTTAAAAACATCCAAGGATTGTGACTTTTAATGGATAAAGTATAAGTATCCATAGTGAGAATAGTCTTCTATAAAAGTGATAAAATACTCTTGGCCATTTCAAGAAGCTATAGGGAATGGACCACATATATCAGTATGTATCAATTATAAGATGCCAGAACTCCTATTGGCACTCAACTTCCTAATGTTTGTTTGTTTCCCTTTGATACACTCAACACATACATCAAAGTCCATGTAATGAAGGGGTTCAAGTATTTCGTCTGACATAATTCTCTCTATTCTCCTTTTGGAGATGTGTTCTAAGCGTTTGTACCATAAGGTGGTGGAATTATCATTTGATAATTTGCGCTTTATACCTCTCTATTTTTTTTTGCAAGGTTTCATTAGATGAAGCAATTGTATTTAGCATATATAGTGTATCAATTAAAGAACCAATCACAACTAGAGTAGAATAAAGGAAGAGACTAAATTTATTGTTCCCAAATGAACAAAAGTAACCAAATTTGTCCAAAATAGAAATAGAAATCAAATTCCACCTAAATTATGGTGCTACATAAGTCTCTCTTAATTCAATAAGATGACCAATAGCACCAGAATATTTCAATATCACTTGGCGTTCAGCTCCAAATGCAACCCTACATAGAAACACTTGTGTGAGTAGTAGCACCAGAATCCACCCACCAAGTATTACAATGTACATAATTCAAATTAACTTCAAAATAAACAAATTTGAAAAGTCTACCTTTCTTTATATGCCATGCGACGAATTTGGAACATTCCTTCTTCACATGCCCAAGTTTCTTGCAAAAGAAGCAGCCATCCTAAGTCTTTTGTTTCTTTGGTTCTGATGTTCCCACTATAGTTTCCTTATCATCAGTCCTTTTTTCATTTGTTTCTCTTTAAGGTAGTTGTATGATGAGCACTTTCAGTCTTTTCTCGCTTCAGCCTATCCTTTTCTTACACACAGTGTGAAATGAGTTCATTAATAGCCCATTTATCCTTTTGAGTGTTATAGCTAACTATAAACTAACCATAGTATGCAGGAAGGGATATGAGCACCAAATGCACAAGTAAGTCAACAGAAAGATTAAGCTTTACTGCCTTAAGTTTGAAAGCTATGTTAGACATCTCAATAATGTACTCCCTAATGTTTCCCTTTCCTTTATACCTTATATGGACAAGTTTAGTTAAAAGCTTGCTTGTCTCAGCCTTTTTGCTCTTTGCAAAATGCTTTTCAATTTATTTAAGGAAACCTTTAACAGCTACCTCATCGGACATACCACCTTTAAATGCTTCTGGAACGCTGCATTTCAGCATCATTAAATTTAAGTGATTAGAATGTTCCCACTTCTCAAGGTTCATTTTTTCATCAGTGGAACTTTTCTCTATAAGAGAAGCAGGTTGTTTTTTCTTAATGCATAGTGTAAATCCATGCAACTGAGAACTAACAGAATGTTATCTTCCTAGCTCTTAAAGTTTGTGTCGTTAAGCACAGGAATTGAATTCATGTTGGCAGTGATATTAACAGTAAAAGCAGTAACTAAAAGAAAAAATTTAGAACAAACAAATACTTAAGCTCACATAATAGAAATTCATGTCATAACATGCAAAATAATAAAATAAAATAATCATGTAAGACATAAATTTCAATCAATAGTAGTGATGGGCCCATTTAAACAAGATACCTAGCACAACATTGGTGTTTAGTCTTTGGATAGAAAGATTAATCTGTAAGTGGTACTCTTCATGTAGAAATCAAATGTTGATAATAAATCTTGTCAAACAACAACCTTCCTTTGGGCTGGTATATTGTTCACATGGAAATTGTATAATTATCACCCATTTATTCCGCAGGTGCATTTGTTGTTTGGTCAATCAATGACCTTCCTTTGGGCTAATCATTGATCACATAAAGACTAAAATCCCATATGTAATTTTCATAACAATCATAAAATCAATTGCATCTAACCTAGCATGCAATTTCTCCCTTGAGTAAACTATGTATCATATAGTAAATAATCGAATCACACTCTTATGCAAATAAAATTGATATTACTCATTAAGCTTGCAATTATCAATCTCATAAATAAATATATATATATATATAAATCATATATCTCTGTCTAGAAACACAATGCATGTTATTTAACCATGATAAGGAATCAAATAATTATCTCAAATCTATTTAATCGCATCTATAGACTAAGTATTGGCAAAACAATTAGTAATATGAAAATTTGATTAAATATTGTGAAATAAGTAATAATTGCAATGGGTTCAAAATAATCAATTCACATAGTAGAAAATTTGGTTCTTAAGACCCTTAGGTAATAAAACCTAGTCTCCATACATCTTGATCAAATTCTTAAAAAAATCTTGTAAATTAACAAAAGACGAAGAAATAAATACAATCAATCTCTTGACTTATATTGGCTATGCTTTCAATATCCTTACTCTTCTTGCTTAGATGTGTAGTTCCTTTCCTTACTCTAAGTATTTTTATTTAGATCTCTATATCTATTTATCTTTGTGTTTCTCTATGAATCGTATGTTAATTATACCTTTTAAATATTATTTAAATGTGTTGAAAAATGTCCTAATTGGTTCAAGATTCATATTAGCTTTGATAAAAAGGTTGAGATTTGTAGTTGGAAGATCGATCAAGACCCTAACTTGATCGATCCAAGTGTGTCGTCTTTAAACCAAAAGGTGCTCGCTCAAAGCTTGATCTATCTAATCCATCTTGATAGATCAATACCTATTTTGATTGATCTAACAATGCTTTTACATTTATCAGTGTAGTACTTTGCTTCTCAATTGATACTTGATCAATTAGGTCCTTCTCAATTGTTTGACTGATAACTTGATGTATTAAGCCCTTTTGATCCTGAATTTTCTTAATTTTCTTATTTTTTTCTTTATTTGATGTTCTTTTGTCTACATTAACATAATTAAATGTGAGATAGACCTTTTTAACAATATTTATCCCAAAACAACACAAATGACTAAATTAAAGTGGCTAAAAAATGCTACTTTCATAAAGATATCATTGATTGGTTGGAACTATTATGAAAGTTTGCACTATATTTGTTTAACAACAAAACTTTATCAGAAAAAAGGTATAACAATTTTCAAAACATACAAATACTTTTATAAAAAACATTTGTCGAGGAATCAACTTATTTGAGATGTAAAAGTAATTACTAGCTTTGAAGAAAACAAATATATAATATTATATAATTATAAACTCTCATGTTTTTGGCTAACAATTGTAATTTAATAAAATATTAGCATTGCTTCCAATTTTAAGTGATACAAAATAAGAGTAATTATACAAAATTGGGAAGGAAGTACTATAAAAAGTGTTATACATGACCCTTCTTAAATGCATTAGAAACACAAACAAGATATTTGGACATACATCACTTTTGACACTATAAGTCTTGTAGTCCTTTGTGTATGTGTTGGCTTCTTGTGTGCCAAACACGGAGTCTGTTTATTTTACTAACCATACCTATCTTCCTCTATGTAAGGTTGGTTGTTGTGGAAAGTGATGTGCACAAGCACATAGTTAGGTACACTCTATGAGAGCATGTTTACACACACCATAAGTTTGGTTTTCGTAGTGTCATGCTAGGTTGAGTGTTGTGATTTTTCATAGTGTGTATGCGACGTTGTCACTCATGCTTTTTGTTTAGTTTTGGTGCAGATATTTATGAAAATTACTCAATAATTTTTAGATAAAAAACTATGTTTTTTTGGCACCTCGCCACACCCTTTGACAATGGCCTCACTACACTCCTTAAAAATCCATGGCGAGGTGGTTCGTCAGGTTTATAGCAAGGAATGTGATAAAGTGGTCTGACCATTGGGTACCTTCTATAAATACCCCTTTCTTCTCGCTTCTTATCTAGAAAATATTTAGTGGAGTTCTTTCAAATTGACATCTTCTTTTCTATTTTTGAATCACTATTACCTTGAATGTTGTTAGGTATTATCAATTCATGACTATGTGGGTAAAATTGGGCTGTGATAAGCTTGTGTGGCTAGGAGCTATTTATAGGCTAAGTGTTATGGATAAAATAGTATGCTTGAGTTTTGAGCTCAAGATTATTTTACTTTCTATGTGAGACACAACTTTGATTGATTGGATAGGTTTTTTTGATGAGATATGAAATCATTAGCTGTATGTATAAATGGATTAACTATGTCCCTTACACACATAATTTGAGATTTTTGATGGATTGTATGTCCTTTGATTATTATTGGTGACTCATCGTTAAGGGTGGTTCTCAAGGGTTATATTACTTTACTCTTTACTAATCCATGGTTTATGAACTCACAACATTGGGTGGTGTTGGCTTTGGAAGGGAGTTGGGTTCGTGTGTCAAACCAAGTTGTTATAGAAGTAGAAAATGAGGGCAGTAATAGGTAGTTCAGATAGTAGTCATAGCTTCTACAGGTAATGGAGCTTTTATATGTATCAAGGTTGTAATTATTTCATTTCTCAATTGATTTTTTTGCTACCGAGTTGTTACCATGTGTAACTCGACGATGTTACCATATAAGCAATAGTTCTGTGTAAGTTTAACTCATTATATTTGGTGTTATTCGTGCATTATGTATGGCTAGAAAATTCCGAGTTTAGATGGTGTATATTTCTATATACTGAAGTTTAAACTCTGATTATAAAGCTTTTAATATTTATCATCTACTTTTTGATTATAGTGTAACTTATCTACTACTTGTTTCTAGCTATTCGTGATTATGCTTACTACATTAATTGCTTTTTGTTAAGTGTTTTACTTACTATTGGTTGCATTTTTGGAATGAGTCTTTAGGAGTCAGTATCTCCTTAACCTAATTGTGCATTAGGTCTTTGACTCCATCATTATAGTTATGCATGATCAGTTTATGTGTAAAGCATAATATGAATTTCTATCATATATGTCTTAACAAACTAGTTGTAGACTATCATTAGAAAGATTATTTGTTACATGTTTTCAAATGCTTTCTTTTCTTTCTGTAATGCATGCCAATAGCTTTCTATTCTTAATGATGGTTATTTTTGTTGTGTGTTGAACTGGGCATGTTAATTTTTCATAAAAGATGTTATCGTAGCACTTTTATGAATTTTATCCTTATATGCTTGAAAATTGGGTTTTGTGCATCTTTAGTTCAATTTTCATAATGGGTGTTATCGAAGTAGTTTTTGGCACTTTTTCATGGATATTGGAAAGTAGGGTTTTGGTGCATCCAAATGGTAATTTTCATAAAGTGTGGTACTGAAGAACTTTTTGCCACTTTTGTGCATCAATAGTGCAATTTTCATAATAGGTTGTAGGTATATGAGCATGATTTTCCACTTTTTGGTCCATATACTAGAAAATAGGGTTTTGGTTCATCCATGCTAAAATTTTCATAATAGGAAGTAATCGAGTTATTTTTTCCACTTATAGCCTTATATAATAGAAAATAGGGTTTTGGTTCATCAATAGTGCAATTTCCACAATAGGTGGCACCAGAGCACTTTTATGGCTTTTTTCCATACCAGGTGAGGAGAAATAAGATTCACCACAATATCCATTTCAAATTTCCATTGGATCAATTACAATAATAAGCTCCAAAAAGATCCAAAGAACACTTGGGCTAATTCATGATCTTTTGGATAAGTCAAAATTAGTGCATGCCAAGAAGTGCCTAAACGAAGGAACAAATGTAATCAACCTAATTAAAACAATTTTCCAAAGTACCAAGCAAGAGATATTAATTTTGTGTGCACACAATGATACTTGAAGAAGTGTGCAAATAAAGAAACTTGGATTAGCTTGCAAGCAAAGAGACTTGAGAAATGTGTAAGGAAAGAGAACTTGGAATGGTGTGCAAATAAATAAAATTGGAGCAATTTGAAAGTAAAGTAACTTGGGAGATGTGCAAGGAAAACAAACTTGGAGAAATTTCAAAGTAAGAATAATGAATTATTCTAGGATTTATATTCAATTATTTTAGAATATTTTCTAGAGGTTTATTGAGAGTCCTGTATAAACCAAGGGCTAAACACTCATCAGGAGAAAATGATCAATTAAATTATTGTAAGACTTCGTTTCTTTCTTTTTTCTTCATAGAACTTGTGAATTTATCAAGCTATTAAACCTTGTACCACTCAAGAGCTTATCAAGGCTTGGGAAACCTTATGGAACTCCAATCAATCCCATGATCTGATTTCTAGCATCTTGTGCGTTTGTTTTCTAATTTGTTGTTGGGTTTCAAGCCTACGACCTTTCTTTTCTCACATTGCTTTGTTTTTTGTGGGTTTTCAAGTCTAGTCCTTCCAGGACTCACATCATCAGACAATAGAGTTTGGGTGCATCTTTAGTGGAATTTTCATATGGGTGTTACCGAAGCACTTTTTCCAACTTTTTTGTAACTTCTTCCCCATATAACCAAAAATAAGGTTTTCATTTTTTCATAATGGGTGGTATTGGAGTACTTTTAGCCATTTTTTCATATTTACTCAACTCATCCATGCTACAGTTTTCATAACAGGTTGTACAAGAAAATATTTTTCCATTTTTCCTCATATACGTGAAAACAGGGTTTTGGTGCATCAATAATTCATTTTATATAATGGGTGGGATCGAAGAACCTTTCACCACTTTTTGGGATATATACCAAAAAATAGTGTTTTGTTGCATCAATAATGTAATTTTCATAACAGATTGTACTGGAACCTTTTTTTGCACTTTCTTGCTCGTATATATGAAAATTGTGTTTTTAGCACTTCAATAGTGCAATTTTCATAAAAGGTAGTACCAAAGATCCTTTTTCAATTTTTTTAAACATATACCCAAAAATAGATTTGGCGTATACTAATTGAAATTTTCAAAAATGGTGGTACTAGAGCACTTTTTGCTACCTTTTTGTGCATATACCTAGAAATAGGGTTTTGGGCATCAATAGTGAAATTTTCATAAAGCGTGATACCATAATAATTTTTGCCAGTTTATTATGCTTATACCCAAAGATAAGTTTTTGCTAAATCCATAATTCAATTTCCATAACTGGTAGTAACAAAGCACTTTTTGAAATGTGTTTTCCCCATATACTCGAAAATTGGATTTTGGTGCATCAATAGTTCAATTTTCATAAAGTGAGTCATCGGAGAACTTTTATGACTTTTTCCCCTAAATACTCAAAAATTGGGGTTTGGTGCAACTTTAGTGCAATTTTCATAATGGGGGTTACCCAAACACTTTTTACCACTTTTTTAAACACATACCCAAAAATAAGGTTTTGGTGTATCCATGCTGCAATTTCCTAATGGGTGAACCACAATAGCTTTTGTCAATTTTTTGCCCCATATATCCAAAAACAAGGTTTTCTTACATCAGTTGTGCAATTTTCATATCGTATGGTATTGGAGCGCTTTTTGCCACTTTTTTTTTGCATATATACTCGAAAAGAGGGTTTTCATGCATCCATGCTGCATTTTTCAAAATAGATTGTACAAGATTTAATTTTGCCTCTTTATAACCCCATGTAACTAAAAACAAGGGTTTTGATGTGTCTTTATTGCAATTTTCATATTGGGTATTACTGAAGCACCTTTTGCAACCTTTTTGTGCATATACCCTAAAATAGTGTTTTGGTGCATCAATAGTGCAAAAATTGGGTTTTGTTGTCTTAATGGTTCAATTTTAATAAAGGGTGTCACCAGAGCACTTTTATGACTTTTTTCCCTATGTACCCGAATATTGGGTTTTGGTTCATCTTTTGTGCAATTTTCATAATGGGTGTTAACAAAGAAATTTTTGCCATTTTTTGAACATATACTTGAAAATAGATTTTGGTGCATCCATGATGAATTTTCATAGTAGGTAGTACTTGAGTAATTTTTGCCACTTTTTAGCCCTATATAACTAAAAATAAGGTTTTGGCACGTCTTTATTGTGTATATACATCCATAGGTTTTTTTAATGTTTTTTTTGTATATACCCAAAAAATTGGTATTTGGTGCATTAATTGTTCAATTTTCATATGGGGTGGCACCAAAGCATTTTTATGGCTACTTTCTGTACATACCTGAGTGCATCTTTAGCGAAATTTTCATAATTAGTGTTATTGTAAATTCCTTGATGTGGATTAAGGAGCATCACCAAAGATTCTAAGGTACATTTTAAGTAGGTCAATTAATTAAGAATAATTCAATGGACCATGGAGCAAGTATGTAATTACAAGTTAATTGGACTGTTTGAACATGAAGTAAAATGAATGACCAAATAAAATCAGAAATTGGAAAATATCATTAAGTATCTATAAGTATATTCATAATATCATTTCCATAAAATATCTAATTGAGGCAAAAGAAAACTTGTGTTACAAAGTTGACATAAAGGGATACAATAATGCTAGAGATAGAATTTTAGTAATTAGGATGTTTGCTAGGTCAAAAATGGCTTTCAATCAAAGTTCAAGAATCTACAAAATAATTGGATTTCTTAATTTTATAGTCTACTTAGTAGATCTAATATTTAATTCATTTTATAAGATTTTATATTCAATTTTTAGCAATAATTTAGAGTTTTATACTTATATTTTATTAGCTAGGGTTTATGTTATATTTTAAAGTCTATAGATACATATGTAAATTTTTAATTAAGAAACCAAGTTTGATATAATTTTAACGAGAGTATTTCTCTTTAGTTCCTTTCATAACTTTTACCAAACTTGTCAAAAGTAATATTGTGGCATTCAAAACTTGACTTATCAATAACGTATCTCATTAAGTGCTCAAAAGCACTTAATATATCATGATTTTATGCATGTTTAGTGATTATATACATTTGTATTTGCTTGTTTTACTATCATTTTATGCAAATCTATCTTTTTGAAATCACGGGTATATTTCATTATTTTTAGGTATTTCTTGTATTAAAATATATGAACTTGAAAAATTATACTTGAAGCACTCCATTACAACTTGGAAGATTAAAATAAAACATTTATAAAACTTTACATATGTTTAAAAATTGAAAAAAATAAATTTCATGGAAATTGGGATTTTAAGGTGCTACAGTTTGAAGTATACTTATCATTTTCTATAAGTTATTTGTGCACTTGCGAGCTATTTTATAAATCATAAAATATTTGTACGTAAGAATTTCTCGCAACAAGTTTTTTTCATTGTTGTCGATGAACTTGTAATATTAATAAAAACTCTTCTAATTTTGGCATAACACACTTTTGATGTAATTTCTATGTAAACCGATAATAGCATTGAAAACTGGTTAATCTTTGCAACCATCAATTTCCCCTATGTTATTGAGTGTCAACCATGCCCTTCTTTGATACAAGGTTTCTATCTTGTTATGGATAGTTGGTCGTGGTTCTCGTTTTCTTTATCTTTACAAACCTAATTTAGGTTTGGATCATTTGGTATCACAACAAGGCTATAGGTTTGATTATTCCATCCCTTTATTTTTGTTTCCTGTTAATGACTTTCATTTTGTTATATTATTTCTCTGCTAATATTATTTACCTAAAAAAGGATTATGTTGCTGTTGAAAAAAATAAAAAATTTCATCAAACTGATCTTAGTTTAATTTTTACTTGCTATCTAAGTTTGATTCAAAAATAAAAATAAAAACATTCTTGGAAATGTTTTTAAATAGAGATTATTTCTTTCCTATTTTAACTTTCCTAAATTGGTTATTTGTTCATTTCCTTTTTTTCACTTTCCTTGTTTCCTTTAGTTTTCTTTTCCTTTTTTCTTTCCATATCCTTTTGCATTATTATCTATTATTTTTGATAAATTTTGAAAATATGAAAAAATTACAAAAACAAAATTTTTTTGTTATTCTAACTGTGTCTGATTTGTGTTGTTTTCATTGTTGCGAGTTGATCTTTAATTGAGTTTGAATTACTTCTATAAAGAACACAAAGGGAGGACTTAAGTGATATAATAAACAGGAGCATGAGTGACACAAAATGATATGGATCTTCTAGGCAAACAAACTTAGGAACTCACAACCTCAAAGGAATAGGAATGATTGATTTGCTAAGAATGCGTTTAAGATTAATAGATTAGAACCATAAGGAAAAAAAGTTCTTAAAACCCCAACCTTGAGATGCCACAAAGGATGATCACTCTCTTTGATATGTTGAATTCAAGCATTTAATCAAGAATACAAGAAGGAAAAGCAAAAATATTTCTAAAGTTTTTTCATTAATGATATTAGTTCTACATCCATTACACGACTTCTATTTTCTTTTATAAGCAATAAAAACCTAGATGAAATTTACCCTAAAGAAAAAAAAACCCTAGACGTAATTCAACCCTAATGGGCCTATTTAGTTGTGGATTTGGCCTAATCCATCCTTAAAAATAAAAGACAAAAAAAAATACTTAGGATAAATAAAACATAAAAAGGCCCACAATTAACTTGAATAAAAATTACTTTCTAAATTAATCCTTGCTCCCAACTTGATCTTCCATCCTTGGTGAAGCTTTGGAATCATTGAATTTACTTTTAGAATCTTTTGCCACAACCTCTTTGTATTGCACTTCCAGATCAAGCCTTGCAAAGCTTCCTTCATCCTTCTTTGTCTTTTCCCTAGTCATTGGACTGCCAATTCCTTGCAAAGGATCTTGAGAATATTTGAGAACATCAACTTGGTCAGCATCTTGATATCCATTATTACCTTCCCATTCGAAAATATTCATCCGTGAATCACTTACATCAAACAAAGATAAATTAGTAACATTAAGTGGCACTAACATTATCATAGTCACTTGGAAAATCTAGCTTATAGGCATTATCATTGATTCGTTCCAAGACTTGAAAGGGACCTTCTCCTCGAGGTTGCAATTTTGATTTGCATTATGTAGTAAACCTTTCCTTATGCATGTGCACCCATACCTATTATCCAAGTCTTAAAGGATTAAAGCCATAAACAATTTCAAAAGGAGAAAAAGAAGAAGTATAATGAACAATCCTATTTTATGCAAACTCAATATGTGGCAAACAATTCTCCCATTGCCTTAAAATTCTTTTGAATGATAACACTACAAAGTAGTAAGTGTCATATTAACTACTTCAGTTTGGCCATCCATTTGACAATTCTAACAATAGAATATAATAGTTTACTTCCTAATTTATTCCATAAAGTACGCCAAAAGTGACTTAGGAACTTAACATCCCCATCACTAAAAAATTTCTTAGGCAACCTATGCAAACAAACCACTTCTTTAAAGAAAAAATAAACAATACGTGTTGCGTCATTGGTTTTAGAACATGTAATAAAATGAGCCATTTTACTAAACCTATCAAAAACAACAAATATTCTATCCTTACGAATTTGAGCCAGTAGTAATCTTAAAACAAAATCCATCGATATATCAATCCAAGGTTGATTAGGCATAGAAAAAGGGGTATACAATCCATGTGGTTTAGTTTTATATTTTTCTTGCCTACATGTAATGCCCTTTTTACAAATAGATTGCACATAATGCTTCATATTAGGCCAATAAAAATGCTCATTTAAAATATCTAAATTCTTTCAAACACCCAAGTGCCTTGTAAAACCTCTCCCATGAATTTCCCTAACAAGCAACTAATGAATATAACAAATAGGCACACATAATTTATATATCTTGAAGAGAAATCCTTCATGCCTATAAAAACCACCAAACGCACACTTATCACATGCATTCCATACTTGGCTGAAATAAGAATCATTGGCATACAAATCCTTAAGTAATTCAAAACCAAGTAATTTAGTTTGCAATTAAGTAATATGTACCTCCTAGAAAATGCATCTACCATAACGTTGTCCTTTCCATGCTAGTATTTGATTACATAAGGAAATGTTTCTATGAACTCCAACCATTTAGCATGTCTTTTATTAAGCTTACCTTGGGTCTTCAAAAACTTCAAACTCTCATGATTGGAATGAATGATGAATTCCCTCAACTATAAGTAATGCTACCATGTTTGAAGAGTTCTCACTAATGTATAAAGCTTCTCGTCGTAAGTAGGATAATTCAACATAGCCCCGCTTAGCTTTTCACGAAAATAAGAAATTGGTTTGGAATCCTACATTAAAATAGCTCATATGCCAATTCTGGATGCATCGCATTCTATCTCAAAAGCCTTATCAAAGTTAGGCAAACACAACAATGGTACACATCATCCCACTTCAAAACAAAATTCTTGTTAACAAGTTCATTTTAAGTTGTAGCAATAGAACTAAAATATTTAACAAACCTTCGATAAAAACTTACCAAACTATTGAAACTTCTTACCTTATTCGCATTTCTAGGTGTAGGCCAATCCCTTATTTCCCTTACCTTTTCTTAATCAACACTAATACCCTATGAACTAACAAAAAATCCAAGGAACATGACAAATTTCATGCAAAATGTGCACTTCTTAAGATTAGTATTCAATTGATTTGCTCTCAAGACACTAAAAATAGCATGTAAGTGTTCCATATGTTCCTCTAAATTTTTGCTATCGACTAAAATAACATCAAAGTAAACTACCACAAATTTTCCCATGAAAGCATGCAAGACATATTTCATTTACCTCATGAATGTACTTGGTGCATTAGTTAAACCAAAAGGAATTACTAACCACTCATACAATCCATATTTAGTCTTAAATGCAGTTTTCCACTCATCCCCATTTTCCATACGAATCTGATAATAGCTATAGAAAAAAAATGAGAACTATGCAATTCATCAAGCACATTATATAATTTGGGGATGTGATGTCTATACTTTACTGTTATCTTATCAATAGCTCCACAATCTATACACATATGCCATGTTCCATCTTAATTTAGGACTAAGATGATAGGAACTGAACACGGGCTGAGACTCTCCCTTACAAATCCTTTTGCATCAACTCATCCATTTGTCTTTGTATCTCCATTTTTTCCTCGAGATTAGCTCTATAAGTAGGTCGATTTGATATTGTAGATTCGAATATGAAGTATATTTGATGTTCAATTCCTCTCAAAAGAGGTAATCTATCAGGAATTTCTTCTGGAAATAGATCCTCAAAGCCTATAATAAAGACACAACAAATACTTGTTGTGTTTCCATCATTGCACTCTTAATCTCATGTTTGCTTTTGCAATTCCACTCATTATTTTATTTTTCTCTCCTATTTACTAATTTTTCTCTCCCTTTTGCTAACTTTTCTCTCTTTTTCTCACTTTTCTCTCCATTTTTCCTTTTGACCTCACTTGCTCTGCTTTTATTTTCCTCTAGCTCACACTTTTTTTCCCCTCATCTTTCACTCTCTTTCTATCCTAATATGGTCCTCATAAGATTGTAAAGGTTTGAGAGGGGATAATACAAATTTTTGGTTGTTCATGTCAAAAGAATAACGATTTCTATAACCATTATGTGACACCCTCCTATTGAACTGCAATGGTCATCCATGTAAAATATGAGTGGCGTACATTGGTGCCACATCACAAAGAACCTCATCCTCATACTTGCCAATTGAAAAAGGAACCCAGACATGTTTTCTGAAATTCACTTCTCCATAATCAATCAACCATTGTAGCTTGTACGGTTTGGGATGCTTCTGCCACTTCAAATTCAAATTTTCTACTAACAAAATACTAGAAACATTAGTGCAGCTCCCACTATCAATAATAATTGTACATACCTTACCCTTTATAAGGCATCATTCGGTATTAGAGTTTTGGTTTATGGAAATAGGTTGTCTACCTACATCTATCTTTGTTTTGAGTTCTTAAAGAAAATTAATCTTACTTTAGTTTCGTTTTTCATCATGAGTCTTGAAACAAATCTGTCCTTCAAGTCTTTTAGTTTTCTATATTTTAATTTTTTTTTTATTTTTTTTATCTTTGGATTTCGTTTTGTAGTTTCCTTCGAGTCCTTAATTTATAAAAAAAAAAATTTGTCCTTCAAGTCTTGTGTTTTCTTTCAATTTTGTTGTTGTTGTTTTCATCTTTGGATTTTGTTTCGTAGTTCTCTTTGAATTCTTTGTATCTTTTTCTTGTTCTTTATTTCTATATTCAATCAATCTTTGTTCATTAGGGTTGAAAATTTGTTTTTTGTGAATTTTATATTCACAGAAGTAGCAAAAATAAACAATAAAAAAAATGAGAAAAAGGAAGAAAATGAGAAAAAAGTAGCAAATTGTTCAAGATTCCAATTCTTGTTTTCTTGTTGAGTTTTCTTATTCTTGTTGAAATTAGTTTTCCTTTATTTTGTTCTAGTTTCCTTCTATTTTATTATAGAGAATCATCAAACTTGCTATCCAAGTATTATTTATAAATAACAAAAGAAAAAAAAAGGAATCATATTTTTGTCAAGATTTTTTCTTTAGAGTCCTATTTAGAGCTTCTTTCTTTCTATCCTCAATTAATTTTTTTTATAAAATTTTTATTTTCAATATTCAAGATCTTGAAAAGATTATTTCTTCGTTCTTTAGAGTGCTCTTTGGACTTTCTTTTTGTCATCCTTTTCCATTACATTTTTAAAATTATGATTTTTGAGATTGTCACCAACAAACCGATTGCTTCTTTAGATTAGTTAAATTTTTTGATTTCGTTAAGGCTTGAGCTTTGAGTGCTAAGTACGAGAAATAAAAAAGAGCCAAAATAGTGTGAAAACATGCCAAAATAGTGTGAAAAAGGGTGATAACAATATGATATGAGAGCTTTCGTGAGAGAGTGAGTGAGTGAGAAACAACACCTTTTATTTTATTTTAAAGGTTCAAAACATGAGTAAGGAAGGAGGAGAACCACAAGAGGTTGACTTGAAAGTTTTCCTCAAGACTTCTAATGACCAATTTAAGAGGCTGAATGCAAGGTTGGATGATATAGAATCCTCACCACTTCTAGATTATATAGAAGAAGACATAAACATAGAAGACATGAGTTCGATAAAGAAGAAGAAGATTTCAAAGTGGAGGAAAGAGTAAGTTATAAATGGGATAAAAAGGTTATGGTTGTACAGCCAAGTGGAGAAATCAAAAGTGCTAGTTTATGTGACAAAGAGATACCACCATTGGAGGATTGTTCCGATGTTGAAGTGGAAGAACCTATGCATGGAGATTTACTTTTCATAAGGAGAGACCTAAATATACAGGCTATGGATGAACGAGATGATGAGCGCAAAGGAGAGAAATGTGAGCACAAAGAAGAGAAAAGTCAGCAAAAGGGAGAGAAAAGTATGTAAAAAAGAGAGAAAAATGGGTAGAAGGGAGAGAAAAGTGAGCAAACAGGAGAGGAAAATAAAAGGTGGTGTTCCTCATACACTCCCTCACATGTTTTCTCTCGAATAGATTGTTATTGCTCATTTTTTTCACACTATTTTGGATTTTTTTCACTTTTGTTTTAAGAACAAAGATGGATTGAACACATAAATAAATAACAAAAAAAGATATGAAGAATTCAAAGAGAACTAAGAAACAAAAATCAAAAGACGAAAACAACGACAAAGAAATTTAAAGAAAACACAAGACTTGAATGATGATTTTTTTTTAAATCATTGGCTCAAAGGAAACAATGAAAATGAAATTGAAAGAAAAATAAAAGACTTAATGGATGGATTTTTTTTGTTTTTTTGTGAATCAAGAAAACACAAAAAAGGACTATAACAAAAACAAGATGAATTTTTATTTATTCAAGAATTAAAAAAACACAATAGATGTAGATAGATAATCTGTTTTGAGCAACCAATGCTCTAATACCAAATGATGTAGAATCTTTAGGCAAAAAACCTAGGAACCCACGAACTCAAAAGGATAGGAACGATTGATTTGCTAAGAACGTGTTGAAGATGATCAGATTAGAACTCTAAGGAACAAAGCCCTTCAAATCCAAACCTTAGATGCCACAAAGGATGATCACTCCCTTTGATAAGTCAAATTCAAGCATTCAATCAAGAACAAAAGAAGGCAAAGAAAAAATATTTATGAAATAAAATTTCATTAAAGATATTAGTTCTGCCTACATTACATGGCTACTATTTTATTTTATAAGCAACAAAACCCTAGACAAAATTAAAACCTAGTAGGCCTATTTAGTTAGGATTAGGCCTAATCCATCCTTAAATATAAAAGAATAAAAAAAGACTTATGATAAATAAAACATAAAATAACCCATAATTAACTAAAAAAATTACTTCCTAAATCAGTCCTTACTTCCAACTTCATCTTCCCGATATATCCCTTGCATACAAAAGTATTAGACCATCATCTAGTACAAAAGAGAGTGTAAAATGAGAGGAGTGTGATTAACACTAAATATGATTTTTTGTGGTTCTCAAACAAAGAAATAGGGATTGACCAAACATTTTAACACAACTCAATGGCACGAAAGATGAACCAGTTATGAGAAGCCCTTTTGGACCAATTTGAGAATCAAGATTTAGCAATGAAAGAATTGAATGAGAGGATCTCCAAAACTAGAAGGCCAATAATGCATATACATATGGATGACTTTGATGACCAAGATGGTGACAATAAGTATGAAGAGGACTGCAGTTCAATGCAAGGCATGGGTAGATTTGTGCTAAAGGAAGGGGGCGTGGAAGAAACCACATAAGGAAACCTAGGTTGTAAGAGAAATTTTACAATAACTTGAGTAACATCAAGATGAATATTTCATCTTTCTAGGGGGAAAATGACCATAAACGTTATATGGAATATGATAAAAAGATGGAGTTAGTGTTTGATTGTCACAACTATTCTAAGTTGGAGAAGGTAAAATTGGCTACAATAGCATTCATAGATTATGCTATATTACTTGGTGGGATCAACTTGTTTTGAGTAGGAGAAGGTATGGTGAAAGGCCAATTGAATGGGAAGAGATGAAGGTTGTTTTAAGAAGGCGATTTATTCCATGTCACTACTGTTGAGATTTGTTTTCAAATTTGGAAAAGAATGAGGTTTTCTACTTGAAGACATTATTTATCATCAAAATATACTAAAAAAGGAAACTGATGACTTATTCCAAAAAAGAGTGAGTGAGTATAAAAGGTAAAGAGAGCACGAAAAAAAGAGTAAATTCCAGAAAAAAGAGATCGAGTTGGAAAAAGAGTGATAGAAAAAGAAAAAGAAATTTAGTTGCAACAAGAGAGTGATAAAAAAGAGAGAGAATGAGCTAGAGATATAGTAGGAGTTAAAAAAATAATAATTTAAGAAAAAAATAGATTGAGTTGCAAAAAGGGCATGATAGAAAAAATGAAATTCAGTTGCAACAAGAGAATGACAAAAAAGAGAGATTGAGTTATAAGGACAATGTGAGATAAAAAAATTGATTTTCAAAAGAATGTGGTCAGAAAAGAGGGAATAAGGCAAAAAATGAGAGTGAAAAGAAAAAAATGAGTGTTATCTATTAGAAGAGAAGAGTGAGAAAAAGAGATGCTTGATAAGAGAGATACAAAAGAGAGGGGAAAAGGCTAAGAAGTTTTAGCTACTGAAAATAGTTTTACATTACCTAGTGTTGTTCCTATTTTGTAGAACTTGGAAGTTATGCAAAAGTTATATTTTGTTGGAGTTGAGAAAACATTGATATCATAAGAGGCAAGCATCCACTGCATTTTATACTTGGGCCAATAATTTCAAAGATGCCAACAAAGATATTACTAGATTAGGCACTTGAATCATCCTTCATGACAATGGCATTCCCCAACATTACAGCAAATATCAAGGATGAATCTATTTGAGAATAGGGGAATGATGCGGATCAAGGAGCATCACTATACATTCCATCGTATATATCAAGTAGGTTAATTAATTAAGAATAGCTCAAGGATCCATAAAACAAGTATGGACATAATTATAAGTTATTTCGATGGCTTGGGGATGACGTAAAATGAATGACCAAATAAAGTCTAAAATTGGAAAATTTCATTAAGTATCTATTAGTGTATTCATCATATATTTTCCATTCAGTATTCGATTGAGGCAAAACAAACTACAACAATAATGAGAAAGATATAATTTATGTAATTATAAAGTTTATTAGGTCAAAAATGGCTTTCAATCAATATCCAAAAACTAGCCAAATAATTACCTTTCTTAATTTTATTGTTTATTTGGTAGGTCTAATATTTATTTTATTTATATAATTTTATATTCAATTTATATCAATAATTTAGAGTTTTATATTTATTTTTTTAGCTAGGGTTTATATTATATTTTAAAGTCTATAAACACCTATATAAGAAACCAACTTTGATTAATTTTAATGAGAGCATTTCTTTTTAGTTCCTTTGAGAACTTTTACTGAACTTATCAAGATCAATCTTATGGCATTCAAAACTTGACTTATCACTCATATCTCTCCTATGTTCTTGAGTATGGTGTCTACCCTACCCTTCTTTAGTACTAAGGTTCCTATCTTGTTATAGATAGTTGGTCATAGTCCTCATTTTACCTAATTTAGAATGTTCCTAGTGAAGAGATCAACATTGATCTTTGGGTCTAATTTCTTTAGGTGAGGTTCATATCAATCCCCTCCCTTTCTTTAAAGTAACATTATTGTTAAGTTCATATTTTTAGTGTTATTATGATTTTACCCTCAATATTATCAAAATTCCCTAACTTTAAAAACATATCAAGCCATGGGACAAGGGTATTTCAATCTTTTACATAATTATTTTTTTAGCATGAGATGTCAACACTCTTATTCCTTAAGTGACACATGGCAATAAAAGTTTTGTATTTTAAAAAGTTGCCAAATTGAATCAGCTAGGATTAATATCCCTTATTCTAGGAGTCATTTTTCTAATATGTCACGTTGGACTAAAGCATAAAAACATTAGAGTACTCAAGGAAATCAAAATAGAAAATAGATATGGATAATACGTAGTGTTTGGTAGTGGCTAAAAGAAATAGAAATCAAAAACTTCAAAATGAATTAGGATCTGAATTATATCTCTTTAGAAAAGTATAAATTTTTATTTTATGATAAATTTTAGGACTATTCATTTTGAGTTTTCTACGCAAAGTAATATACATTTATCTGAGAGGCGTTATATGGAAATCATGCTAGAAATCCTATTCAAATGCAATCTATATTTTTGTTATTTAAAATAGTTTTACATACTGAAATTGGGTGAGCTTTCTAAATATTTTATTACTTGTCATTTGAATTTTCTTGACAAAATTATAGCGATTTATTTAGGGTATGTTCTATGGAAGTTAAACTAAACAATTGTGTTTTAAACTAATCAGTATTCTATGTTTTTTTGAATGTTTTTACAAATGATAATTGAGTCTATTATATCTTGTTTTAAAAATTAAAATGTCTAATTTTATATGTTTTTACATAAATTAATTTGTACATTTCTACAAAAAGATATATTTGAATGTATAAGGATATGTCTAGGAGTGTCTAGAACTATTTAAATGTAATGATCAAATGGAATCAATTATTAACATCCCTTGTTTTTAGAATTTTATTTGTAGATTATTTTTTAGATTGAATTAAAAAAAATATGCTTTGGATTTTTTCTTGTTTCTAACACAAGTGTGATTATATAGGAAGCATTAAGAAAGAAGACCCTACAGTGCACATAGGGAACCAACATTGATCTAGTACAATGAGTGGACATCTAGTTCTTTTCTAAAGCTTTGAAAATATTATTTTTGAATTTCATTTATCCTAAAGTAAATTAAGTTAATTAGTACAAGTTACGTTTCTTTCAATAGTGCATTCCTTATTTAACAAGCACTTTGAAGAACATGTTGCATGAGAGTTTCAATGCACTTTTAATCTGATAGTACCATGAGAATATATGTTATTTTCATTTTCAAAACTAGCTATTTAAAAGAAATAAATTTAGAAGCAATTTCAACTTGGGATTTTACCAATTTTATTACTTATACTAGTTTATATACAAGCTTGCAAGTTTAGTAAATATTTTAAAATTGCTAGAATACATTCCTTTTAGTATTTAGAGATTGTTGGCTCTATTCGAGATTTAGAATATTTAGTTTGATTTGGTAATACAACATGATCAATAGTTTTCGTCTAGTTCAGCTGAGTATGATGTTTATCAACTCAATATGATAGTAGTCAATATGATGTTACAAATTTAGTATGATACATGTGAATTCAATTAACGTAGTGCGAATATGATATATATATCACTAGAGATAACTGAGCCATTTTAATGGTTATATCAAGTAAGTTTCTCACACATATAGTTAAAAGCTAGCTCTTGTGATAAATATCACTTTTGTGTGTGATCAAATCCCCAAGTGCACTTGGCATAATAAAATCAAATTGCATTTTTCAAGGTTATACGTTTTATTTATATATTGATCATGGCATGTTACTCCATTCTAATGTTCATACATTTTATTTTTATCAGAATGTTATTTTAAGATTTTTCATAAGATAGTAAATTATTTTATAACACATAGATCATTTTTATCAGTATGTTAATTCATGACAATTCATATGTATTTCATATGTAGTTTGCAATAGTATTATGTACTTTCAGAAAACTTATCCACACAGTGTGCTTTGTAGCTCCCCCTTTATATATATTTTCCTCTCTCAACTCATAAATTTTGAGGCCAAATCACGTGAGTTCAAAGGCTTAGGATCTTTTTTCCCCATACAATCTAGGTTGTTATTTGTCCTTTCCCGTAGTATAGTACATTTTGGTTCATGTATTTGTACTAGTGACCAAGGCTAAGAAACTCTATGTTTTTACAGTATAGTATGTATCTTACAATATGTAGTTAGGTTTTTAGCTATGATCCACTTTTTATATGTGTAAAGTTTATGAAGTTTTTTGGTTGATGAAAAATCATTCTTTTAGAGCTTTGTTCATGTTATTATAGGGACGATAGTTCAAAAATTAGGGGAGACTGCCTAGTTTTTTAAAAAAAACTTATTAAATAAAATTTTCAAGTTTAACAAGAGTAAATTCATAAATGCTAGTAATTATGTTAACTCAAGACATGTCACATGCTCAAAAGTTGAGCTGGGGTAAGTCTTCATAGTTGCTGAGCACTTTTTCCAACCTCTTTGTGCATATATCCAAAAATAGGATTTTGGTGCATCCATAAGGTAATTTTCATAATAGGTTGTATTGAATCACTCATTTGCCCCTCATACTTTAAAACAATGTTTTGCAGCATCAATAGTTCATTTTGAATAACAAGTGAGACGGAAGAACTTTTGGCCACTTTTTGTGTAAATACCAAAAATAGGGTATTGGTGCATCAATTATGCAATTTTCATAACGGTTTGAACTAAAACACTTTTTCCAACTTTTTTGCAAGTATAAACTAAAATAGGGTGTTTTGGTGCATCAATAGTGCAATTTTCATAAGGGTGTGATACGAACTCCACCAACATTTGCAATAAAACCCAATAAGACAGATGGATTGAAACCAAAAGATCGTGAAGACAAGATTTGTTGAGTCTTGATCCATCACCTAACATGATGAAAATAAAAAATATGAAAGAATTAAATGCCACACCAAGAAAACCTAAGAATTATCTCAATAATTCAAGGTAATAAGTTTTTTTGTTTAAATGCCACAAGATTAACTTGATAAATTCAAGAGTTCTTTTCAAGAACTAAGAGGAACACAAGACCTCACAAGATGATAAATTTTAGAATAATCCACAATCTTTTTTAAATTCGTAATACTCATCTATATACTTGGAACAACCTTCCAAGAATAGGCAAAGTCATAATTATAGCTTTAAAAACAACACAAAAATTAGCCTAAACAAGTTCACATGTTTTTTAGACCCATGGACTTCTAAAGACAACTAATAAATAGTTAATGACTAGATTCAATGTATTTTAACATGTTCAGTCACAACCGTGTCAGTCTCCTATTTAATATCCTTGAAACTCTTCAAATTCACACTTTAATGGTCAAACCATACTTGTTACGAATTTGAATGCTAATTGGCCTCTTCAATTGCTTTGATGACATGAACTAGGCCTTGATTATTATTTGAGCCTATCTTGGTCTTTTTAGAATCAGCACAATTCTCTTCGATGAGCCCATTTAGTGCTTTCTTGAAACGTTTGGCTCTTAGTCTTTTAATTGGCCCACTAGGAAGTGACAAAGAGTCTTGTGCAAATTCAGCTCCATTCCCACTTGTATGATTAACATGTCCAGCTCCTTGGTTTGCATCATTCTCTCTTTCTTATGAAAGATTTGTCCTCAAATCATCACCTACATTAGGGCCGAGTGGCGGCCTCGACCCGAGTGGAAGTACGATGTGTCTGGAAACTTGGGATCGTAAAAGGAAACAAATCAACAACATTAAAGCTTGCACTAACACTATACTCACATGTTAAGTCAAGCTTATTAGCATTATCATTAATGTGTTCCACTACTTGAAATGGTTCGTCACCCCCAAGTAGGAGTTTTGAACGCCATTTCTCGAGAAAATGGTCCTTCCTTAAGTGTAACAAAACCCAATCTCCTGGTTTAAACACTACCTTCTTGTGTTCCTTCTTGGCTTGTTGGACATATTACTTAGTCCTCTTTTAAATGTTCAACCCTGTCTTTTCATGAATCATCTTTACAAATTCTGCTTTCTTTTTTCCATCTAAGTTCACATGTTCACTCAAAGATAAAGAAGTTAAATCCAAAGATTACAATAGGTTAAAGCCATAAACAATTTCAAATGGTGAAAACTTAGATGCACAATGTATACTTTTATTGTAAGAAAATTCAATATTTGGCAAACAATCTTCCCATGTTTTCAAGTTCTTTTTAATGATAGCATGCAACAAAGAAGACAAAGTTCTATTTACTACTTTAGTTTGACCATCCGTTTATGGATGAGAAGTAGTTGAAAAAAACAACTTGGTTCCCAACTTTCCCCTCAAAGTCTTCCAAAAGTAACTCAAAATATTTTCATCCCTATCCAAAACAATGGTCCTAAGCATATTATGTAACCTAATAATTTCTTTGAAGAATAAATCAGCTATATATGATGCATAATCAATTTTATGACATGCAATAAAGTGTGCCATCTTGGAAAATTTATCTACCACCATAAAAACTAAATCTCTCCCCCTCTTAGTACTAGGTAAACCTAAAATAAAATACATAGAAATATCATTCCAAGGTTCACTGGGTATTGGCAAAGGGATGTACAAACCATGGGGTTTCAACTTAGACATAGCCTGTTTACATGTGATACACTTCTCACATATTCTTTCCACATTACGTTTCATATGAGGCCAAACAAAAATGACCATGGAAAATTCCTAAAGTATTAGCTACACCAAAATGACCCATAAAACCACCACTATGAGCTTCTCTCACATGCAATTCATGCAAAGAACACATAGGCACACACAGCTTATTTTCGCAAAGAAAAAATCCATCATGCCTATAAAACCTACCAAAAACCACTTTTTCATATGCATTGAAACTTCATCAAAATCAGAATCTTGTGCATATCAATCTTTAATATATTTAAAGCAAAGCAGTTTTGTATCTAAAATGGAAAGTAAAGCATACTTTGGGGACAATGCATCAGCCACCATATTTTCCTTACCTTGCTTGTATCTGATCATATAAGGAAATATTTCAATGAATTCCACTCACTTGGTATGGAATTTTTTAAACCTTTGCTATACTTTAAAATACTGCAAAAGATTCATGATCTATGTGAATCACAAATTCCTTTAGCCATAGATAGTGTTGCCAATTTTCCAAAGCCCTTACCAAGGCATACAACTCCTTATCAAAATCGCTCCACTAACTATGACTGAAGCATCACACTCAATTTCAAAAGTTTTAGCAAAGTTAGGAAAGACAAGAAAAGGTGTATTAGTTACATTTTCTTGGATCAAATTAAATGTTTTTTTCTTGTTCTTCCCCCCACTTAAACGACACATTTTTCTTAATGACTTTAGTAAGAGGGGGTAGCTAAGATACTAAAATCACGCACAAACAGACTATAGAATCTATCTAATTAGTGGAAACTCCTCACTTGGCTTATTGTTGTAGGCACTATCCATTCTTGGATTTCCCTCACATTTTCCTTACCCACCTCAATTCCTCTCTTCCTAATAACAAAACCAAGAAACACAAGCTTATCCATGCAAAAGGTTCACTTTTTGAGGTTAGCAAACAACATATCTTTCCTTAGAATTTCCAAACCATATTTCAAATATATTACATATTCTTCCAAGTTTTTGCTATAAATTAGGATATCATCAAAGTACACAACTAAAAATCTTCAATAAATTCTTGCAAAAACATGGTTTATCAAATGCATAAATGTGCTTGAAGCATTAATTAAATCGAAAGGAATCCCTAACCACTAATACAAACCATATTTAGTCATAAAATTAGTTTTCATTCGTCACCTTCCTTCATCCTAATATGATGGTATCCAATCTTAAGATCAATTTTTGTAAAGATATAAGAACCACGCAATTCATCCAGCATATCATCTAATATAGGAATGGGATAACAATACTTTACTGTTATGTTGCTGATGGCTTAGTAGTCAATACATATCCTCCATGTTCGATCCTTTTTAGGAAATAATAGCACCTGAACTAAACAAGGACTCATGCTTTCATGCACATACCCCTTCTCTAATAATTCACCTACTTGCCTATGAAATTCCTTGGTCTATTCAGGATTACTCCAATAAGAAGGTCGATTTGGAATTGATGTACTAGTTATGAAATCAATTTCATGTTTAATCGCTTATATTGGAGGTAAACCATAAGGTACCTCTTTAGAAAGGACATCTTAAAATCCTGCAAAAGAGAAACAATATCACTTGGCAAAGCACCCATGTGATCATTCGTACATAAAGAGCCTCCTTGTACATGATTACAATAAGGGGCTGATGTGAAAATAATGCTCTCTAGATCTCATTTTTTTGCAATATAATTGAATTTTTCCTTTCTTGCTCTCATTATGACTGAAATCCTCTCTCTTTATTTTTCCCTTTGATCAATATTTTTCTCTCCTTTTTTTCAAAAATCTTTCTTTTTTCATTTGATTTTTGTAACTTTAATTGGTCCTTCCTACCCTGTTTTGGAGTTAATTGCACAAGAGTGATAGGTTTCCTTTTAAGAGTGAAAGAATACTTATTTTTGAATCCATCATGCATAACCCTCAAATCATACTACCATGGTCTCCCCAATAATAAATGGCATGCATGCATAGGAACTATATCAAAAAGCACCTCTTCCTCATATTTGCCAATGGATAATGCCACAAACACTTTTCTTGTCACCTTGATTTTTCCATATTCATTTAGCCACCAAAGTTGGTAAGGTTGAGGATGTTTCGAGGTAGTTAAGCCTAATTTCACCACCAAAATGAGTACTGGCTACATTCGTGCAACTCCCTCCATCGATAATGACAATGCAAACTTTGTTATTTATAAAGCACCAAGTATGAAACAAGTTCTCCCTTTAGTTACTTTCTTCCTCTTTAACCTGTGCATTGAGAGCTCACCTTGCTACCAATAAATCTCCAACCATAGCATTGTTCTCATCATTGGAATCCTTCAATGGTGGCATGTCATCATCATCTACTTCTTGCTCATTCTACGACTTAAGATCTCCCCGAGAATTTATCATCAACACCATTTTGTTTACACACTGGCTCACTATGTGTCCCCACCCCTGATATTCAAAATAATTAATACAACATGTTTTAGAAATCAAAGTCTCGGTGTTACCTAAAGTAGTGACGGTCTTTGAGTTGAAATATTTAGATAGTTCCATTTTTGGATTATTTTGTAGCTTCTTGTCCCTCTTTGGAACTATTTTCCATGGACTGGTGGTAGCCATAGGTTGTGCCCTCCTAGCCAATCCCTTTCATTTGAATTGTTCCTCCACCTTTATGGCTTGTTGTACCATATTCGTCAACTCAACATAGTGCAGCATCTCAAGTATATCTAAAATATCACAATTTAAATCATGTGAAAACCTAGCCATAGTGGCTTCCCGGTCCTTTTCTACATTATCCTGAATCATAACTTCCTCCATCTCCTTGTAATACTCACCCACACTCTTGGAACCTTGAGTTAACCTTTGCAATTTTTGATACAATTCCCTATATTAGTGATTGGGTAAAAAAAGCTTCATCATAAGCATTTTCATCTCCTCCAAAGTGTCCACAGGTGGCCCTCTATTCCTCCTCCTATTAATTATAATTTAATCCCACCAAATAGTAGCATAATCACTAAATTCAATTATAGCGAACTTAATCTTCTTTAACTTTGAATAATTGAAAATCAAACACCATCTCCATTTTAGTTTCCCACTCCAAATAAACTTTATGATCATTTTTACCTTGAAAATATGGGATTTTAATATTTATGTTTCCTAAATCATTGTCCCTCTTAGGCCTACCCATCCTAGCTTCTCTATTTCCATACCCACACTTAAACTTGCCCTAATTCAAATATGGGTCATGAAGCTCCTCCATATCTGCATCTTCCTCAACATTTCACCACGGAACACGCCTACCTTGCTACCTATTGAGGATGTATTCTTGTTGTCCCATAAGAGTCTCTGCTTCTACCCTATCCAACCTCTCTTGAATAGGCTATAATTTAGCCATCATCATACGCCTCTTTTCCCCCAACAATGCTTGCATTTGGAGGCTTAGAGCTACATGTTGTCAATATTCTTTTGTTGTGTCTTCTTCTTGATTATTGAACATGCTTAGAATATGAAAAACAAGGTTAGAATTCTCACAAGCACTCCCTCACGTGTTTCATTCAAGAATGGATACACTTGCACTAGTATTTTCACTCAAAACAGATTTTATCCTCTTATGGTCTCACACACTCTTGCCTTTTTCCACACTTTTGTGTCTTATTTACTTCTTAATTGAATTTCAAGAAACTAATTCAAAATAATCCAACAAGAATTCAAAAATGCGAAACAACCAATAATCATCGAAAAGATCAAAAACTTGAATAAGATGAGAAATAAGATTGAAAGGAAGGATTTTTTTATTACTGGAATCGTGTACTGAGAAATGATATGAAGTGGGAAATTTTCCTCTTCGTGTACTAAGAAATTTCTAACTTAAATGGTACATATATATAAGTATTTTTTTACAATAAGGAATTGCAAATTAGGAAACATAACAAAAATAAAAGTTATTCAAACTTATCTTAGAACCAAAGCTCTAATACCAAAATGATATGAACTCCACCAAAAATTGTGATGAAATCCGATAACAATGATGGATTGAAACCCAAGATCATGAAGACATGATTTGTTGAGTCTTGACCCGTCAAATAACAAGATGAAAATCAAGACTACAAAGGATTGAAACGCCACACCAAGAAACCTAAGAATTCTCTCAAGAATTGAGGGTGATAAGTCTGGTTGTTTGAATGCCACAAGATTAACTTGATAAGTGCAAGAGTTCTTTTTAAGAACTAAGAGGAACACATGACCTCAAAAGATGATAATTTTTGGAATAATCCAATATCTTTTTAAAATTCGTAATACTCATCTATATACTTTGAACAACCCTCTAAGAATAGGCAAAGTCATAATCATAGTTTTAAAAGCAACTCAAAAATTAGCCTAAACAAGTTTCCATGTTTTTTGGACCCATGGACTTTTGAAGACAACCAATAAATAGTTATTTTGGACTTCTAAATACAACCAATAAATAGCTAAATGAGTAGATTCAATGTACTTTAACATGCCTAGCTAGGACCTAGTCATTCTCCTATTTAATATCCTTGAATTTCTTCATATTCACACCCTTATATGGTTAAACTATGTTGGTTATGAATTTGCATGCTAATTAGCTTCTTCAATTTCTTTGATGACATGGGCTAGGCCTTGATTATTATTTGAGCTCATCTTGGTCTTTTTAGAATTATCCCAATTCTCTTAGATTAGCCCATTTAGTGTTTCCTTGAAATGTTTGGTTCTAAGTCTTTTAATTGGGCCACTAAAAACTGACAAAAGGTCTTGTGAAAATTCAGCAACATTTCCACTTGTATGATTAACATGTCCATCTCCTTGGTTTGTATGGTGGTACTAGCACACTTTGCCACTTTTTTTATTAAGGGAACTAAAGTCTTAAATATGTGAAAATTACATGGGTGTGGTTCGAATTTTGGATTCAAAATGATGAGGTAGGGAGTCATAACATCTAGATCACAAGCCAATCCCATAATAAATAACTTAAAAGGGTACATATATATGAAAATAGTGTTTCGGTGCATTAATGGTGAAACTTCTATAATAGGTTGTATCGAAGCAATTTTCGCCAGTTTTTGCCTACATATAGTACTTTTTTCCACTTTTTAGCCCCATATACCCTATAATTGGGTTTTGGTGTATCAATAGTTCAATTTTCATAAAGGAAGTCATTGGAGTGATTTTATGACTTTTTCCCATATATAACAAAAAATTGGGTTTTGGTGTATCTTTAGTGCAATTTTCAAAATTGGTGTTATCGAAGCACTTTCTACCACTTTTTTGAGCATATATCCAAAAACAAAGTAATTTTTCCCACTTTTTAGCCCCATATAACTAAAAATAGGTTTTGGTGCATCTTTACTGCAATTTTCATAATGGGTGTTAGCGGAGCACTTTTTGCCACTTTTTTCACATATACTTGAAAATAAGGTTTTGGTGCATCCATATTTCAATTTTCATAACCGTTGGTATCAGAGCACTTTATGTAACATTTTTGCCTCATATACCCAAAAATATGGTTTTGGTGCATCTTTATTGGAGTTTTCGTAATTGGTGTTACCGATCCCTTTTTCCACTTTTCTACGCATATATCCAAAAATAGGGTTTTGGTGTAATCATACTGTAACTTTCTTAATGGATGATATTAGATCACTTCTTACCACTTTTTTGTCCCATATACTTGAAAATAGTGTTGTGGAGCATCAATAGTTTATTTTACATTACAGGTTGGACCGAAGAACTTTTTGCCACTTTTGGGGTATGTACACAAAAATAGGATTTTGGTGCATCAATAGTACAATTTTCATAGATGGTTGTGTTGTAACACTTTTTCCACTTTTTGGGACATATACACCAAAATAGAATTTGGTGCATCCATATTGGAATGGTATAGCACTTTTTCCTATTTTTTTATGCATATACTTGAAAATACGATTTTAGTGCATCAATAGTACAATTTCCATAAAAAGTAGTACTATAGCAATTTTTTCCAATTTTTTGCCACTATACACGAAAGTAAGGTTTTGCTACATCCAAATTGCAATTTTCATAACTAGTGGTAACATAGTACTTTTTGCCACTTTTTTTACCATATATACTGGAAAATTGGGTTTTGGTGCATTAGTACCTCAATTTTCATAAAGGGAGCCATTAGAGCACTTTTATGACTTTTTCCCCAATATTATCTAAAAATTGAATTTTTATGCATCTTTATTACAGTTTTCATTATAGTTGTTACCGAAGCACATTTTGTGACTTTTTTACCCTTGTACTTGAAAAATAGGATGTTAATGCATCCATATTGCAATTTTCATAACTAGTGATACTTGAGCACTTTTGCCACTTTTTTGCCCCATATACCTAACAATTGGGTTTTGTTTTATGAATGGTTCAATTTTCATAAAGAGTGCACCCAAGTTCTTTTATGACATTTTCAAAATGAGTGTTATCGGAGCACTTTTTGCCATGTTTTTGCACCTCTTCCCAAAAATAGATTTTTGGTGAATATACCTAAAAATTGATTTTTATTGCATCCTTGCTCCACTTTTCATAATAGCTAATTCCAAAGTAATTTTTGCCACCTTGTTGTAGCCCATATAACTAAAAATAGGGTTTTGGAGCATCTTTTCTACAATTTTAATAATTGGTGTTAGGAGAGCACTTTTTGCAACTTTTTTGTATGTATACCCAAAAAAAGGTTATGGTGCATCAATAGTGCAATTCCCATAATGGGTGGGAATAGAGTACCACTACTACAAAAAGGGGTATTTAAGTCGTTGTGTAAAGTTGGTTTTTGAAAAAAACCGACTTATAATGAATTTAAAGTGGCTAGCGTCGATTCACCATGTTAACTAACGCTACATCCAACGTGGATAGCGTCGGTTCACCACGTCAACTAACGCTACATCCTATTTTTTAAATTAAAAAATGGATGAAGTAAATACAATTGAAATTTTTTTAGGTCATTAATTATTATTTTATTTGACTCTTTATAATTTAAGTTGGTTCACCACGTCAACCGATGCTATCCACCTAATATATCCGTTCGGCTCATTTTTTATGCAGAAATCCAAAATCTTCATTTCTCTTCTCCATTTTCTCCCAAAATCGAGCTCACACCCACCTTCTTTCTCAATTTCTAACCACCTCTCACCACCATTTGCAACGCCGTTTTATGGGTTATATTCCTCTTCCCATTTTTTCACTTATTCTCACTTACAAAACACCATTTTATTCTTCTTTCCTCCATTAAGTCACTTCATAACATTCTTGTAAGTATTTCTATTAATTTTGCAGCTTATTATTCAGTTTGTTTTATTTTTTGTATAAATTTTTGATTTAGGTATGTTTTTTATTTTGCTTGTTATTATGTTTGACTTATTTTCTATGGAAATAATATCTGAAATGTTGTGGGTTTGAGGGATTATATATATTTACTGTGCGTGGATAAATTTATTTATATATAAATAATTATATTTTATTAAGTAGTAAATAGAGGAAAAATAATATGTTTTTTTAAATTTTTAAGAAATTATATTGGTATCAGAGTTATACGTACTATCTATTGACTCTTAAAAAAATTATAAATATATATTTATAAACTCAATAATTTAAATAATATATATATATTTTAATAAAAATCAAATAATAACTAAAAACTAAGTAGTATTATTATTTTTATTTATATATGTTACTTATGTGTTAAAATGTTAAATATGTTACTATAGTAGCCCCTACTTCTATAGAATGTTATATACGTATAATTAATATTACTTTTTAATTATGATATAATAACATGTTTGAAAATTAGAATCAACCAAAGTGATTGGTTTTTATATATTCATGCTGGCATGTTGCTTATTTTTTAATTTGTATAGAAATGGTTTTGTAAAATGATTAAAATGATAACTGTTTTGTATTATGTATGTTTTGATATATATTCTAATAATTAGAAAATTTATATATAATAATACTTGAAATATATTCATTGGATACATAATTAAGTAATATGTTTAATTAATGGGCAGAACACATGGTTCAAATTATATCATCATAAGAAGAATTAGGAGAAGATAACGATGATCTTGAATAGCATATGGCAACATAACAGTAAATTTTTTAATGATTTAATTTCTCTATTTATTCCTGTGTCTGAAGTCCCTTGTTTGATGGATGATTATATGCTCATGTATTTAGGGGAATGCATTATTTTATGGACCTATTTTTGGCCCAAACTACATTTCATCTCTCTTGCCTACTTTCCTTACAAACTCATATTAACACTTTATTAATCATTTTTCTATAAATATGAAGTTATCTGGAATCTCTGCTAGTATTTTTAATGTTATAATGAGCTCTAAATATGAAATCAGGTGTAACTCCAATTTGTTTCTTGGTTTGTATGAGTTTTGGTGCACATGAACGTGTTCCATATGTTTAAGGGCACCAAAACTCACACAAGCCAAGTAAGAAATCGAAGTTACACTTGATTTCATATTTAGAGTTCATTATTGCATTAAAAATACTAGCAGAGATTCCAAATAACTTCATATTTATAGACAAATGATTAATAAAGTGCTAATATGAGTTCGTCGAAGGGTTATATCACTCGGATGTCGCTGTGGTAATCTCTTTTTTATGGTAATATTTATAATGATTTAATTTCTTCATTCGTATGTCTCTGAAATTTAGACTGCTTGTTTGATGGATGTTTATGTACTCATGTATGTAGTGGAATATGAATTATTATATGGATCAGCTGTTTTTTGTCTAGTTTTCTTGTCATAATGTTGGTGATTCTAAGCCAACCAGCTCGCATCCAATTACACTTTGACGACATTATTTTATTTGTAATTTAAGTTAACTATATGTATTGTATATACATTATTTGTTTTTGTAATAAATTTAATTATCAAGTAATTAATTATATTTAAATTTTTAATTATTTCTATTATTATGTATATTTTAGTTTTTTATGTTATATATATTGAATATTAAATACGAAAAATGAGAATAAAAATAAAAAAATTCATAAAATGTACGTGGAAAGTCAGTTCACGCGGTGAACTATCTTTAACTATAAAGTCGGTTCACGCGATAAACTGACTTTACATTTTAAGTCACTCAATATCAGTCCAAGGTGTACTAGGAATGGGTAGTGGTGTATAAAATCCATGGGGTTGCACTAGAGATTTTATCTTGCCTACAAGTGACACATCTACCACAAAGTCTCTCAACATCTCTTTTCATACGTGTTCAATAAAAGTGCTCTTGCAAAATAGCTAAAGTTTTAACTGCCCCGAAATGACCCATCAATCCTTAACCAAGAGACTCCTTCACTAACAAAGCCCAAATTAAACAATTTGGAATGCACATTTTATTTTCTTTAAACAAGAGCCCATCTAGCCTAAAGAACTTTTTGTTGGCTACCTTTTCACATGATGCATACACTTCACTAAAATCTTGGTCTAAAGGAAATAACTCTTTAATATGTTTGGAACCAAGTAATTTTGCATCAAGAGTAGAAAGAAGTACGTACCTACAAGAATGTGCATTAGCAACCACATTCTCCTTACCTTGCTTGTATTGGATGACATAGGGAAATGTTTCTATGACAATGTGAATGTTTCTTGTTCAACTTTTATGACCTTTCAAATGTTTCAACGACTCATGATTAGTGTGGATCACAAACTCCTTAAACCAAATATAGTGTTTCCATGTTTCCAAGGTCTGAACTAATGAATACAACTCCTTGTCATAAGAAGGATACTTTAAAGCAACCCCACTTAGTTTCTCACTAAAGTATGAAATTGATTGTCCTTCTTGCATAAGAACAACGCCAATACCTATACCGGAAGCATCACATTCAATCTCAAAAGTTTTTGCATATTTAGGTAAAGCCAATAAAGGAGCATGAGTCAATTTTTCCTTAAGCAATCGAAATGCCTTTCCTTACTCTTCTCCCCATTTGAATCCTATATTCTTTTTTATGACTTTGATTATCGATGTGGCTTTACTATTAAAGTCTTTCACAAATCACCAATAAAAGCTAGGAAGTCCATGAAAAATTTGAACATTACTTACACTTGTTGGGTTGGGCCACTCCTTGATAGCATGAATCTTTTCATCATCAACATGTACTCCTTGTGTACTCACAACAAAACCCAAAAACACAAGCTTATCGGTGCAAACTAGGCACTTTTTTAGGTTAGCAAAAAGTTTCTCTTTCCTAAGCACTTCAAGAACAACTATAAATTTACCAATAAGAGCAAAAAAAAAAAATGGTTCATTAATCTCATGAAAGTACTAGGAGCATTAGTTAAACCAAAATGACTAACCATTCATACAAACTATAATTTGTCTTAAATGCAGTTTTACATTCATCACCTTCTTTCATTCTAATTTGATAATATCCATTTTTTGCATCAATTTTATAAAAGACATAAGAACCATGAAACTCATCTAACATGTCATCTAAGTGAGGTATAGGATCATGATACTTTACCGGGATATTGTTGATTGCTCGACAGTCTATACACATCCTTCTTGTCCCATTTTTCTTATGAACAAAAATTATTGGGACAACGCATGAACGCATGGAAGATGATCCAATCAATTTACAATAAGTCAAACAAAGTGCTAATTGTCAGAAGTGGATTAATTCCATGAATAATGAGATGAAATCCATGAATGACAATGACACTTGGGATCTCATCAAGTTGCCTGAAGGTGCAAAACCAATTGGTTGTAAATGGATATTTAAAACCAAAAAGGATTCTAAGAGCAACATTGAGAGGTATAAAGCATGTATAGTCACCAAGGGTTTTATTCAAAAGAAAGGTATTGACTTCAAAGAAACTTTCTCTCTAGTATCATCGGAAGATTCCTTTAGGAAAATAATGGAACTTGTAGCTCATTTTGACAAGCTACACCAGATGGATGTTAAGACAGCTTTTCTCAATGGTGACATTGAGGAAACCATGTACATGATGCAACTAGAAAATTTGTATCAGGTGATCAAAGGTCCATGGTTTGTAAACTGAAAAGATCCATCTATGGTTTCAAGAGAGCTTCCCGTCAATGGTATCATAAGTTTCATCAAATCATTATATCTTATGGTTTTGAGGTCAATACAGTTGATAATTGTGTATATCACAAGTTCAGTGGGAGTAAATTTATCTTTCTGGTACTCTATGTTAATGACATACTATTAGCTAGCAGCAATATAGGCTTGTTGCATGAAACCAAGAGATTTATGATGAAGCATTTTGAAATGAAAGATCTTGGTGATACCTCTTTTGTATTAGGAATTAAGATACATCGAGATCATTCTCGGGGTATCCTTGGGTTATCACAAAAGATCTATATTGAGAAGGTACTTTCTAGATTTGGCATGAAATATTGTGCACGAGGAGATACTCTTGTTTCCAAAGGAGACAATTTTAGTCCCAATCAAGGCCCTAAGAATGAGATTGAAAGAACAGAGATGCAAAAGATTCCTTATGCTTCAGTAGTTAGGAGTCTTATGTATGCTTAAGTATGTATGCATCTAGATTTGGCATACACAGTGGGTATTCTAGGAAGATACTTAAGTGACCCTTGCATGGATCATTGGAAAGAAACTAAATGGGTTATGAGGTACTTACAGAGAATAAAAGATTACATGCTCACTTATCAAAAATCAGATAATTTGGAGATAATTGGGTATTCTGACTCTGATCTTGCGGGTTGTCATGATACAAAGAAATTAACTTCTGGTTATAACTATATGTTGTATGGATGAGCTATATCTTGGAGAAGTGATAAGCAGTCACTCATAGCTCCTTCCACCATGGCAGCGGAATTCATAGCTTCTTATGAGGCAACTAATCATGCAATATGACTGTGTAATTTTGTCATTGGGCTAGGAGTTGTGGATAAATTAAGATTTATTTAAATTAAATTAAAATTATATATATATATATAAAGAAAAAAAAAGAACGCTGGCATAGGGGTTATTATATATATATAAATCAAAAAGGGAAAAATGAAATTGGGGAAAGGAATAGAAGCAGGCGGCCATTGGAGATTGTGCACACAAAAAAAGAAAAAGGAAAGAACAAAAAATGGCACAAAAGTAGAGAAATATAGAAGAAAAATCTGGACAGAAATGCAAAAGAAGATTTTTTTGCGATTCATTTTTCTTTAAATTCTTTGAAAAATTATGGTGAATTTGTTTATGAATTTTTTTATGTTAAATTTAATTTTTAGCATGAACTAATTTTTCTTTATTCTAGAAAAAAGATGTAATTTAATTCTAAACTATATTTGGTTTTCTATATTAATTTAAATTATTTCTCTTCATGTTTTTCTAATTTATTCTAAGTTTAATGCCTCTAATTAACTGACCATTAATTAGATGATTTTAATCTTATGATTTACTATCAAAAGAAGAAATTATATGATATATCCAGAATATTTTGACATAGATAAATATAGAGATCGAAAGACTTATATGAAGGTGTGTAGTTTTAAAATTATTGGTCTTAATGCTTTCTTGCTTTATTAAATTGCATACTCTTGTGTAAATTAATGAACAAGAATATTTAAAATTGACTATCGAAAGAGGCTTTTGGATATATTTTGGAAATTGCTAACAAACCGAGAGAATAAAATTTAATTAGCTAGATACATAGTGAGGGATTAGGTGAAAATGATTTCCTAGAAGTTTTCTTCCTATTCATTTGATCTTTGAAAAATATCTTTATTTTATTTTGTGCATTTTCTTTAAATTTATTTTATTTTAAATTCCAATTATAACAACCTTAGTGACTTCTCTAGATAAAATTGAGATTAGTATAATTTTGGTATTTGTCAAAAATAAGTTACCAATACCTGAGGACTATACTCTTCTTATCACTTTATTATAAAACTATGATATTGTGCACTTGTAGTTTTACACCGAAAGTGGGTAGACCGATTACCTGATCTGAATTGTATATAGAAATAAAGATCCCAAAAAAAGAAGTCAAGACCAATGACTAAACGTTGAGAATAATAACTCAATTTGGTTAGTAATTTAACTTGATACAAAGTCCTTATAATTTTTTCATATTGATGTAATAATGTATGATATTTTTTTGCTTTATTATTTGTGGAGATTTGTTCAAGAACATATAGCCAAGGGTGAAATAATCAAATAGTCAGGGAAAGATGCGATATATCATGCATTTGGACGAGAGCATCCTAGTCGTGTTAAAAGAGGAAGCCAGTATGATGGTTATATGGAGTTTTTTAATATTCCAAAATGAATACCTCAAATGGTCAAGAAAGAGAAGTACTGTAAAATTGAAGAAGAATTGAACTCCTTTATGGCCTCAGTTTTAAGTGAGATTGCCACTTTAAAGAAATATCAATCACAACACATGTCAAGCATGGCACCATACTACCATCAATGTATGTTCTATTGGCCAGGCATGTCACCATCGATGCCAGGCATGCCACTATCCATACCAAGCATACCACCTATGCAATCTCATGGTGCCTAACCTTATCCTCTATGGGATATAGTCATCCTATTGGTCCTCCATTTATGCTAGGAATGTAGATGCAATCAGGTAGTGGTTTAATATCTCCAATACAATCTGTGCATTCTTACCATCCATCATATGATGAATGTCTTGATGAGAATTTTCTTCCAATAGCTACCCTACATAGGTGTCCTCCTCCATTTGATGAATCATTTGTGGTAATATTAAAATCTTATGTAGATAGTCTATTATTTTTATTTTTTATTATATATTTAATTTATTATATATAATGCTTAAATTTTTTACAAAATATGAAATGTTTGTTGAAACATCCATCATTTGTGCAACAATTGAGTGATGATCGAATGATTCATAATCAATATTTGCCAAATTATTGGCGAATAGTAATTGATCAATTATTACTCCATCATTGTCCACTACTATTGCCTTTTGATGCTACTATAATCCAAGAAGTTGTTGGACAATATGTGGCTTGGCCATTGAATCAAGCTGTGATAAATTTTGATATGATATTATTTTTTTACTTAAGATAAAACTTTTTTACTACTTCTATTATATTATTATTCTTTTATTGTTACTAATATATAAAATACCTCTTCTTTAGTCTATTATACCAGAATTAGTAAGTGCGGCACATTTAAGATATACAAAGCAAGTATCTCGTGGTAAATCAATGTCTAGTAGACAATCATCGCGCACTAAGCCATTCAAGAAAAATCCATGAAAAAAGTATAGTTATGAATATGCTATAAACTTCCGTAAAATCTTAGCTCTTTGATGACTATTGTTACGAGCAACACTAGCATATATGATGGATGGACTGTGCCACTTCCTAGAGAAATTTTGGCCTAGATATTGGGAAAAAAAATATATCAATCGAGTGCATATTGTAATTTTTGAATTTCAATTGATCAATTTAAGTATAATTCAAGTGTGAACAAGGTGAGTCCTCACTCAGTAAATAACTTTCATTTATATATGTAGAACATATAATTTTATTTATATTATCTAATTATTTATATATATTTATTTTATATAGGGCATGTTATTATTGACTTCAAGCTAATCACCTATCACATTTAGCAATGATCTATGATTCATCATTTGTTAATCAATATCAAGAGCATGATGTTAGCATTAGAGCTAAACAGTTATGTGATAGGGCCTTAACACTTCATAGAAATAAGAAATTGATAATCCCTTGGCCACTAAAGTTTGAACAAGGCTAAGATTATTGGATATTGATAATCCTTGATCTATATGGCAATTATGTTTGGTATTGTAACTCAACTTCCATAGATATGAGTAAAGACACAAAAGAAGTTGTTGAAATGTAAGAGTTATAGCTATCTATTTTTCTTCTACTATTCTTTGTAATATTTAATAAAGAACTAACTATTTTAAACTTTGATAGGGCATGAAAGCTATGGACTAATAGTAGGGGCATTGCCCTTAAAAAATCACATAAGCTTATATGGGACAAAGTTATGGTATGTACGAGCGAATATTAATAATTTAATGAATTTTACTATTGAATAATAAAGATGTTCGAATATGTAAAACTATGTACACTTGTTTTTTGTTAGTTCTTCAACAAAATGATGAATCATGTATGGTTACTTTGCCATGAAATTTATAAGCGAAATCATCTCAAATATCAACATTCCATTTAAAGATATGGAAATCTCTTTTACTAATATACTTTTTTAACATATATAAGTTATTTTTGTGAATTCATGATATTACATTCTTATTTTGAATTTAAATACATGTAGTTCTTTGGTTGGAACAAATCCGACTATAATATGCAAATTTTTGATGATTTACAAGAAGAATGGGCAGAACACATGCTTCAAATTATAACATCATAAGAAGAATCAGGAGAAGAATATGATGATATTGAATAGCATAGGACAACACCATGGTAAGTTTTTTAATGCTTTAATTTCTCTATTCCTATGTCTTTGAAGTTTGGGCTTATTTGATGGATGTTTATAGGCTCATGTATTTAGGAGAATGAATTGTTGTATGGACCTATTATTCTTGTCCAAACACCATCTTGCCTCATTGGAGAGTTCCCTAGTCATTATGAATGGGACAATATTGGTGATTCTAAGCAACAAACCAAGCTTCCTCTCCCTGAAAAAAAGTGGGAATATCACAAAATCTATGACAAAAGAGACGTCATCATTTTATTTGTAATTTAAGTTATATATATTGTATATAAATTATTTTTTGTAATAAATTTAATTCTTAAGTAATTATTTAATATTTAATTTTTCAATAATTTGTAGTATATAAAAACTTTTTTAAACATATTTTGGTTTTTTCTGCTATTATGTGATCGAAAACAAGTAGTAAGGATAACAGAAAATGAGCAAAATATATTAAAAAATATTGAATTTCAAATCGGTTCACGGTTTGAACCGACTTTAAATTTAAAATTGATTCACGAGTTGAATCAACTTTAAATTTTAAATCTCCTTGTTTTAAGTCAGTTCACCTAACTGATTTAAAACCTCTTTTAAGTTGGTTAATAACCGACTTAAATGGTCCTTATTGTAGTAGTGACCTGATATAATGTCAGCTTGTTTCTTTAAAAAACATTAGGATGTGGTCAGATTAGACGTTAATTATGTCCAAGAATTTATTGTCACAAGAACCCTCTCATGATTATTTTGTTACAAAAGAGAAATCAACCTACTTTAATATCTCATTTTAGACCTATAAGTTTGGGCAATGTTACATATAAACTAATCTCTAAAATCTTGATGAATAGACTACGACCTTTGCATGACAAATTCATCTCCTATCCAAGCTCCTTTTGTTCTTGGAAGATAGATTTTGGAAAACACTATCCTTACACAAGAATTGGTTCGCAACATGAAAAAAATAAAGGTTAAGGTGCTCTCAATGGTATAAAAATTGATATGTATAAAATCTACAATGAAATAGAATGGGGTCTCATAGTTCAAATCATGAAAATATTCGATTTCTCAAATATTTTTGCCAATTTATTTGGCAATATCTCTCTACTGTCTTATTTTATATTATTAATAGGGTCAAAATTTGAAAGATTCTTCCCTTCTAGAGGACTTAGACAAGGTGATCCCATCTCACCTTGTTTATTATTGCTACTAAGGCTCTTTCAAGGATGATAATAAAATCCAAGAGAGAAAACGTAATACATGGAATCAAGGTTATTAGGTCAAGTAATCCCGATTAGTCACTTTTTTATGCTAATGATATCTTATAATTTAGCAAGGCAAAGGAAAATGAATATCATTCAATTCTTAGCATTGTGAACTCTTATAGTTCTATGTCTGATCAGTCTCTGTATATGGTTCAATGTGGTATTTTCTTTTCAAATAATGTTGAGGAAACTCAGAAAAGGTCCATTGTCAATTTACTTCATATTAAAGAAAACTGATAAGTCAATTTCATAGCTTATTTCTCTAACAAAACAAGACAACTCAGTTTTAAAAAAATCCTTACTATTATTGCTTCTAAAACTGAGGGTTGGATTGCAAAATTCCCTTCTAGTGCTAGTAAGACAACTTTGGTCAAATCTATGCTTTAAACTATTCTAGTATTTTGAATGAGCTCCTTCAACATACCAAAATCCATTTGTAATAAAGCTAATTAATTCTTTGTTTGCTAAATTTGGTGGAATTCTAAACCTAATCAAAATTAGTATTGTGCACTAAAAACTTGAAAATCTATTTGAAAACCAAAAGATTTGGTAGGATTGGGTTTTAGAAACTTTTATAATTTGAATCAAGCTCTCTTCTCTAAATTGGATGGCATCTAGCTAATAAATCTAATAAATTTTGGGTTAAATATTTTACTCAAAAATACTACCATGTTGAAGGTTTTTTAAGAGTTCAAGTCAAAAATACTGATTCATTTATTTGGAAACGTATTTGTGGTACAATAAATCAAATTAAAAAAGGTTTTTCTATCCAAATTGGAAGTGGAAATGAAATTAATGTGGTTAATGATCATTGGATTACTGGTGCTTTGTACTTCACTCCTATAGTGAAAGATGGTTTTTTGGATTATACATAAAATTCTAGACAACATTACTATTAATCTCATTGGTAGACTTAGAAGCGTAAATAATTTGTCACCTAACAAATTAATTTGGATTCTTAAAAATTTGGATTCTTAATAATTTGGATGCTACTAAAAAACATATGGTCTCAAACCTATGGCCTCGTATTTTATAAAAACTGAGGCCATAGGGTTTTGGTCACAGTTTAATAAAAATTGAGGCTATAGGATATGTTTATGGCCTCGGTTTTTATCAATAACTGTGGCCATAAGTTATATCAATTTTTTTTCATGTTTTCTCTCTTTTTTTCTTTCCTTCTCTCTCTCTCTTTTTCTTTTGTTTCCTTCTCCCACACCCTAGATTACTCTTTCTTTTTTCTTTTTTTCTTTCTTCCATTTTCTCCCAGATTTGAAATTTCTCTTCCCCTCTCGTGATTCTTCCTCTTCCCAGATCACTGGTTTTATGGTCGCTGTTTGATGGGTCGTTGTTCGCTAAATGCTAAACGCTGATCATTGAACGCTGGTCGCTGGACGCTGGTCGTTGCTCGTTGGACGTTGGTCGCTGGACGCTATTTGTTGGTACTAGTGCACTGCGCTGGTATTGGTGCACTACACTGATGCCGATCTTTGGTGGTGCGCCGCGTTAGTCTTGGTCTTGGTCTTTGGTGCATTGCACCGGTGTTGGTCGCATTGCGCCGGTCTTTAGCCTTTGGTGTTAGTGTCCGCACCTTGGTGCTAGTCTTGGTCCGGTATTGGTGCGTTGCGCTGGTGCGGATGTTGGTGTTGGTGTCCTACACTAGTACTGATGCGTTGCGTTGGTACTGGTGTTGTTGCACTGGTACTAGTGCATTGCGTTGGTGTTGTTGCGCTGCCCTGGTGCTGGTGCTGGTGCTGGTGATGGTGTTGGTGCGTTGGTCCATGGTGCATGGTGCTGGTGATGGTGTTGGTGCGTTGGTCCATGGTGCATGGTGCTTGGTGTTGATGTTGATACAAGTATTAACTAGTGGAGAATTTTTTATCTACATCACATGGGTACTCTTCTTTGTCTCTGTTTATATGTGTATTTATGCATCTGTCTCTCTTTTCTAGCAAGCTTGACTAGTTATTGAAATAATGTTGATCAAAATATCAGTGTCCTCGCTTTTCATCTCCTTTAATGCAGAAGCTGGTGTTCTTTTCAGGACGTGTTAAAAACTTACTATATTAGTTTACACTATGAATAATGTCATAATAAGTTGTTTTTCTATTGCCATATTCTTTTCTTTTCTTTTTAAGATGACTTTGCTGAAAAGAATTGAAAATATTAATATCATGATTTCAAGTAGGGAATTCTTCCAGATGGAAAGGTTATTGCTATAAAAAGCCTTTTCTTCAATACCAGACAATGGGTAGATCATTTTTTTAATGAAGTCAAATTGATTAGCGGCATCCGTCACAAAAACCTGGTAAAATTGTTGGGATGCACCATTACAGGCCCTGAAAAGCCTTCTTGTTTATGAATATGTTCCAAATCAAAGCCTTCATGATTACTTTTTTAGAGGTACTATTGACTTCAAAATCTATCATATTTTTATGTATGGCTACGTTCTTTTCTTTTACTTATTCCTCTTTTGAATGTTGTCAAATTGATTGTTATTGGTACTATTGTTGTTAAATTGATTTCAATCTCCCTCCTGCTAGTGCGCTGGTGCTGGTACTGGTGCATTGTGTTGGTGCTGGTGTTGGTGTGCTACGTTGATGATGGTACTGGTGCTGGTGCTCTACGTTGGTATTGGTCTTGTTGTCTTTGGTGCACCTTCTGGTCAGTCTTGATGCATTGCATTGGTCTTTGGTGTTGGTGCCTGCTGAATCTTAATCTTTGGTGCTAGTGTTGGTGTTGGTGTTGGTGTGTTGCACTAGTGTTGGTGCTGTCATTCTGCACAGGTGCTGGTGCGCTGCGTTGGTATTGGTGTTGGTGTTGGTACACTACGCTGGTGGTGGTTCTGGTGTGCTCGTCCATGGTGCCTGGTGCCTAGTATTGATGCTGATATAGGTATTAACTGGTGGAGAATTTTTTATCTACATCACATGGGTACTCTTCTTTCTCTCTATTTACATATGTATTTATGCATTTGTATCTCTTTTTTGGCAAGCTTGACTTGTTATTGAAACAGTGTTGATCAAAATATCAGTATCCTTGCTTTTCATCTCCTTTAATGCAGAAGTTGGTGTTCTTGTCAAGACGTGTTAAAAACTTACTATATTAGTTTACCTTGTGAATAATGTCATAATATGTTGTTTTTACATTTGCAATATTCTTTTTATTCCTTTTTAAGATGACTTTGCTGAAAAAAATTGAAAATATTAATATCATGATTTCAAGTAGGGAATTTTTCAAGATGGAAAGGTTGTTGCTATAAAGAGGCTTTTCTTCAATACCAGACAATGGGTAGATCATTTTTTTAATGAAGTCAATTTGATTAGCGGTATCCATCACAAAAACCTAGTAGAATTGTTAGGATGCACCATCATAGGCCTTGAAAAGCCTTTTTGTTTATGAATTTGTTCCAAATCAAAGCCTGCATGATTACTTTTTTCAGAGGTACTATTGACTTTAAAATCTGTAATCTTTTTATGTATGGCTACATTCTTTTCTTTTACTTATTCCTCTTTTGATTATTGTTAAAATCATTGTTATTGGTACTATTGTTGTTAAATTGATTTAAATCTCACTGCTGCTAGTATGTTGCACTGGTGCACTAGTGCTGGTGCTGGTGCGTTGTGCTAGTGTTATTGTTGGTGTTGGTGCAAATGCTGGTGCTAGTGCTGGTGCTGGTGCTGGTGCTGGTGCGCTACATTGGTGCCGATGCTGGTGTTGGTATGCTACACTGGTGTTGGTGCTGTTGTTCTCCGCAGGTACTAGTACGTTGCGCTGGTGTTGGTGCACAACACTGGTGCTCGTTCTGGTGCGCAGATCCATGATGCCTGGTGCCTAGTGTTGATGCTGATACAGCTATTAACTGGTGGAGAATTTTTTATCTGCATCAAACGGGTACTCTTCTTTGTCTCTGTTTACATGTGTATTTATGCATCTATCTCTCTTTTCTGACAAGCTTGACTTGTTACTGAAATAGTGTTGATCAAAATATCAGTGTCCTTGCTTTTCATCTCATTTAATGTAGAAGCTAGTGTTCTTTTCAGAACGTGTTAAAAACTTATTATATTAGTTTACATTGTGAATAATGTCATAATATGTTATTTTTCTGTTGCCATATTCTTTTCTTTTCTTTTCTTTTCTTTTTAAGATGACTTTGCTGAAAAGAATTGAAAATATTAATATTATGATTTCAAGCAAGGAATTCTTTCAGATGGAAAGGTTGTTGCTATAAAGAGGCTTTTCTTTAATACCAGACAATGGATAGATCATTTTTTTAATGAAGTCAATTTGATTAGCGGTATCCGTCACAAACACTTGGTAGAATTGTTGGGATGCACCATTACAGGCCCTAAAAAGCCTTCTTGTTTATGAATATGTTCCAAATCAAAGCCTGTATGATTACTTTTTCAGAAGTACTATTGACTTTAAAATATGTCATCTTTTTATGTATGGTTACGTTCTTTTATTTTACTTATTCCTCTTTTGATTGTTGTTGGTACTATTGTTGTTTAATTGATTTAAATCTCCTTACTGCTAGTCTTGTTACCTTTGAATTACCTTTAGTCTTTGGTGTCTTCTTGGTGCTATTCTTGTCTTGGTGTTGGTGCTAATGTTGGTCTTGGTCTTGGTGCTCGTCTTTGGCTTGGTGCTAGTCTTTGTCTTGGTCGCTATCTTTGGTGCTAGTGCTAATCTTGTCTTGGTGCGCTTATCTTTAGTCTTGGTTTTGGTGCACTGGTCTATGATGCCTGGTGCCTAGTGTTGATGCTGATACATGTATTAACTGGTGGAGAATTTTTTTATCTGCATCACACGGTTACTCTTCTTTGTCTCTATTTACATATGTATTTATGCATCTATCTCGCTTTTCTGGCAAGCTTGACTTGTTATTGTAACAGTGTTGATCAAATATATTAGTGTCCTTGCTTTTCAACTCCTTTAATGCAGAAGCTGGTGTTCTTTTCAAGACGTGTTAAAAATTTACTATATTAGTTTACACTGTGAATAATGTCATAATATGTTGTTTTTTTGTTGCCATATTCTTTTCCTTTTCTTTTTAAGATGACTTTGCTGAAAAGAATTGAAAATATTAATATCATGATTTCAAGTAGGGAATTCTTCGAGATGGAAAGGTTGTTTCTATAAAGAGGCTTTTCTTTTTCAATACCAGACAATGGATAGATCATTTTTTTAATAAAGTCAATTTGATTAGCAACATCTATCACAAAAACCTGGTAGAATTGTTGGGATGCACCATTACAGGCCCTGAAATCCTTCTTGTTTATGAATATGTTCCAAATAAAGCCTGCATGATTATTTTTCAGAGGTATTATTGACTTTAAAATCAGTCATCTTTTCATGTATGGCTACGTTCTTTTCTTTTACTTATTCCTCTTTTGATTGTTGTTAAATTGATTGTTATTGGTACTATTGTTGTTAAATTGATTTAAATCTCCCTGCTGCTAGTATGTTGCGCTGGTGCACTGGTGTTGTTGCTAGTGTTGGTGCTAGTCTTTAGTCTTGTGATGCTAGTCTTTGGTGTTGGTCTGTTGCCGATCTTTGGTGTTGGTGCTCTACGTTGGTCTTTAGTCTTTGGTCTTGTTGCTTGTTATTAATCTTAGTCTTGGTGTTGGTGTGCTGCGCTGGTACTGGTGCTATTGTTCTGCACTGGTGCTAGTGTTGGTGCGTTGCGCTGGTGCTAGTTTTGGTGTGTTGGTCCATGGTTCCTGGTGCCTAGTGTTGATGTTGATACAAGTATTAACTAGTGGAAAATATTTTATCTGCATCACACGGGTACTCTTCTTTGTCTCTGTTTACTGGTGCTAGTGTGTTACGCTGGTGCACTGGTGTTATTCTTTGGTGTTAGTCTTGGTCTTTGATGCGGCACCGATCTTGTCTTTGGTGCACTACACTAGTCTTTGGTGTTACGCCTTCACCGATCCGGTCTTTGGTGCTTTCTTGGTAGTCCTGGTGCTAGTGTTGGTGTTGGTGTTGGTGTGTTGCACTAGTGTTGGTGCTGTCATTCTGCACAGGTGCTGGTGCGCTGCGTTGGTATTGGTGTTGGTGTTGGTACACTACGCTGGTGGTGGTTCTGGTGTGCTCGTCCATGGTGCCTGGTGCCTAGTATTGATGCTGATATAGGTATTAACTGGTGGAGAATTTTTTATCTACATCACATGGGTACTCTTCTTTCTCTCTATTTACATATGTATTTATGCATTTGTATCTCTTTTTTGGCAAGCTTGACTTGTTATTGAAACAGTGTTGATCAAAATATCAGTATCCTTGCTTTTCATCTCCTTTAATGCAGAAGTTGGTGTTCTTGTCAAGACGTGTTAAAAACTTACTATATTAGTTTACACTGTGAATAATGTCATAATATGTTGTTTTTCTGTTGCAATATTCTTTTTATTCCTTTTTAAGATGACTTTGCTGAAAAAAATTGAAAATATTAATATCATGATTTCAAGTAGGGAATTTTTCAAGATGGAAAGGTTGTTGCTATAAAGAGGCTTTTCTTCAATACCAGACAATGGGTAGATCATTTTTTTAATGAAGTCAATTTGATTAGCGGTATCCATCACAAAAACCTAGTAGAATTGTTAGGATGCACCATCATAGGCCTTGAAAAGCCTTTTTGTTTATGAATTTGTTCCAAATCAAAGCCTGCATGATTACTTTTTTCAGAGGTACTATTGACTTTAAAATCTGTAATCTTTTTATGTATGGCTACATTCTTTTCTTTTACTTATTCCTCTTTTGATTATTGTTAAAATCATTGTTATTGGTACTATTGTTGTTAAATTGATTTAAATCTCACTGCTGCTAGTATGTTGCACTGGTGCACTAGTGCTGGTGCTGGTGCGTTGTGCTAGTGTTATTGTTGGTGTTGGTGCAAATCTTTGGTGCTAGTCTTGGTCTTTGGTCTTTGGTCTTTGGTGCGCTACATTGGTGCCGATGCTGGTGTTGGTATGCTACACTGGTGTTGGTCTTTGTTGTTCTCATGGTACTAGTGCGTTCTTGGGTGTTGGTGCCATGACATCTTGGTGCTCGTTCTGGTGCGCAGATCCATGATGCCTGGTGCCTAGTGTTGATGCTGATACAGCTATTAACTGGTGGAGAATTTTTTATCTGCATCAAACGGGTACTCTTCTTTGTCTCTGTTTACATGTGTATTTATGCATCTATCTCTCTTTTCTGACAAGCTTGACTTGTTACTGAAATAGTGTTGATCAAAATATCAGTGTCCTTGCTTTTCATCTCATTTAATGTAGAAGCTAGTGTTCTTTTCAGAACGTGTTAAAAACTTATTATATTAGTTTACATTGTGAATAATGTCATAATATGTTATTTTTCTGTTGCCATATTCTTTTCTTTTCTTTTCTTTTCTTTTTAAGATGACTTTGCTGAAAAGAATTGAAAATATTAATATTATGATTTCAAGCAAGGAATTCTTTCAGATGGAAAGGTTGTTGCTATAAAGAGGCTTTTCTTTAATACCAGACAATGGATAGATCATTTTTTTAATGAAGTCAATTTGATTAGCGGTATCCGTCACAAACACTTGGTAGAATTGTTGGGATGCACCATTACAGGCCCTAAAAAGCCTTCTTGTTTATGAATATGTTCCAAATCAAAGCCTGTATGATTACTTTTTCAGAAGTACTATTGACTTTAAAATATGTCATCTTTTTATGTATGGTTACGTTCTTTTATTTTACTTATTCCTCTTTTGATTGTTGTTGGTACTATTGTTGTTTAATTGATTTAAATCTCCTTACTGCTAGTCTTGTTACCTTTGGTCTTATTTAGTCTTTGGTGTCTTTACTGTGGTGCTATTCTTAGTCTTGGTGTTGGTGCTAATGTTGAGTCTTGGTCTTGGTCTTTGGTGCTACGTCTTGTGGGTGCTAGTCTTTGTCTTGGTGCTTATCTTTGGTGCTAGTGCTAATCTTGAAATCTTGGTGCGCTTATCTTTGGTCTTTGGTTTTGGTGCCTTTGGTCTATGATGCCTGGTGCCTAGTGTTGATGCTGATACATGTATTAACTGGTGGAGAATTTTTTTATCTGCATCACACGGTTACTCTTCTTTGTCTCTATTTACATATGTATTTATGCATCTATCTCGCTTTTCTGGCAAGCTTGACTTGTTATTGTAACAGTGTTGATCAAATATATTAGTGTCCTTGCTTTTCAACTCCTTTAATGCAGAAGCTGGTGTTCTTTTCAAGACGTGTTAAAAATTTACTATATTAGTTTACACTGTGAATAATGTCATAATATGTTGTTTTTTTGTTGCCATATTCTTTTCCTTTTCTTTTTAAGATGACTTTGCTGAAAAGAATTGAAAATATTAATATCATGATTTCAAGTAGGGAATTCTTCGAGATGGAAAGGTTGTTTCTATAAAGAGGCTTTTCTTTTTCAATACCAGACAATGGATAGATCATTTTTTTAATAAAGTCAATTTGATTAGCAACATCTATCACAAAAACCTGGTAGAATTGTTGGGATGCACCATTACAGGCCCTGAAATCCTTCTTGTTTATGAATATGTTCCAAATAAAGCCTGCATGATTATTTTTCAGAGGTATTATTGACTTTAAAATCAGTCATCTTTTCATGTATGGCTACGTTCTTTTCTTTTACTTATTCCTCTTTTGATTGTTGTTAAATTGATTGTTATTGGTACTATTGTTGTTAAATTGATTTAAATCTCTCTGCTGCTAGTATGTTGCGCTGGTGCACTGGTGTTGTTGCTAGTGTTGGTGCTAGTCTTTGATGGCCCGATGCTAGTCTTTGGTGTTGATGCAGCTGACCGATCTTGGTGTTGGTGCTCTACGTTGGTCTTTGGTCTTTGATGCTGCACTGCTGGTATTAATCTTGGTGCTGGTGTTGGTGTGCTGCGCTGGTACTGGTGCTATTGTTCTGCACTGGTGCTAGTGTTGGTGCGTTGCGCTGGTGCTAGTTTTGGTGTGTTGGTCCATGGTTCCTGGTGCCTAGTGTTGATGTTGATACAAGTATTAACTAGTGGAAAATATTTTATCTGCATCACACGGGTACTCTTCTTTGTCTCTGTTTACTGGTGCTAGTGTGTTACGCTGGTGCACTGGTGTTATTGCTGGTGTTAGTGGTCTTTGATGCGCTTGGCGATGTTGGCGGTGCACTACACTAGTGCTGGTGTTGGTACGCTACGATCTTGGTCTTTGGTGCTTTCTTAGTCTTTGTCTTGGTGTTGGTGTCTTGCCGCTAGTCTTTGGTGTTGTTGTTTTGCGCTGGTGCTAGTGCGCTGCACTAGTGCTAGTGTTGGTGCGTTGCGTTGGTGCTAGTTCTGGTGCATTGGTCCACGGTTCCTGGTGCCTAGTGTTGATGTTAATACAAGTATTAACTAGTGGAAAATATTTTATCTGCATCACACGGGTACTCTTCTTTGTCTCTGTTTACATATGTATTTATGCATCTGTCTCTCTTTTTTGGCAAGCTTGACTTGTTATTGAAACATTGTTGATCAAAATATCAGTGTCCTTGATTTTCAACTCCTTTAATGCAGAAGCTAGTGTTCTTTTCAAGACGTGTTAAAAACTTACTATATTAGTTTACATTGTGAATAATGTCATAATATGTTGTTTTTTTGTTGCCATATTCTTTTCTTTTCTTTTTAAGATGACTTTGCTGAAAAGAATTAAAAGTATTAATATCATGATTTCAAGTAGGGAATTCTTCTAGATGGAAAGGTTGTTGCTATAAAGAGGCTTTTCTTCAATACCAGACAATGGGTAGATAAGTTTTTTAATGAAGTCAATTTGATTAGTGGCATCCGTCACAAAAACCTGGTAGAATTGTTAGGATGCACCATTACAGGCCCTGAAAGCCTTATTATTTATGAATATGTTCCAAATAAAGCCTGCATGATTACTTTTTCAGAGGTATTGTTGACTTTAAAATCTGTCATCGTTTCATGTATGGCTACGTTATTTTCTTTTACTTATTCCTCGTTTGATTGTTATTAAATTGATTGTTGTTGGTACTATTGTTGTTAAATTGATTTAAATCTCCCTACTACTGGTGCTGTGCTGTTGGTTCTGCTACTGTTGGTTCTGCTACTGTTAGTGCTATGCTGCTGGTTCTGCCGCTACTGGTGTTGGTGTTGGTGTTGGTGCTAGTGCTGATGGTGTTGTCGGTGCTGCGTTGCTATTGTTGTTCTTTGCCGGTCTTTGGTCTTTCATTTGGTGTACTAGCACTCTTGGTCTTTGTTGCGCCATCTTGGTGTTGGTAATACTAAGTTTTTTTTTCATGTTTGTAATTAATACTAAAAAGTCAGTTTGTAATACTAAGTTTTTTTTCTTCATGTTTTAGTATATAATAAACTTTCAAATGTAATTATACTTTTAATTTTAATATAATATAATTTTTAATATTGTAATTAATAAATTTATTGTAATTTATATTGATTTTTAACATTGTAATTACTAATTTTATTTTTTTAATTTATGTATACCCTATGGCCTCGGTTATTAGAAAACCGAGGTCATAGGGTATTTTTTAATTTATGTACACCCTATGGCCTCAGTTATTAGAAAACTAAGGCCATAGGTACACCCTATGGTCTCGGTTAAAAACTGAGGCCGTAGGTCATTTCCTATGGTCTCTCTCACTTAGGCCTCGGTTCTTATAACCATGGTCATAGACCTATGGCCACGGTTAAAAACTGAGGCCGTATGTATGTTTTTTAGTAGTGATAGGTGATCATCGAATTTGGAAGTTACTTTGGAAATCCAAATAACATGAGAGATACAAGATCTTCCTGTAGAAAATTGTTGTTTCCAATGCTGTGGTAGTTAAAAATAATATTCAAATGTTTAATTCTTCCATTGATATATCGTTTCCACTCTGCTTGGAGGAATTTGAAAATTTTGAACATCTCTTTAGAAGATGAAAATTTATGCATGGATTATGGTTATTAGGGAGAGGTGGTATTCCCTTACAATATTTGTAACATCTTTTGTGGAAATTTGTCTTTCTTCTCCTAATGCACTCTTAAATTATCTGAAGAGTATAAAAGATTTTACTTTAGTCATAACTTTTTTCATGTTGCTATTTGAAAAATGAAAAATGATAAAGTGTTCAATAATATCAAACCTAATTTCAAATATTATGTTGCTTATTTAATTAAAACTTTCAAGGATTTTAATATTATATATGGTCAAAAAAGTAGCATAGATTTGGAAAATGATACCTGCCTCTTATCCCACCTTCTGGTGTAAACCATTGTCCGGATATGTCAAATTTAATTATGATGCTATAGTTTTAGATAATAATTCTACCACAGCCATTGTTGCTAGAGATCATAATGGTAAAGTGATGCAAATATGGAGCATATTACTTAAAAAGTTAATAGTATGATACGAGCAGCATTGGCTCGGGCTGATCGTGGGCACAGCGTCGAGTGGAAGTGGTGCACGTGGGCGTATAACGTGGGCACAAGGTGCAATGCAATGCAGGTTGGACGTATGGGCAGGGGACCATTGAATTCGATTAGAAATGTCAAAGTTAGTTAGCCTAATTTCCTTGTAAATCTTGTTCGTGTAAGGCTATATATAGCCTCAGTAAATTCAATAAAAGATATCAAAGAATTATACAAAATCAACTCTCTTTCCCTTTTTTTTCTCCCTTCTTCTTCTACCTCTTTGAAATATACCATATCAGTGGTATCCAAGCCGATTCCAGCTATGGATACCCGAGGTAAGTTTAATGCTGAGTTTCGCAATGATGTCATGGAAACTCTAGCATGACGCGAGATGAGCTTTGACCAAGTGGGTGCCATAATTCAAGTCGTGCTCACTAAGTTACATGCATTATGCATTGCTCGTAACCTACCTAGTATTAATCTTTTTGCTAGAGATGAAACTATGCACCCATATCCTCACACTTCCCGATCAAACCCTGAGAACCCTCACCCACATCTGAAACTATCTTTCCTTAAATTTTCTAGTGAGGATGCCACCAGTTGGATTTATAAAGCAGAGCAATATTTTGAATTCACTAATACTACTCCTAACCAGTATATGCAACTAGCTTCCTTCCATCTAGAAGGCATTGCATTGCAATGGCACTAGTGGTTTACCAAATTTTGTGGACTACTCACTTGGGAGGAGTTCACCAAGGCTACACAACTAAAGTTTGGACCAATTGACTACGAGGACCCTTTAGAGGCCTTGTCTCACCTTAAGCACACCACCAATGTTGCAGCATATCAGGAATCCTTTGAAAAACTTTCTCATAGGGTTGATAGTGTACCTAAGGAATTTTTAATTGGTTTCTTCATCGTTGGAATGAGAGATGATATTCATATTGATGTTAAAATCAAGCATCCTAGAATATTTGTTGATGCCATTGGCGTAGCTAGGATGATTGAGGAAATAAATCTCTTACATAAGAAATCAACTCAAAACCCTCGTTATAAGCTCCCTTCAATACCACTCAAGTAGCCAACTAACACCACAACTGGTATGTTAGGACCACAACCTCTACAGCATTCCATTCTAGCTTAACCAATAGCTTTTCAAGGACTTACCAACCAAGAAGCACGTGAACAATGAGAGAAGGGATTATGTTACTACTGTGATGAGAAATTTGTTGTTGGCCATCGCGGTGCACAACCATAACTATTTATGATGGAGGAATCGACCCAAAATCACATAGATGACATTGAAGAAACCCTACCCAAATAAGAACATCACGGAGTGATACCTGAAATCTCCTTCCATGCCATAGCCGGCATTGAAAACCCATAAACCATACGCATTATGGGAAAATTAAGAAATAAGAAGGTATTTGTACTAATAGATGGGGGTACTACACATAACTTCATTTATCAAGCCTTAACTTCTCAGTTTGGATTTCCAATAATCAAAGGTACAAAACTAGAGGTAATAGTGGCTACCTGTGAGAAAATAGAGTGTGTTAGACAATGTTGTAACCTCACTCTCACCATTCAAGGCTAGCCTAAACTGTCGATTATTATGTTCTTCCAATTGTAGCATGCCAATTGCTCATAGGAGTTCAATGGCTTGAAACCCTTGATCCCATCCAGATGGATTACAAGAAACTCACCATAAGCTTCACTATAGAAGGAACCTCTCGTACATTCCAAAGGTTGGGGGGTGCCGACATTGCAGCTCTAACTAGCAAGGAATGCAATGGTTTACAAGGCATTAGGTTGTTCCTCAAGATAATGCCTGTTAATAAGCACCCAGAGTAGTCCAATGCATACCCTCTAGAGATAGGTAAACTGTTGGCTAAGTTTCCTAAGGTATTTGAATCTTCCACTTGTTGACCCCTAGGCGAGTGCAAGATCATAGAATTCCCTTGCAAGCTAGCTCTAGACCAGTGAATGTTCGACAATATCGCTATCCTTATTATCAAAAACCTGAGATAGAAAAGATGGTGAATCTTTTACAATCCAATTTGATAAGGCCAAGTAATAGCCTTTTTCTCATCACTAGTTTTGCTAGTTAAGAAGGTAGATGGAGCTTGGCAATTTTGTGTGGACTATAGAGCTCTTAACGTAATCATTGTTAATAGTAAGTACCCTATACCTGTCATTGATGAATTACTGGATGAACTTCATGAAGATGACACCCTTAAGATAGTATTCAGAACATATAAAGAATATTATGAATTCCTAGTGATGCCATTTGGCCTCACCAACGCCCTAGCCACCTTCCAAAGTCTTATGAATGATATCTTTCGACCTTACCTCAAGAAGTTCATCTTGTTTTTTTTATGATATCCTAGTATACTTCAAATCATAGAAGGACCACAACATGCATTTACAACTATCCTCCAATTACTAATAGCTAACAATTTGTTTGCAAAACTATCTAAGTGTCAATTTGGTATGTTATAGGTAGAATACTTGGGCCACCTTATTTCAAAACAAGGAGTCTCAATGGATCCAACAAAAATTCATGCTATCATTGAGTGGCCAACTCCAACCACAGTAAAAAGGGCCAGAGGGTTCCTCGGATTGGTAGGTTATTATACAAAGTTCATTCGCCAATTTGGGGAATAGGAACAACCTTAACTACCTACTGAGTAAAGAGGGGTTCCAATGGAATGAAGCTATAACAATGGCCTTCCTACAGTTTAAAGAAGCTTTAACCCCCCTCCTATATTACGGCTACCAAACTTCACTCAACGTTTTGTGATCGAAAGTGATGCTAGTGGAATTGGCTTAGGAGTAGTCCTCACCCAAGAAAATAGACCAGTAGCTTATTTCAGTGTTGCACTCAAGAGATCAGCCTTAGCACTATCTACCTATGAGAAGGAAATGCTAGATGTGGTTAAAGCCATCAAAATATGGCACCTATACTTAACTTGCTAGACCTTTCACTGTGTGCATAGATCAGAAAAGTCTCAAGTATCTACTAGAGCTATGGATAACAACACTACAATAGGAACGTTGGCTGCCAAAACTCCTTGGTTATGACTATGAAATTGAGTACAAATGGGTTCAGAAAATTAGGGTGTAGATTCCTTGTCTCGAGTGGTGGAGCTCTAATTCCTATTTATCTCTCAACCCCAAGCAGATTGGTGGCTAGTGCTCAAGAAGGAATTCCAACAAGACCCTTTTATAAGAAACTTCTAGCCAATACTCCCTCTTCAAATGTCCTCAAAGTATGCCAACATGATAGGGTATGGTTCAAAGAGAACAAAGTTTATCTAAGCTCACAATCTTCTTTGATTCCAAAAATTTTAGCTGACTACCATTCATCACCAATGGAAGGGCACTTTGGGTTCCACAAAACACTCTCTCAAATTAAACAAAATTTGTGTTGGTCTAACATGTGCCAAAAGGTGAAGGAATTCTTGCGTTTGTATGAGGTACACCAATAGTTCAAGACTGATTGTATGAAACTAGTAGGGTTGCTGCAATCCTTACCTATTCCTACCAAAATATGGGCTAACTCTAATACAAAATGTGGCATTTAAGTCGATATGTAAAGTTGGTTTTTTTGAAAAAACTGACTTATAATGAATTTAAAGTCGATTAGAACCGACGCTACACATAGCGTCAGTTGACATGTCAAACTGACGCTATGTCCACGTGTAGCGTCAGTTCAACATATCAACCGATGCTACGAACTACATGGATAGTGTCGGTTGACATATAGAACCGATGCTACACACGTGGATATTTCTTTTTCTCTTCTTTCTTCCCCAAACAGAAACTATTCCAAGCGCTGTATAACTCTCAAAAACCCAAAACCTCCTCCAATTCTCCTCCACTCTTTCTCATTTTCTGGCCACCTACGACCACCAATTCTAGCACCGGTTAGTGGTTTTTCTTCCTCTCTAACTTATCTTTTAGATCCTCTATTTTTTTAACAAAATTCTCAAATTTTTTATACCCATTTCTCACTTACAAAATACCATTTTTTCTTCATTTCTCACTTACAAAAATTTATACACATAAATAATAACACATAATATACCTGAGCAATATTTAAGCCCCTAATCACTCCATAAACCCTAAGGGGCCGTCATTAGCATAATTTTGGTCAATTTTTGGAGCTAAAAAGAGAGAAAAATATAGAAAAAGTCAAGAGAGGACAAAATTTGGGTGGAGATTCCAGAGGAGATTAACACTACAATTCAAGATATTGATAATATTTCTTCTTCTACTCTTTTCTTTATCAAATTTTATATCTTTCTTTATGAAAAATATGAGCTTTATGAACACAATTATGTGTAGTTAATTTATTAATCTAGAGATCTTATGAACCCAATTTTTACCATATGATGATCTAATATTTTACCCCAATTATAATTATAATTTAATTATATTATTTAATCTCATTTATATGTTATTAATTATTTGGCCAACAATTTATCTATGAAGATAATTAAATAGATTTGAGAGAATTATTTAATTATTTGTCTTGATTAAATAACATGTATAGTTTCTAGGTAGAAATCTATGATTCTTATGTACTTGATCCATAATTGATGAACTTAATGAGTAGTATGCAATTTAATTGGCATGAGAGTGTGATTAAATTAATTACTATATGGTGTGTAGTTTACTTTAGAGAGGATTACATGCTAGGTTAGATTCAATTGATCATGTAATTAATTAATAATTATATTGGAGGGATTTAGCGATTCGATTGTTTAGAAAATTGTGAGATTAAGTATTCGTAGATATTTTCTCATGTATCTTTTTAGTTACCAAAACTAATTTAATTAATTATTGTTATTTACTTTTAGTTATTTTAATTTTTCTTTCTTAAAATATAAAAACACAAAAAAATTAATTTTTTTTTTAATTTTAAAAATTAGTTTCTAATAAAATAATCTCTATAGGAATGATCTTTTCTTATCATTATATTACTTGTTGTAATACGTATACTTGCATATTTATTGTACACATTTCGTGTGTGGCGATCAAGTTTTTGGCACCGTTCTCAAGAAATTATAAATATTAGAAATTAATAATTTTTTATTATTTTTCTTTACTTTAATTTTAATTTACTTATTTTCTCTTACTGACTTATTTATTTATTTATTTTAGTTAATTTATTTTATTTATTTATTTTTTTTTTTAACTTTAGTTTATTTATTTAGTTGTTTATTTTTTAATTTTTATTTATTATTTATTTTAATTTAGACAAATCCTTTAGTGTTATTAGAAACATAGAGTAGAAAATGGCTAGTAATAATTATCAATGATCAATGAACGGAATGATAGCCACAAGAAGAGTAGGTGGAATGCATGAGGTAAATGATATCATGGCACTTACAACTCAAGTGTCCTCTTTGATAAATCTTTTGATGGTTCAAAATTTGCCAACGAGTATAAACTACATCTAAGATTCAAGGGTGTCATGTGTCTTTTGTGATGGAGCCCATTTGTTTGATAATTGTTCAAATAATCCTGAATCGGTCTTCTGTGTGGGTAATGTGAACCAAAACAATGATCCATACTCAAATACATATAACTTAGCACTACTACAAAAGGGGTATTTAAGTCGATATGTAAAGTCGGTTTTTGGAAAAAATTGACTTATAATGAATTTAAAGTCAGTTCGATGTAGAACCGACGCTATCCACGTAGGATGTAGCATCGGTTGACGTGTCGAACTGACGCTACACGTGGACATAGCGTCAGTTGACGTGATGAACCGACGCTATGCTACATGGATAGAGTCGATTCATCACATCAACTGACGCTACGTCCACGTGTAGCGTCGGTTCGACATGTCAACCAATGCTATATTCCCATAGTGTAGTAGAGTCGGTTGACGTGTCGAACCGACGCTACATGTGGATGTAGTGTCGGTTGATGTGATGAATCGACGCTATCCACGTAGCGTAGTGTTGGTTCACCACGTCAATCGACGCTATCCACGTAGCGTAGGGTCGGTTGACACCTGGAACCGATGCTACACACGCGGATAGCATCGGTTAACACGTACAAACAACACTACACACGTGGATAAATTCTTTTCTTTTCTTTCTTTCCCAAACAGAAACTATTTCAAGCGCTCCATAACTCTCAAAAACCCAAAACCTCCTATACTTCTCCTCCACTCTTTCTTATTTTTCGGCCACCTACAACCACCATTTCCAACGTTGGTTAGTGGGTTTTCTTCCTCTCTAACTAATCTTTTAGATCCCCTATTTTTGTTAACAAAATATTCAAATTTTTTATACCCATTTCTCACTTACAAAATACCATTTTTTCTTCATTTTCTTCATTTTGTCACTTCATTTACTCTTGTAAGTATTTCTATTAATTCTACGCACTTATTATTCATATTTTTTTTGTTATTATGTGTTATTATTTATGTACATAAATTTTTGTATTATATATGTAGGTTTGTATTATAACATAAGGAGAAAAATATAATGATCTTGAATAACGTAGAACAACACCATGGTAATTTTTCTGCTATTAATTAATATTTTATTTTTCAATTATTTGTATTATTTAAACTATTTGTTAAATATATTTTTTTTCTTGCTATTATTTAGTGATTGAATACAGGTTTTAATTTGAGTATAATAGAAAATGAGTAAATTTTGTAAAAAAAAAAATATTTAAAGTCGATTCACCGTGTGAACCGACTATAAACGTAAAGTCAGTTCATCGCATGAACCAACTTTAAACGTAAAGTTCACGCATTGAACCAACTTTAAATTTTAAGTCATTTCATTTAACGTCGGTTTAGCGAACCAACTTTAAAATGAATTAAAGTTGATTTTTAACCGACTTTAATACTCCTTTTGTAGTAGTGTAGGATAGAGATAACATCCAAATTTCTCTTGGAATAACAACAATCATGGTGGTAATCAATTCAACTATCAATCATTTCCACCTCCTAGTTTCCAACAACCGCAATAATTACAAGCCTAAGAAAAGAAGCCACCTACTGTGGACAATACAAATGCTTTAATGGAGATGATGAAAGACTTCATCCAATCATTAAATACAAAAGTGTCCACTCAAGAGGCTTCAATTCAAAATTTAGAGAACCAAATGAATGAGTTACGATGGAGTGCTTATAAGAAGGCCAAAAAGTTCAAAACAAAAACAAAAATATGGCATGAGAAGAGAATTGAGCACCGTGTTTGCAAGGCAGAACATAAAGTATTATTGAACAAATCAAGACTCAAATTGTTTCCAGACAAGCTCAAAAGTAAATGGACATAAAGGAATGTGCCTTAGGACTTGATATGATCATCTAGTTAAGGACGTTAAATATGATGCTGGTTGGGAGGCAACCCAACGTTATTTTATTTATATTTTCATTGTTTTTTGTTTTGTATATGAATAAATATGGAGAGTAATGGTACAATAAGAATGAGCCTTTCAACGACAAATGTGGTGTACCATGATTAAGGGAGTTTTCTTTTCTTTTACCTTTTCATATTTATATATGCACATTGGGGACAATGTACAATTTTAGTTTGGAGGAGAGAACTTCATTCTCTACATTAACTTTTCTACTTTATATTTTAAATATTTAGGGATTTTTATTTTTTCTTATTTTTTGGATATTTTTAATCATGACTTGGGTAGAAATTGATAAATATATAGAAACTAAATGCATGTATGCTTGATATGAAACATATGAACTCAATGATAAAAATTGGTTGTCGTGACTAGGATAAGGAATGTAACATATTTGTTAAGATATTTACATTAATCATGTGATATGCTTCCTAGTTTTGATTGAATTGATTCAAATTTTTATGCACATGTTCTTGATTGATTTTGGTGTTCTTATTAAAAGAAAATTTGTCTTGAGTTATGCGAGTTGATGGGATCTACCAGGTTTTAGAATCTATTTGATCATCCATTGAGATGAAATTTTGAATAGTATTTAGCAAGAGAAATGATTTAGGCCTTATTTGAATCGATTGAACCTTTCAAGTTAACCATTGTTAATATCTTTAGTTACCTATTTGAGCCTAACAAAGAACCTTTCATATCTTTAAGCCACACTTAATGCCTAACTAATAAGTATTACATTTACCCTTATACTTTTAGCTTGTATGAAAATAAAAAAAATGCAATCATGTGTTGTGCTTTAGAGTAAGGTGAAATGTAATGCAACCTATAAAAAAAGAAAAAAAATCAAAACTCGCAACACAATTATCCCTCTAAAGAAAATAAAATAGAATTGAAAATAAATTAGGGGGTATTATGAAGTTACAAAAAAGAAGAGAAAAGAGATGTGAATTAATACGAAAAGAATGTCAAAAGAGGGTGCACTGAAATATCAAGTAAAAACTCAATTGTAGTTATAAAGTGTATTATGAACAAAAAGAAAGCTAAGGTGTGTAAAGAGCCTAAATGTCTTAATTTATCAACCCTACACCTAAGCCTTACATTACAACCATGTAAAATCCTTATTGATCTTTAGCTAAGTGCATATTTATATTAGTGGAGAGGGATGTGAAAAATAGACTTATGAGACTTGTTCTAAAATTGAATTGATTAGCATGCTCATATAGGTTGATTTCATGAGTACATTGGATGATATCATGTGTAGCACACACACACGAATCAATTTGTCAAAAACCTTGCATATCCTTGTATTGATGGAACGTTGATTGACAAATATATGAATCTCCTTATCATAGGATTGTACGACTTTTGAGAGAGATAGTTTTCGTGAAATATACATATACTAATAGAAGTATATTTATGAATTTACTATCCAAGTTATTTTATTTAGTTATACTTAGCTTTACTTAAGGACAAACAAATATTTTAGTTTGGGGGTGTGATAGCTCTATGAAAGTATAGTGATTAGTGCACTTTTTACTTAATATTTATTTGTTTTATTCAATAAATAGTATTTTTGGGGCTACAAATATTAAACTATAAACTTTTTAGTGAAAATGGGTTAAATATAATTTTTGAATTTTTTTGGGATTTTCTTAGAATTTTTATGGATATTTTATATATTTTTAGCGCAAGAACAATAAGAATCTACCATGTGGCCTGCCACGTAAGTAGGGGAGCTGATTGGGCAAGCAACGTGGATGCCACACAAGTAAGGACAACGAATCACGTTACCTTGTGTGTGAGAAGGACGAAACGTGCACCATGTGTCATCACGGTGTTCAATCCGAGTTCGGAGTGCGGTCAAACTCTACTACCATGTGTCGCCACCCGATTGCTCCTTGCATTCTACCGGTAAGCCACACCATCTGTTTTTGCGAATCACGTCTCGTCACATGGCACTGACTCAGCGAGTGTTGAATCTAACCGGTCTCCCCTACCACACGTCGCTCTCTAATTTGCCTAATGAATTTCCCCTGCCATATGTCACACTGTGATTGGTTGGCATTGTCAATTTTGCTTGTTTTGATCGCAGCCCTTGATCTGAAACTAATTTGATGGTCTAGATCACACCTGAACAATATTTAAGCCCTTAATCACTCTATAAACCCTAAGGGACCATCATTAGCATAATTTTGGTCAATTTTTGGAGCTAAAAAGAGATAAAAATACAGAAAAATTCAAGAGAAGATTAACACTACAATTCAAGACATTGATTGTATTTCTTGTTCTACTTTTTTCTTTATCAAATTTTATGTATTTCTTTATGAAAAATATGAGCTTTATGAATATAATTATGTGTAGTTAATTTATTATTCTATGGATCTTATGATCCTAATTTTTATCATATGATGATCTAATATTTTACCCTGATTACAATTTTAATTTAATTATATTATTTGATTTGATTTGTATGTTATTAATTGTTTAACCAACAATTTATCCATAGAGGTAATTAAATAGATTTGAGAGAATTATTTAATTGTTTATCTTGATTAAATAACATGCATAGTTTCTAGGAATAGATGTATGATTCTTATGTATGTGATCCATAATTGATGAACTTAATGAGTAGTATACAATTTAATTGGCATGAAAGTGTGATTAAATTAATTATTATATGGTATGTAGTTTACTTGATAGAGGAATACATGCTAGGTTAGATTAAATTGATCATGCAATTAATTAATAATTATATTAGAGGGATTTTAGCGATTCACATGTTTAGAAAATTGGATAATTAAGTATTATTCCTAGATATTTTCTCATATATCTTCTTAGTTACTAAAACTGATTTAATTAATTATTACTATTTATTTTTAGTTATTTTAATTTTTCTTTCTTAAAATATAAAAACATAAAAAAATTAATTTTTATTTTTTTTAATTTTAAAAATTAGTTTCTAATAAAATAATCTTCGTGGGAATGATATTTTTTTATCATTATATTACTTGTTATGATACTTATACTTGTGTATTCATTGCACACACTTCGTGTGTGGCGATCACCAATGTAGTGTGCCTACATGGCATTCCAACCTCTATAGTAAGTGATCAAGATAATGTCTTCCTCAACTCCTTCTGGCGAGCCTTGTTCCAGTTGCAAGGAACTTTATGCATGAGCTCCAGTTACCATCCCCAAACTGATGCTTAGATAGAAGTTGTCAACCGCACTCTAGAACAATACTTATGTTGCTTTGTTGGTGAGCAACCAAGGCAGTGTGTTGAGTGGATGCCCTAGGCTGAGTCTAGCTATAACACCTTAACACATTCATCCACCAAAATGACTCCATTTGAAGCAGTTTATGGCATTCTGCCCCCACATATGTTAGCTTATGTTCCAGGCACCTCTAACATCCAAATAGTGGATGAATACCTGCGTGATCGAGGTACCATCATACGTTATTTGCGTCATAACCTTCTACAAGCTCAAGATCGAATAAAATGTCAGGCCGATCAACATAGACGAGAGCTCTCTTTCCTCGCAGAGGATTATGTTTACTTGAAACTCCAACCCTATAGAAAAAATTTTGTGGCCTTTCAATCATCCATGAAGCTTTCCCCCCACTTCTTTAGACCTTTCAGAATCATTGCACGTGTTGGTCTTGTGCCTTACAGATTGGCTCTTCCCTCTAACTGTCACATACATGATGTATTTCATGTCAGCATATAAAGTAAGCAAGTGGGAACAGTTACTCCAAGCTCCATTCAACTCCCTCCAATCTCTGATCACGACACTATCATACCCTAACCCGAAGCCATCCTGGCTCATCGTGTGATTCAGAAAAACAAATATCGACCAAAACCTGAAATTTTGGTCAAATGGATTGGAGCACCAATAGAAGAAGCTACATGGAAAAATGAATGACGTTTTTATAAATCCTACCCTGATTTCATCCTTACGAACAAGGATTCAAAAAGGTGGGAGAAATGATATGAGCAGCATTGGCTTGGTCTGCTCGTGGGCATAGCCCCGAGCGAAAGTGGCTCACATGGGTATAGAATATGGGCACAAGGGGTAGTGCAATGTAGGCTAGACATATGAGCGGGTAACCACTGAATTCGGTTAAAAATATCAAAATTAGTTAACCTAATTTCCTTTTAATTCCTGTTCATGAAAGACTATATATAACCAGTTCAGTTCAATAAAAGATATGAGAGAATTATACATAATCAACTCTCTCTCTCCCCTCTCTCCCTCTCCTTCTAAAGCTCGATCTATCACTTTGTTAGTTGAATTGATTGTTGAACTAAAAATACAATTACTTAATGTGAAAAGTGATTTTCAAACGGTCGTGGATTACTTGAATGATAAACCCAGTCTTGCAAAGTGAAACAATTTTTGTAAAAAATACCTCTCCTTTTAATATATATATATATATATGTTCTTGTTTGCAGCAGGAACGAGAATGGCTGTATTTGGTAGGACTTCTTGCACTACTTAGTGTTATTACTACTTGAATGTTTTGAAAAAGAAAAAAAAAAGATTTGCGTAAACATTCTTCAAATTTTAAATATATTTATTTATTATCAAACATAATAATAATTATTCTTTTAAAAATTTATAAATCTAAATATAACAAACAAATCCTTATTAATTCAAAAACAAAAATTCAACAATCGGAACTAGATTCTGTAAACACTTGTGAGTTTAAGTATTGTTGCGCACTTAAAATCACAGAAAACAATTCCAAATTCTTAAAATAAGAAGAAGTGATCATTAGTCATTAACATAGAAAAACCAAAATTAATTACTACATTAAGCAGACAAGTAGTCTGTAAATTGACGGTCAAGATTCCAACGATCAGAATTCAGACACCCTTATCACGTACCAGCTACTATATACAAGGAAAAAACCATCAAAACCCCTCCAGCGCCAAAACAAACTAAACACAAAACCTTAAATAAAATAATAATAAATAAATACAAATTTAGAACGACGGAACAACACCGTATCCACATATACGTTCAGTTTCAAGCTCAACTTCAGTGCGTTTGGCAAACCTTCCTTTGATTCGAGGCCTTGTCTCTGCGTAAGCCTTTCTTGATGCGTAGCGAATCGTCTTCTCGAACTTTCGATTCTTTCTCTTCTCTCTGTACCTCAACACCCTTGCCTCCCTATCCGCTGATGAAATTGGGACAGCCTGATTTCCGGAATCGACCACCGAACCTATAGGTTTGGTGTACGGATTGGTTACGTCGATCATCGCTTTGCCATCTGGCACCACTCCAATGTCCAAAGAAGATGAGGACATCTGAGAGCAAAACACCATATCATTATCTCGTAGTTCACCTAAAGAAAACTAAAACAAAATTAATGGAGGAGAAAAAATTACACTTTGGCTCATATTGTAGCCATAACCGAAAGACTTTGGGCTTGAGAAGTCCATTTCAAAGCAGCTTTCATTTGCTAGGTGAGATTTGATGCTTTTGCTTTGAACAGGGACAACTCCATCAGTTCCAGAACTGTTCTGTTCCTGAACTTCAATCTTCCGATCAACTGGACCATAGCCCAGATCTGGATACGGATCCATATCGTTGAAAACATACTGGCCCGAATTGAGATCTGGACTGTCCACAACCTTAGGATTTGGAAGAAGCCACGAAGCAGCTTCTGCTTCTTCGGTACTGACTTCATCTCCGTCAGGGTCTGACAAGTAACGATCGTCGAGAAAGTTAACAACTCCAGGCTTAAAGTTGTTAGAGTTGGCGTTGTCAATCGAGTCGTATAAGGGAATCACAGGAATTCGCTCGTGTCGGCTAGCGAGTGGATTGGCTGAGTGGATGTCGCGGTCGCACGTGACACACAGAGCTGCGGCGTCGGCCTTGCATGTGACGTGAGCTGGAGCTTGTTCGCAAACTTCGCAGATCCAGACCCGAGCGTGGCGGGACGCGAGCTTGTTGGCCGCGTGGACCTTGGAGTCGCAGTTGACACAGAGGAAGGCCGAGTCAGCTCGGCAGAACAGAGTCGCCATTGCTGATTTGCATGAGTCACAAAGCTTCGACGCCATAGCCACCACTCAATAACTGTCAGTTTCTTTTTCTATCTGATTCTCTAAATTTCTCTCCGAGTACCGTCTACGATCTGTATTTGTTTTCCACGGTTAGAGATGTAGGGGTGTACTATCTATCTAGTGGGGCCAAGGTGATCTAGGATATAACCAATAAGAAGAAACCAGATGGGCGAGGCATAGCCAGAAGAAATTTATTACTTTTTCGTTCTGGATAATGAAAATTTATTTTTGTCGTGTTAGGGAGAAAATTGGTTCAACATGAGCTGGGTTTTGGGGTTGGGGTGAATGAATAAAATCTGAAATGGGTCTGAGGGCTTTTCGACTTTTAGAAACAAAGAGTTGGTAGGTGTCAAAAGAGGTAAATGGGAACAGAGAGGTTGATAATGGCTGGTGGGACCTTAATGGTTGGATGGGTAACCTGTGGGGGACCTTAGCTGGTTAATAATGTGTTGCATTACCATGCGCTAATCGTTCTGTCCCTTGAGGACTCACAAGGACGTTGATAAAACTAAGAGTTATACGGTAGAATATTATAAATAAATATAATTAATTTTAAATAATTATATTTAATACAAAATTAATATATTAATTATAATTATAATATATAAAACTAATCATGAGAAAAATGTTTAACATCATGTAATTCAGAGGATACAATGTTATTATCTTTTAAATATATTAAAATTGTACTATTTGGTCATTGAAAATTAGTCTTTTTTTCCTCCTCAAATCTTTATTAATTATAACTAAATAATATAAAAGTTGAAATCAAATGTGGAGAAATCAGTAATTGAACAGGAGTCTTCAGTATGATTATTCATTGCCCATATTATAAAAAAATGAGCAGACATATTTATATATTTTGGTGCCCATTTATTAATATATATATATATATATATATATATATATTAAATTGATCGAACAAATTTTTAGCTGTGTCAATAAATTATTGTGCTTTCAACTATATTGAAAAAGTGTCTTCAAATAAAGTAATGAAAATGTTTCATTGTACCCTTCAATATAAATTTATTTAAGATTGAGATTATGTATCACTTATTGTTTTCTTGATTGCCTTTTTTTTTTTTACCAATAACACAACACGTTGTACATCTTTTTAGAGTATTATATCTCTTTATTTTGTAAGTTGCTCTATTAACTCATTTTTTCAACATTTTCCTTTTATATCTTCCACCTCTTGGCTTTCCACCTTTGTTCTTTGGAAACTAAGGATATAGAGGTTATTCATTATTCCTAATTCTTTGCTAGGAAGAACATTCATTTTTGGTGAAGAAGAATTCATTTATGCTTTCATCTTTATCAAATCATGAACATATTTTAGTGAATTCTCTCCCAACTTATGACATCATCGCATAGAATGTGAACAAGGAATTCCTCTCAATTGCCATTACCTACACCCATGGTACCTCGACACTCACTTGAACTTGTGTTATTGTAATTTACCTTAAAAGCCCCTCCACCATTACGATAAGCCACACAATTCTTAGCTTCATTTTTTGGTTTCAAAATCAATTCATGTACTTTCTTTTCGGCATCATCCCTCTAAGTCTCCACCTCTTCTCTTCTTTCATCCCATCTATTTTTATTTAGTTTTCTTACTAACTCATATTAAAGATTCTCATACATAGTAACAATTACACGAATGTTTATTATCCTTCCAACTCAAATAGGTAATTGGGACCTAGATAAGAGGTGAAAATACCAACTTATGTAATCTTTTCGTGAGCTCTATACTAATTATGTTTAGTAGGTCTCACAAGCATGAATTAAATAAATAACACAACAAAATTTTAAGACAACATACTCAATTCAACACATAACAAAAATTATCAGCAGTAAGAAATCATAAACTATGGTAAACATACTAATGATGATGTACTTCACAGACTCCTGTCCAAGCTAGCAGCATGCATAAACAACAAACATCATACAACATACGAATCAATCAAACATATTGGAATAGCTATAAAGGATTATAAATCACTTAAAGACCTTATATATGGTAAACATATTCGGTTAATGATGATATATTCTCATAACATGCAATCAAACAAAACATGACATACCACAAGAAAGAGATTGACACTCGATACAAAACAAGATAAGGAGATGTAGACTCCTTTGAGACTCGCACCAAAAACACATGATCATGGAACAGAAGCAATACTTATAAAGTTATAAGCATGCTACAAGGAAAGGAAAGAAAGCATGCAACAACACAAATCAAATAAGTATTCTAATTAGAGTCTAAATCTAGTACACTGGTACATACATGATAGAAACTCAAATTATATCAACACAATAGCAGATCATGCATAATAACATATATAGTGAGATAAATCCACATAGATTTCTTGCCTATGTGGTAACATCCTTAGGTTTCTTATGGTAACCACTCGACATCAAACAAATCTACTATGTAATAAAACAATGACAACTTTGACAAAAATAAAACTCCATTATTTCTATCAGTCGGGACATTTATCCGAAATACCTATTGCTTTCCTCGTTTGCTGCCTTTGCAACAACTTGGTTTGACACATGAACCTAACTCTCCTCCAAAGCCTACACCACCAATGTAATGTGATTAGAAACTGAAGACTAGTCATGCGTAAGGTGTACAATCACTTGAACCATCCTCAAACACAAACACCCCATAATCACCCATAGACATAGTCCATCAAAAATCTCAAATCGCCTACATTAGACATATACAATCCACGTAATACACATAACTAACGATTTGATATATCAACAAAAGATATAAGAACTCAAAGAATTTAACTCAACCCACTCTCACAATGAGTTTCTCACATAAAATCACTCATAAGTATGGACTCGAGTACTCACCACTCATAAGTACGGTTTTGCTCATATAGTCATGAATCACTAATATTGAACAACACTCAAGGTATTAGTGATCCAAAAATAAAAAAAAATGAGATGTTAATTTGACAGAGTTTTGTTACATTTTTTTGGATAACAAAACAAGAGAAAGGGGGTATTTATAGAACTCAATCGATCACCTCACAAAGGGTGGTGGCGAGGTGTGTAGCGAGTTGCCAAAAAATTTCATTTTTGGTTTCCAAATATTGTCAAGTAATTTTCATAATTACCCATACCCAAAAAAAATAAAAACACGAGCAACAATGTTGGCTCACTCGTAAAAAAACCACAACAATCAACATACCATGCACACTATGAAAATCAACTCAATAGTGTGTGTAAACATGCTCACATACAAAATGTACCAAACTATGTTCGTGTGTGCATTACTGATCCGTAATAACCAACCTTACATAGAAGAAGATAGAACACTGAGTAAAAATAAACAAACACTGTGTTTCATACATAAGAAGCCAACACACAGAAACTAAGAACAACAAGACTTACATATGTTGTTCTCTAGCTTCCAATAAATCATTGTTGAATGATTCACACAGGTTGTTACTTCCATTATCATATACAGTTTGATAACTATATATTAAAAAGCAATTTGAATAATACAGTTTTAATCTAAGTAAACTAAGTAAGTAGCTTATAAACATACCTAAAAAAAGTTTTGCACCACTTGGATGCATCCTTCTTTGAAATCCATGTGTGACCACTCTCATCCTCTTTCTTGAGGTTTTCCATTGCGTCTTCATATTGGTGAAGAGTTGTTGCTAGTGAAATCCTTCTAAAATATTCACATAATGAAATTTCTTTGTCTTTATTCCATTTTTTGAAGTTCTATAGGACATGTCATGTGCAATATCTATGCTCTACATTATTTAATACATCCCTCGTTGCAAATGATTTTTATCTAACATAAAAGTACACCCACGCCTTTTGGTTCAATATTTAAGTCTTATTTCAATAATGAAACAAACCATTTTCAACTATCGAAACTTTCTCCTTTAGTGACTAAATATGCTATTAGATACACACTATAGTTGACATATGTACCAATAGCACTAAAGAGTTATCCCTTATGGTTGCCTCTCAGAAAGGCACCATCTATACCAATGAACTTTCTACATCCTTGCTTGAAACTTTCCTTTATTGAATCCAAACATACATAAAATCTTAAAAATATACGTATTATAAAGTTAAGACAATTAGTAATGATAATTTAAATCTTAAATGCCAAAAGTAAATAGGAAATTATTTTAAAAAATTTTAAACTAACCCACTAACTCTATTTACTTCTTGTTCAGTCACCATTTCAATAGTTATGCATGGATTGCTTCTCCTTAATTCCAATGCATAACCAATTAGATTGGCATATTGCTCCTCATATGCACCATTGATAATTTTTTTAGTTTTCATCTTTGCCTTCTTTTCTTGAACATTTGTAATGTCTACATGATGTCTCTCTCCCATAGCCAATCACACTCATCCACTTCATTTTCAAATTATCCTTTAACACTTGAATAAGATCTTTAGTTACAAATTGGGGATTAATCTATTTACTCCTTATCTAGTCATCATTTCAATAGTTGTGTTTGGATTGCTTTTCCTTAATTCCAATGCATAACCAATCAGATTGGCATATTACTCCTCATATGCATCATTAATAATTTTTTTAGGTTTCATCTTTGCCTTCTTTTCTTGAACATTTGTAATGTCTACATGATGTCTCTCTCCCATAGCCAATCACATTCATTCACTTCATTTTAGGATTATCCTTTAACACTTGAGTAAGATCTTCAGATACAAATTAGGGATTAATTTTTCTTTTGAAATTTTAATTCCTATTACATATGTGATGATTTTCTCTATAATAACTTTTAATTTGCTAAAGATTCAGCTCATTTATTGTTAATGTTGTCATCTCTCATGTGCATCTCTTATCCCCTCCTTTGCCCATGGATTTCATCTTCACTTTCTTTTTAGAAGTTTTAGTCTTCTTTAACCTTCTACCATGTTTAATTTCATAATATTTGATTGCTTTGAGTAGCACTTGTTTGCTAGGAAATCTCATTCTAATTTTCAACTCAATAGTGTTAACCTTTATATCTTTTAAGAACATGTTCTATCACCCTCTATAATGAACTCATCTGCATTATTCTCTTCATCCTTATCATCATCAGTTTCTTTTATTTGAACATCCTTGTTGACAACCATTGTATAACCACCTTTATGCCTTCGTTGATCTTTACCAAATCCTACTGTTGCCTTCCCCAATATTCTATCACCATTGCCCCACCAATGGCCTCACCAAATTTCTCACCCTTAACCTCATGTTTACTTTCCAATAGTTCATTAACAAATCCATAGTTAATATATGGTTTAGAATCCTCTTCCTCATGTAATTGTTCCTCCTCTAATTTTTCCACATAAACTTTCAGAAATTTTGATCTTGTAATTGATGAATTGAACCAATCCTACATGCATTTGCATCATTCACTACTTCATGCAATCCTTTATTATCTTTCACACCAAGTGTTCTCCAATAAATAAGAAATTGGTCAAATTTCAAATTTAAATTAACATATACCATCTTGAATATCCATAAACTCATGTTCTCTACCATATAGAAACTATAAAATTCATGACTACCCCCTTTGTCTTGCTTGTTTTCACTCTCAATTATAAAATTACCACCAAAATTAATCTTCATGGTCAAATAGTAAAATAATAGATCTATAAAAAGGGAATGTGTGTATTAATATACATACAAAATACATTTATACATCCTAAATATGAATGGGATAAGGTTTCATCCTAGTAATGCTTTATTAATAGATCTCTAACTTTCTAGCAAATAATAACAATAATAAATTTCTTAATTGCTTCATCTCTTGAAAACTCTTTTTAATCATAATTTTATTGTTGTTAAATCTACTAGAAGTTCTTTACCTTACAAATAAGTAGTGTAAACAATATATTGGAACATTAGCAAATGCAATATTATTTATAGGTAAGAGTTGGCTCAAGTTTTGGAAAAAAGTTATTATAAAGACTCAATATTGACTATTTTTATGGACAAAACTTTTACCTGTAAACTTGTTTCTAGGATAATCATCAAGTCTATCAAGCAAAATCAAAGAAATGTCAGAGTTTCAGATATGCATACTTTAAGTATTTATAACTATCACACATAGAATTACACTCATTTATTCACATGCACAATGCTCAAATGACTTAAATTCAAGTACTGTTGCATACATATTTAAGTAAATTTAACATAGGTTTTTAGTTAAATCAATTTTGATGTTATATGATTGAGTTGTATGTCTTTTCAAATAGAGGGATCGATCCCCTTATTTGACGAATCAATCCCACTCTGAATCGATCTCTAAACGATTATTAATTATTTGTGTTAAACTGTATAACTTTTAAAAAATGATGTCTAGAGAGAGGAATTGATCCCAAATTGAGATAGATTGACCCTCTATTTCATTAGTATAACTTTATGTGTTTTTTAATCCCATTCAGTATCCCACTTCCTATTATATATTGACACATTAGATGGGTGACATTTTCCTATTTAGGTTTTCTTTAAATACATCACTTGTCTCTTGTAATTCACACACACAACAAAAGAGCACTTTTAAGGAGCATAAAGTTTTCATAGTTACATCTATCTACTTTTTGCTTCTTTTTTGTATAGGTTGAGCTTTATTATCTCATTTAGTATATTCATATGATCATGCTATCATGGATCTAAGCCTGTTTATTGATTTTGAATCTTTGATTTCATATGATTGTGATACTATAAATTTGAGCCTATTTATTGATTTTGTGTTTAATTGAAGATTTAAAATTTATTAGTTGATTTGATTTATTCGATATATATTTTGAATAATCTAGTTAAGATCAGTCATCATTAAATTCATTCTAAAACACACACAGATACTTGTACTTTTTGTGCTAACCCTATTTGTAGGGTGATATGTGAATGTATCTAATTAGTGAGGAGCTAATTAGAACATTGGTTTGGATACCACTCATGCTAGTCTTGAAAACTGTGAAAATAGAGTAAGGGCTCTTAGGTAAGCTATATTGGGGCAGTATCCTAGGGGGGTCATACATGATAAGTTTGTACTGGTACATATTAATTTCATAGTGGAAAGATTAAGTGGTTTGGTAGACTGGTGGTTTTCTTCTTACGTCATGGTTGTGGCTTAGGTTATTTTCACCTAAAAATCTTGTGTGTTATTTACCTATTTCTACATTTACTTTTGATACTCAATTACTTATCTAGCTATTGTGATTAGGTTACGAAATTATAATTTAATAAAATTAAAAATAATTTATTCATCCCTCTCTTGGCTTATTAGGTTCGTTTTAGAACTTTGAATTGGTATCAAAGTAACATTAGATACACTTAGTGTTGCCTCCAGGGATTTTTTTTAATGGATAATTTTATTGAGGGTGATAGCTCAGATGATGAGGAACTTGAATCTTCTTTTCTCTCTAAATTTAATTTTAAATGTTCTAAAGAATTATTTTCTAAATGCCTTATAGAAGATAATACTAGTTTAAATTTAAAAATAAAAAAATTAAATGAATAACTTGAGATATATGAAAGTTTTTCTCATAAGTTAAAAGAATAGAAGAATGTTTTATAAAAACAAAATAATGTTTTGAATTTGAGTCTAGCAGGTTTGAAAGAAGAAAATAATAAGCTCGTAGCAAAAAATATAAATTGGTATAAGAGCTCAAAAAATCATATGAAGTAGTAGAGAGACTTACCATTAGAGCTCAACACTTAGATAAAGTTTTGAGCATTGGTAAGTCACATGGTGATACTCATGGCCTTAGTTATAAAGATGAGAGTTCCACCCCTTGAACATCAAAGGCCACATTTGTAAGGCCTTCTAACTCTATTCATATTGTTACTAATTTTGCACAAATAATCATTACTTCTATGGTAGAAAAAGCTATTATGTTTGCACCTGCCTATCATCATTATGGTAGGAAATATCATATTAGTCTAAAATGTATATTATTATTGATAAATATTCATTCTAATAATATCTTACATGGTTCTAGTTACAAGACTCATTATTATCATCCATCTATTCATATTATGTCAAATAATTCTACTACAAAGTATAAAGTTATAGGTTCAAAAAAGGCAAATGAAAATCAATACATTTAATTATATGACTCATTATCATCATCCTACTATGCATATTGCATCATCATCTAGGATGGATGTGAAAAGTAAAGCTAAGTCTAAGAATATGCCTATGAAATCAAAAGTAGTTGAGTCCCAATATTAAGACATAGAGAAACCAAAATTCAAGAAAATTTAGGTTAGAAAATATAATCTTTTTTTGATCATGAGACCTTTTATTGATTCACCTAAGTACTTTTGTTAGAATGCTTAAATGACCCTTGGTGAGCAATTTCGTAGGATTGCATTTATTTTAATTTTAGTTTTTTTAGTTGTTACAATTAAAAAAAATAAGTAGAATCCTTTTAGCGAACAAGGTAATGGACTTAAACAACAATTGCACTCATACAACCTTCTCTTTAGTGACTCGACTCATTTTGATTTTTTATCGTATAAATGATTCTATAATATTGACTTATACATACACATATTATTTTATATGTGATCAATTTTGACATGAATGTTTTCACACACACTCACAAACACATATGTATGTTATGAATGAAGTTTATGATATGTATATCATTTTTAAGTAAATGCATATATATCATTATATGTGCTAAATGTATTTTTGTATCTTTTCTACTCTACTTTCTTTTTTATACAATAGATAATTCAAATTTGAGTAAAAATGAGTTCTTAATAGGTTATATGCTTGTTTGTGATTAAATGAGTTTATAATCTTTTGTGGCTATTTATGAAAATAAAAAATGAACAAATTCATTTTTTCATTTACATCCCCTTATTTATTAACATTTTAATTGGTTATACAGTTATAGACTCATAGGACTTAGAGGGAGTTTCAATCACTTTGCATTTTACATTGAACTTAAGTTTTTAATTTCTCCAATGCTTTGACCTTTTCTTATGTCAAAAAGGGGGAGATTATTCATACCTCTTCATTATCATATGTCATGTTGTTACTTGATTGATGTGAATGAATGCACTTCATGATTTCTTACTAGACTTCACTTATTTCTATGTAAATTTAACTAATATGCAATTAGGCTTTCAAGCCAAGTTATCGTAAGCTTTGTTTATGTGGTTTCAGTTACATACAAGCTTGCCTAGTTGCAGTATAGATGGGCTCACCAGATCATAGGATAGTTTAACTATGGAGTCTAGGACATCAATGTATTTTTACTTTATTCCTATGAGTATCATATAATGAGAAAGAAGTTTTGCCACACTAAAATGCTAAAGGGGAGTTTGTAAGGATTATGAGTGTTGGCTATTTTTGTGGATAAAATGTTTGCCTGTAAACTTGTTTCTAGGATCGTTATAAAGCCTATCAAGCAAATTCGAAGAAACATCAGAGTTTTGGATAGTCATACTTTAGGTATATCTTTTATAACTATCACACATAGAATTGCAATTATTCATTCATTAGTACATGCCACAACATTAATTAATATAACATGTATCACATCATAATCATAGTGCTCAAATAACTCATATTCAGGTATCATTGCATACATATTTAAGTGCATTTAATATAGGCTTTTGGTTGAATCAATTATGATGTTGTATGATTAAGTTATAAACTTTCTTAGATAGAGGGATTGATGCGTCTACTAAAGTAGACAGTTTAATCCCACTTTGAATCGATCTCGAAAGGATCATTAATCGATTGTGTCAAATTGTGTAACTTTAAAAGATATAAGGTCTGGAGAGAGGGATTAATCCCAGCTTGAGATAGAGCAATCCCCTATTTCGTTGGCTTAACTTTACTTTTAGAGTGATATATCCCCTTATAGAGGGATAGATTACCTTGATAGAAATTGGCCCATTTTATTTTCTTGTATGTGTTTTTTAATCTCAATCAACTACCAACTTCCTATTATATTTTGCCACGTCATATGAGTGACATTTTGCTCTTTAGATTTTCTTTAAATACATCACTTGTCTTTTATAATTCATACACATAAATATAGAGCAATTTTAAGGAGTACAAAGTTTTGACATTTAGATCTCTATATCCTTTTCTTTCTTTCTTATTTAGGTTAAGCATCATTATCTCATCTAATATATTCATATGATTATGCTAACATAGATCTGTGTCTACTCATTGATTTTGAATCTTTGATTTTATATGATTATGCTAGTATAGATCTGAGCCTATATATTGAACTTATGGTTAATTGATGTTCTAGAATTTATTAGTTGTTTTGATTTATTTGATATATGTTTTGAATCATTTAGTTAGGATTATTCATTATTAAATCTATTCTAGAACACACACCCACACTTGTTTTTTTGTGCTAAATGTTGATCCGTGAACGTGTCTGATTGGTGAGGAGATAATTAGAACATTGGTCTAGATATTGATCAAGCTAGTCTTAAAAACTATGAAAATAGGGCAAGGATTCGTAAGTAAGGTATATTGAGGTAGTATCGTAGAGAGGTATTATAAGATCGAGTTTATACTTTTACATTCGATTTTCATAGTGAAAAGTTTAGGTGATTTGGTGGAGTGGTGGTTTACCTTTTAAGTCATATTTGTAGCCTAAGTTGTTTACAATTAAAAATTTGGTGTGTCATTTACCTATTTTTGCATTTACTTTTGATACACAATTACTTTTCTGGCCGTTGTGAATAGGTTACGAAATTTGATAAAATAAAAAATAACCTATTCCTTCTCCCCTTGGCTTATTAGGTCCGTTTTTGAACTTTTAGTTATTTTATATTATTACACTTTTATAAATTGAAAAAATAGTTTAACTTTGCTTCTCTACCAACAAACAAAATATGGCCCTGATTTATTTTTCACCCTTATTTCATGTAACACATGCTCTTGTTTTTCCCTTTATAAGAGAATTCCATACCCAATTCATCCCTTTCAAGAAGAATCATGCCCCACTTGATTGCTATTTGCACATGCATTCTTCAATAACAAAGAATACGACCAAAAATAATATCTTAGTAATAAAATTAAAAAAAAGAATAAAATATTCTTATCGCAATCAAGTGGTAGTCTATTTACCACGGAAAACATATTCAACAACCGCTCCTAACCTTAAGTTATGATCTTTATCACCCCTCTTAAGATTATCTCACAAAGCCAAACTTGGGATTCGTTTAGAATGGAAGGCTTATCTAACAAAAATGGCAGCTTCTTGGTCAAAAGATTAAGGGGTATCTAGGGTGGGTATTGCATTTTGGGATGGATTAGTTGTTGTTTGGAATGGGTGGGGTTGTGTTATGTGGTGTTAGAATCTCTTTTTTGCTTTTTTGCTTTTCCTTTTCTTTTTAAAAAAGCAAAAATTGTTTATTTAATGAATATCCAAAAATGCCTCTTATTTTCGTATGTTTATTACTATACATGCAAAAAATCTTAAATTAAATGACAAATTATATTAAATTTGTTTCTTTTTTAAATGGAGATATCACTAAAGTAGTACTTCAAAAATCTAGATAAAAATGATACTACAAATAGAATAATGGTACTGCTAAAGTAGTGAATCCGATGAGAAGAGCCATTACTTCTCCAACTTCTGGGAGCTCTTTTTGAAACAATTGAATAAAATTGAAAATCATTCACTCAGTTTTTTTGTAAAGGGTAAATGCTATACACACCTAGACAAATTTAGAAAGAAACGTTTTCTAAAGATATATTTAAAATAACTAAATATTTTCAAAAGTGTAACCTCAGAGTCTAAATTAAGTTTGATAAGTTAAATAATTGGTTCATCGAATTAGTGGATTACCTATCTAATTTTTGAAATAATTTTTTCGCTCATAAACCTTTTTCCAAATGATGTTAACAAAAGTTTCATAGTAGGTCATTAGGTTTGAACGGGTTAACTAAGTTTTATATTTATAATTTATGGAATAATTTATAAAAATATCTAATTTTTTTACTCTATTGTAATTATGCCCACAATGTATAGATAATGATAAAAAAAATGCTCAAATCATTTTTAAAATTACAATTATGTTCATAACATCATGTCGTAAAAATAGGTATGTGAAATCGAAAGGGGTAAAATTTTAAATTATATATTTAAGAAATTCACGAAGTATATTTAAAAAAAATATTTAAATTCAATTTGGGATATCCCTGTTTAAAACTCAAAAATTACATGTATTAGAAAAGGGTTCATTTTACATGTCTCAGAATTTTCTCCAAAAACAGAATACAAAATGAATTATGTAATGAACCTGAAGTTTTCTTCTTTTTTCTTTGTCTTCGAGTCGTGCATTGCTTTATCAAACTCTAATTTGAAGGTAAGGTAAAATGGGGTGAGCTAGACATAGCTCAATAGGAGTCTACTCTTATATTTATAACAAATATGTATTCATGATGCATGCGATATATTAACATTTTTTTATGAAAGCAAGTAGTAATTATTAGTATACAGTATAGGGAGATTTAGTCATGTAACTCGGGTATACCTATACCTCCTTTTTCTAGGGATCGAGAGAGTGTATATTCTAGGTATCCTAATGTATGCTCATACAATATAAAATATTCTATGCAGTATAAATCTAATGCATGAAATACAATCCCACATGTATTGTTTATCCAAATAAAAGGGCACATGCACGGTCTATCTCAGAGATGCATGTATGTCCACCTATGATCCTATGTATGATTACAATACATATAGCCCTCCTCTATAAGTAGGTTAACTCCAAAACACAATGGGGGGTCTAACTCCGACGCTCATGTACAATTAATGAATCCTTAATAGACGAAAAGCTCCAAACACAACGGGGGGATTCGAGGCCTAGGTGAGAGCAATAATCCACGGTCAACAATCCATAACCACAATAAACTGTGGTAACATATAGTAACCATAGATGGAAAAACTACAAGGATATGTATGTATGCGATGCTTACCTATAGTTCATCAAAAATAATTTGTTGACCCTAGTAGCCCATAGGTACCATACTTTATAAGACAACATACAAATGTAGTCCCTACGTATAATACCATTCTCATGATACATGTATAAAATTCTCGGATTCTATATCACATATTCGATGACCATTTCATATCAACAATTGATACTCATTTTATATACAAATTTTTGAATGTATGAACAATAAAATATTTATAATGAGTATCTTATTTTTAAACGATATTTATAATATTATAACATTGCTAATAAAATCATGGTATTTGATTTTTCACTTTTATTCATAACATATGATGCATGATATTTCATTTATAAAAACAATGCATGAATTTAAAAGTTAAAGTAAGAACCCTTACCTAAATCCTTTACCCGAATAATTGAATATTTATCGTTGAAACATGCTTCAAAATGGATAGAAATCCCAAACACTTTAGGAAGAGAAAGGTTTTAGAGCGAGGGAGAGAAAGGGGGAAATAAGTGTGTGAAAATGGGTGGAACTCACCCCCTTTAATAGGCATTTCATGGAGATTGCCATCAAGCTTGCCATAGGTGGTGGCAAAGTGTGATGAGATGGTGGCGAGGTTTGGCAAGGTGGTAGAGATTTTCTATGTTTTTTCCATTCAATTCAATTTTTCACATAAAACTTTTCTGATACATCCCTATATTGTATAACATCATTTATAATTTTTTTTAGATACTTTAAATATCTATACTGAATTTTATGGGGTTTTACATTCTTACCACCTTAAAGAAAATTTTATCCTTGAAATTTATAATTACTCAAACAAGTAAGAATATTTTGAGAGAACTTCCAACTCTAAATCCCAAGTTGCATCTTCAATGCCACAATGTCTCCACTGAAATTTCACTTGCGATATTGCTCTCCTTCTCAAGTTCTTGATTTGGAACTCAATTGTTGCCATCGGTTCTTCTTCATATGATGCATCTTCTTGTGACAAAAATTATTTCCAATCCAAGATAGCATTTTGATTTTGTTGACATTTTCATAAGATAGACATGTGAAAAACATTATGAACTTGTGACAACTCTTAGGATAACTCCAACTGATATGCTACATCACCAATCCTTCTTGTAATTTAGAATAGTTTGATATAGTAGGGTTCTAACTTTTCTTTTATTTAAAAACTAGTTACTCCATTCCAAGACCGAAACCTTCAGAGAAACATAGTCATCCACTTTGTAGTTCAATGGCTATGCCTATGATCAATATAACTCTTGTATCAACTTTGAGCTGCACAAAGTTTTTCTTATGCAGTACAAATCTTTTCAGTTGTCTCTTCAATAAGATTAGTTCTCATCATACTAAAATCTTCACATTTTTCCTAGCACAGTGTAGATCTACATGATTGTCCATGCAAGACTTCACAGGGAGCCATCTTAATGCTAGCATGATAGCTATTATTGTAGGAAAACTCAACCAATGGTAGGTGTTCATTCCAGTTTTCCTTGAATTCCATAACCTAGGCTCGTAATATGTCTTCTAATATTTGAATAACCCTTTCAGATTGTCCATCCATTTTAGGATGATAAACCATGCCATGTAGTAACTCTATACCCAAAGCTTCTTGTATGGATCTCCAAAATCATGCGGTAAACTTTGGATCTCAATTTGATAAAATCAACTTTGGGAGGCCATGCAATCGTACTATCTCTTGAATATACAACTTACTCAAAGCATTAATCGAGTACTAAGTTTTGACTAGAATGAAATGAGCAGACTTCGTAAGGTGATCAATAATTAACCATATATAATCATGAGCTTGAGAAGTACATGGTAATCCTTGTAAGAAGTCCATGGTTATGTCATCCCATTTCCATTTTGATACTAGGAGTAGTTAAAGTAGTCCTACATTTTTCTTGTGCTCTACCTTCACTTGTTGACATATCGTGCAATTGGCCACAAGCTATGCATCATATTTCTTCATTCCTTTCCACTAATAGGTCCTTTTTAAATCATGTTATATTTTTTTGCTTCCAAGATGTATAGTAAATTTTGATCTATATGCTTCTCCCATGATCTCCTATCTAAAATATTCATTAGTTAGTACCGCAATCTTCCCATGGAAATGAAACACTCTATTGTTATAATTCCATCCTTCTACCGTCTCTCTTTCATTCATCCTACAAGATAATCCAAAAAAAATAGGATCATTTGATTGGGCTATTTTGATGTTCTCCAGTAATGTAGGACTAATCATGAGATTGTACAATAATACTTATCTTTTATCATCATACAAGTTAAGCTCGTAGCCTTCCATAGTTCAATTTTTTTGATAGGGTTCCAACATTATTTGAGCAACAAAGCCTGAATTGTGGTTTAAAGCGTCTATCACAATATTAGCCTTGTTATGATGAAATTAAAAATTGAAGTCATAATCCTGAAGATACTCTACCAACCATCTTTGTCTTAAATTGAGATCTTTTTGAGTGAAAAGATATTTAAGACTTTTGTGTCCAAGAAGATTTGGAATTTGGCACCATAGAGGTAGCATTTCCACATCTTCAGAGCGAAGACCACAACTGCTAAATCCAAGTCATGTGTTAGGTAGTTTTACTTATGAACCTTGAGTTTTTGTGATCCACAAGCAATTACTTAGTCATTTTGTATTAAGACGTATCCAAGGCTTTAAAGTTAAGCATCCATGAAAACCACATAAGGTTTTGTACTATCTGGCATGGTGAGGATTGGTACAATTGTAAGTCGTGTCTTTAACTCTTGAAATACCTCTTGAAAAGCTTCATTCCAAGAGAATATAATTATCTTTCGAGTTAACTTTGTTAATGTTGTAGGAATCTTTGAGAAGTCTTGCATAAAACGTCAGTAGTATTTGACACCCCAAGAAAACTTTGAACTTCATTCACATTTCTTGGTCAATTCCAATTCAAAATTGCTTCAATATTGGAAGGATCCATCACAATTCCTCTTCATGTATGAGGAATTTGACATTAGTAAGCCACAATCACACTTTTCAAAATTCGCATACAATTGATGCTCCCTTAGAGATTGCAAGGCAATTCTGAGATGTTGTTCATGGTCTTTATTGGTCCTTGAATAAATCAATATATCATCAATAAACACAATGATAAACTAATCTAAGGTTAAAAAACTTGGTTCATTAAATCCATAAAAATAGTAGGGGCATTGGTTAGACCAAATGACATGATACGAAATACAAAATACCCATACTACGTACGAAAGGAAATTTTAGGTATATTCAACTCTCAAACCCTCAATTATTGATATCCTAATCGAAGATCAATTTTTGAGAATAAACTTGCTCCTCTTAGTTGCTCGAACAATTCATCAATCCATGGTAACGATACTTGTTCTTTATAGTTAACCTGTTCAATTGATGGTAATCAATGCAGAGTATGAAACTTCTATCCTTCTTCTAGACAAAAAGAATAGGTGCTCCCTAAGATGATGAACTCGATTGAATGAATCCTTTATCAATAATTTGTCCAACTATTTCTTTAGTTCTTGTCTCTCTACAGGTTCCATATGATAAGGAGGGATATATATTAGTGTAGTTTTGAGATATAACTCGATCACAAAATCAAACTCTCGAGCTGGATGAAGCCTAGGTAATTCTTTCAAAAATACATCCCAGTATTTGTTAACCACTGGTATTCGTGCTAGGATTTTCCATTGTTTATGTCTGCTTCTAAAGAATTCAAGAGAGTTATGCTTGCCTAGTTACAACTTCCAACTAAGCAGAATTTTAGGAAAATGATGGAAAGGTTTACTACTTTTTGATCATAAAATTGGACTTCTATGCCCTTGGGTCTAGACGTTAACCTTCTTTTCAAAGAAATTCACAATGGATTGATACTTGATCAACTATTCCATTCTTAAAATGATATAGAAATAACTCATATAAAGTATAACGAGGTTAGTTAGGAATTTATGATCGTTAAAGCTTATCTAACAATTCTTACAAATATAGGAGATATTAGAAGAGACTCTGAATTGAGTGTTTAGAGTAAGGGGGTTTCAATGGCTTCATAATCAAGTTTTAATATTTAAGCACAAGGTAAAGAAATGAATGAATGAGTGGTATTATTATCAAAAGAACTCATACCCAAGAGTGATATAATAGAGTTGTACCTTCCACAAACTTGTTGATTTTGGGTTCCATTTGTCTTCTAGCTATTGCAAAGGCATGACCTTGCCTTCCTTCTTTCTGGGTGGCAATGCACTTACTGTTGTCCCTTTTTTGGGTAGGTGGTTGACATTGAAAAGTTGGTGTCGTACTGAAAGTTTGTTGAAAAGACTATCTAAGAGGTTGATAGGATCTGAAGAAATGCTCTAGGAATGATCATCTTGATTGTTGAGCTCTCCAAGAAGCTCACCATAGGTGATGGCAAGGTGTCACGAGATGGTGGTGAGGTTTGGCGATGTGGTGGCTAAATGGTAGAGATTTTTCCATTTTTTTTATTCCATCCATTTTTTACACGTAACTTTCCCGATGCATCTCTTTATTATAATACATTGTTTAGAATTTTTTTTGAAGACTTTAATTATTTATACTGAATTTTATGGGATTTACACATAATATATAGATAATGATGCAATTGTGCTCAAAGTTTGGCATATTGTTATCATTATCTAAACGTTGTGTGCATAATTGTAACAAAGTAAATGTTTGAAGTATTTTTGTAAATTACTCATACATTGTGAGCATACATTGTGAGCATAAAGCATAATTAACCTAATTCTAAACATAAAAGTTAAAATTTTAAAAGAAATTGAAAAAATATTTTTGTTTTTAATTCATTTTCTTTAGAATGAATTATTTGTATAATACTGATATTAGCTTTATACATAACGATGTTATCAACAATAACTCTCCCCATAAGTTGCTTATTCTTATAAAATAAAACATATTATGTAAATAAAATAGTAGAAGAGTTCATCATGGAATTAAGGTAACTTACGGGAGTTTTTAGTAAACTCATATATGGTTATTATTTGTAATATAAGTTTTAATTAAATGGTGGATGACTTGAGATGATTGGAGTGTCTTTTTAGAATTTATATTAATAAAAATATAATATTATTTTAGAAACAATACTTTTTTAATGAAATATCAAATAATATATTATAATTATACATTTGATTAATTGTAAATTATTTTTGAAAAATTATACTAAATGATAAAATATTTGGATTTAGTTTTATGGCATGACTTTATGTCACTGATTTAGTGATGCATTTAATTTTGTAAATATTACTTCAATATACAATAAAGCACGTAAAAATATGCAATATGCACTTACCAAAACAAACATAAAACATTTTTAGCTTATAAGAGCACTCAATTAATTAATGTTTTAAATTTGTGGTATATAAAGTACTAATTGTTCTTCAAGAGAAATGATGGTGTGAGTGAAAAGAATTAGACAAAAATCAATATGAATTGTTTTCTTAACAATTTTTTTGAACAGTTCTTCTCCAATTTCGCGTATAAATGGCTAAATAAATAGACAATTTATAGAATGTTGTATAAACATTTGTATTCTTATAAAGATAATTTCCTTTTTAACAAATTCACAAAATTTGAACATAGCTTAACTCTTCTTGTTATTGTTATTGTATACTTACAATTATAAAAGTATATAAACTCGAATAATAGAAGAATATTTATTAACATTATTTGACATCATCATGCTTTTATATTACGTGAAACCATAATCAATAATTAATTACACATGTGGAGCATATGTCTCTACGCAGCTTGCTTTTTCTAAGATCCAACAATATGCATTATCCACTTCAAGATGTTTTACCAAAAGTCAATATACTTCATTAAGGATCACAAATTTTCATCAATAATCTTTTTTTTTTCACCAAAAGTAAATACCTTTTACCAAAAAATAAAATATTTTCAACAAGAGTAATAACTTTTTTAAATGTCACAATCCTTTACCAATAATCATGATTTTTCACAAAAATATATCGTCAATTATCATGTTAGATGTACAATTATCCTTAACTAGGTTTACGGGTTTCACTAAAAATCGCAACCCTTTACCAAGAGTCAAGACTTTTTATCAAAAATATTGTTTACTTTCATGTTACATGTATAACTATGTACTAATTATAATATAAAACATTTACTATATCATTTTTATGAGATTTCATATGACTTGATCCATGCAAATAGATTTAAATTGTACATACATGACCTTAATAAAATGCGTAATATGCTTATATTGTAATACCAAACATCATGTTAATCATATTATGAAGACATCCTAATAACATATGTCATAAAAACATATTTATTTTCTAATATCATCCTAATTGTCACACAAATTATATATGTAATAAATACGCAAGTATACATATCGTAACAAGTAATATAATAATAAAAAAATATCATTTTCACGAAGATTATTTTATTAGAAACAAATCTTTAAAACTATAAAATATAAAAATCAATTTTTTTGTGTTTTTATATTTTAAGAAAAATTAAAATAACTAAAAGTAAATAACAATAGCTAATTAAATCAAATTTGGTAACTAAGAAGTTATATGAGAAAATATCTATGAGTATTTAATTTCTCAATTTTCTAAACATGTGAATCACTAAAATCCTCCCAATATAATTATCAATTAATTACATGATCAATTGAATCTAACATAGCATGTATTCATCTCTTTAAGTAAACTATATATCATATAGTAATTAATTTAATCACACTTTCATGCTACTTAAATTGCATACTACTCATTAAGTTCATTAATTATGAATTACATACAGAAAAATCATACATCCCTACATAGAAACTATGCATATTATTTAATCAAGATAAATAATTAAATAATTCTCTCAAATCTATTTAATTACCTCTATAGATAAATTGTTGGCCAAAAAATTAATAGCATAAAAATCAAATTAAATAACGTGACATGTGGCACACAAAATTCATTAGGCAAATAAGAGCGAGACGCGTGGTAGGGGATACTGGTTCAAATCAACACTCATTGGATCAGAGCCATGCAACATAACATGATTCACAGTAATGGATGGTGTGGTGCACGGGTGGAATGTGGGGAGCAATCATGTGGTAGTGTTGTGTGATTGCACTCCGAAGTCGGATTGAACTTCATGTTGACACATGGCATGCAGTTCGTCCTCCTCACACGTAAACGATCTACAATATTTTATCTCTGCTTGCATGTTGTTTGTGTGGCTTACTAAATCAGCTCCTTTTCTTGCGTGGTAGGCCACATGGTAGCTCTTGATTGGCCCTGTCTTAAAAATTCATAAAAAAAATCCAAAACAATTCCAAAAATTATATTTTTATCAATTTTCACTAAAAAGTATATATTTTAATATTTTTAGACCAAAAAATACTATTTATTGAATAAAATAAGTAAATATTAAGTAAAAAGTGTGCTAATGACTCAAATCTTATAGATTCATCACGCCCCTAAACTTAACTCTTTACTTGGTCCTCAAGTAAAGCCAAGTTTAACTAAATAAAATAACATGGGTGGTATATTCATAAATATACTTATATTAGTACATGCATATTTTACAAAAACGATCTCTCTCGTACAATCCTATGATAAGGAGGTTCACATATTCATCAATCAATGTTCCATCAATACAAGGATATGCAAGGTTTTTGACAAATTGATTTATGTGTGTGTGTGCTGCATATGATATCATCAAATGCAATCATGAAATCAACCTATATGAGTATGCTAAATAGTTCGATCTTAGAACAAGTCTCATATGTCTATTTTTCACATCCCTCTCCACTAATATAAATATGCACTTAGCTAATAATCAATAAAGACTTTACATGATTTTAATGTAAGACTTAGGTGGGGTCGATAAATGAAAACTTTTAGGCTCTTTCCATACCTTAGCTTTCTTTTTGTTCATCAAACACTTTTTAACTACAATTGAGCTTTTACTTGATATTTCAGTGCATCCTTTTTTGTCATTCTTTTCATATTATTTTATTCCACATCTATTTTCTCTCTCTTTTTATTTATTGTAAGTTGACAACACCCTCAAACTTATTTTCAATTCTACTTTCTTTTTCTTTAGAGGGATAATTGTGTTGTGAGTTTTGCTTCTTCTTTTTTTCTCTCTTTTTTTAGAGTGCATTACATTTCATCATACTCTATATCATAACACATGATTGCATTTTTTTTCTTTTCATACAAGCTAAAGGTGTAAGGATAAAGGTAATGCTTACAAGTTATGCATTAAATGTGGCTTAAAGATATGAAAGGTTCTTTCTTAGGCTCAAATGGGTGACTACAGATATTAACAATGGTTAGCTTGAAAGGCTCAATAGATCCAAATAAAACCTAAATCATTTCTCTTGCTAAATACTATTTAGGATTTCGCTTCAAGGGATGATCAAATAGATTCTAAAAATTGGTAGATCTCATCAACTCGCATAACTCATTACAAATTTTCTCTCAATAAGAACACCAAAATCAATCATGAACATATGCATAAAAATTTGAATCAATCCAATAAAAACTAACAAGAATATCATATGATTAATGTAAATATCTTAACAAATATGTTACATTTCTTATCCTAGTCATGACAACCAATTATCATCATTGAATTCATATGTTTCATATCAAGCATGCATGCATTTAGTTTTCTTATATTTGTTCATTTTCTACCCAAATTATGATTAAAAACAACTTAAAAATAAAAACAATTCCCTAAAAATTTTAAAATGCATAGTAAAAGAAAAATGTAGAGAATAAAGTTCCCTCCTCTAAACTTAAATTACACATTGTCCCTAATGTGCACATATAGATATGAAAAGGTAAAAGAGAAGAAAACTCCCTTAGTCTTCACACATCATATCTGTTGTTGAAACACTCATTCTTATTGCACCACTGCTCTACAGATTTATTCACCTACAAAAAAAAACAATGAAAATATAAGTAAAATAGCGTTGGGTTGCCTCCCAACCAGCATCACGTTTAACTTCTTTGACTAGATGGTCATATCAAGTCCTAAGGCACGTCCACTAAGGTTATCACAGATGTTTCATTTAATAATTGATCTTCATAATAGTACTTGACTTTATGCCCATTAACCATATATTGCTCTTTATCTTCTTTTTTTCTAATTCAATGGCTCTAAGATTGGTTACCTTAGTGATGATGAATGGACCTGATCATCTACTCTTTAATTTTCCTGGAAATAATTTGAGTCTTGAGTTGTATAGTAACACTTTTGACCCGGTTTATACTTACAGTGCACAATTTTCTTGTCATTCCATCTTTTTGTATTTTCTTTGTAAAGATTAGCATTTTCATAAGCATTCCACCATAATTCATCAAATTTATTTATTTGAAGCATTCTTTTCTCATCAGCTGCATCTATGGACATATTCAACTATTTCAATACCCAATATGCTTTGTGTTCCAATTCTAATGGTAAGTGACAAGCCTTTCCATAAACTAGCTTATATGGGGTGACAAGCCTTCCTAGAGATGTTCACAGTTTTCTCCAAAATTATTTTCACTTCTTTATAGGATACCTCTACTTGCCCACTTGTTTGGGGATGGTATGAGGTAGACACTTTATTCTTAATCTCATACTTAGATAATAAGGAATTAAATGCTTTGTTACAAAAGTGACTTCCCTTCATCACTAATAATGATATTAGAAGTTCCAAACCTAGCGAAAATATTTTTCTTTAGAAATTTCCTGAAAAATTTGGCATCACATTTGTTGCTACAAATGGCTTCTACCCACTTTGACACATAATTCACTCCTACAAGTATATATTGGTTACCAAAGGATAGAGGAAATGCTCATATAAAGTCGATGCCCCAAACATTAAACAGTTCCACTTTAAGTATACTATTTAGAGGCATCTCATCTCTTTTTGAAATATTACATATCCTTTGACATTTGTCACATATCTTTACATAAGTGTAAGCATGTTTAAACAATGTGAGCCAAAAATAAACAAATTGATGTACCTTAGCTTTTGTTTTTGTGCTCCTAAAGTGACCTCTATAGTCTGAGCTATGGCAACGGTAAAGAATACTTTCAACTTCATCATTAGGGACACACCTTCTCAAAATACCATCACTATATTATTTATAGAGGTAAGGGTCATCCCAAAAATACTCTTTAATGTCATGGAAGAACTTCTTTTGTTGCCATGTGAGGTTCGGTGGAAGAATATTGGCAGTGCGGAAACTTGCAATGTCTCCATACCATAGGACTTCTATTTGAGCTATAGAAAATAGTTGCTCATGTGGAAAAGATTCCTCAATCACCATATTATAATTCAATTTTTCTTCCCTTTCTATTATAGACAAATGGTCTACTACCTGATTTTATGTTCCTTTTTAACGCAAATTTCCAAGTCAAATTCTTGTAGAAGGAGCACTGTTGGTCTCATAAGAGAACATGAACATGCAAGTATACACAGTCACAAGTAATAAGTGATAAGTAAGATATCGTTCCCATGGAGATTTGTTACTAATATTTGTTAAGTACTAAAATTGTTTCAACCTAATTTTATCCAAACAATCGATAGTTAGATAGAGTTTAACTAAACTAATTTTTGATAACAATATATAACAAAATTCTAGGATTGCAATTTCACGAAATTAATCCACTTGAATCATATTATTTTCTCTTGATTTATGTTCTCGCATTTAATTTGTCAACCAAGAACTCCTGATTTATCCATATGTCTCTTCCGATAACAAATAGACACATCTCGCTAAAATAATTCACTATATTCCTATGAGAATTAAATTTTGCAAAAATTCATTAAGCTCAAAGTTCTCAATAGTTACACATAAAATGAAGGTATATTCCTATCTCATATAAATATATGTTATTCTATCCATGAGAAAAACACGAAAATACCTTTTCCAAGTTCATTAAGGTTTACAGATCAATTGATTAATCTTCCAACAATCAAAAGTATTAAGTATAAATAGAATAAACAAATTAAAAACATCACATAAATCATTCAAAAATAATTAATCCAAGCTTCATAATTTAAGCTACATTGCAACCATAGATATTACAATAAGAAAATATTTAGACATTTTAGAGAAATAAAATTAAGAAAAAAAAATTAGAAAAAACTCTTTCATGATTCCTCAATGAAAAAATGATATTCCTTCCTTTTTCTTCTTCTTTGTTGTCTCTTTTCTTTGTAGTTTACCTAACAAAACAACAACACAAGTAAAAAAAAATTGCTTCTACGTGTTCTCTCTATTTTTCAGACTCTCAGAGCAAAAACCAAAAACTTCCTTTTTGCTTCTCCAAGTTCTCCAAAATATACATCACAAAATATTATAGACACACGTGCAAAAAGTGGAAGCAAATGGTGCAAAACAAGCTGGCGAGAGAAAGTTTTCTAAATTTTTATTTCAAAATATGCATGACACTTGGTGACATTTGATTCGCTAGAAGGATAACAAAACACGTGGTGGCTTCATATTAGGTGAGATGCGAGGGCGCACATGGATTTGGTGGATTGTGTCGCAGGAGAATTATGCACACTGGCCTGTGTGGAACAGCTGGCCTCCACTCGTAACTCTCTCACGTGGGGCATGGGAAGCATGAATGATCTGGGCCGTTTATGGTTTGATCTGACGGTGCGTGATAAAGGATGTGTCTCAGGGAAAATCAGCTACAATTCAAAAGTATGTTACATTTTCACATTGAATTTTCTTGTGTGTGTGAAGTCTTTTCATAATTTATCACATGAAATCCGGATGTGTTAATGCAAATATGTAAGCAATTAATCTTAATGAAATCATAAATCTCATAAGTTCATTTTTCACTTCTCTCTCCACTAATGTAGACAAACACAAAACCAAAAATCAATTGGATTTTATTAAGCTTGCAATGTATGGCTTAGGTAAAGGTAGGATAAAAGATACTGTTTGGTTTAAAAAACAATTTTCTAAATACATCAGTTTAGGATCAAAACAAGACACCTTCTAAAATCTCAATGAATACTTCCGAAGTTGGGATTTAACTTCTCATACCACAATCGTTATTTTTCTTTTCTTTTCTTTTTTTTTCTTTTTTTTCGGTATCTCTTTTTTCTTTTTATTTTTGTTGATATATCTTTAAAAAGTTACTAACAATGGTCACATATTAGTGAGATAAGGAATATCGATATATATATATTATTTTTTATTTGTCTAGGCTTATATGTAGGAGATAACAATATATATATATATATAAACATAAAAGCTGAAAAGGGGTATACTATGGATAAAACATGTAAAGTTGGATAGAAAGGCTCAAACGATCCAAAGATGGCCTAAATCATTTCCTTAGTTAAGTGTTGTCTAGGATTTTTCCTCGAGAGAAAATCAAACAAATTCTAAGAGATGTGATACCAAAAGAGATCAATAGAATTTCATATTCACATAAACTTTCTCTAAATTAGCATAACAACTCAAAGATCAAAACTGGTGCTCATAAATAGACATTCTTGTCAAAATGAAACTTACTAAAATATTTGCACACAAACTTAGACAATATTCACATTTTTCAAAAAGCTATACATTAGTCCAACCAAAGAAATAAAAATAAATCACCACGAAAAGCATAATTTATCCTCAAGTTTCAATCAACCAAACAAACAAAGCTACACAAAACAATACCAAGCAAATAATTCAAATAGGTTCAATCTCTCCACCCCCAAACTTAATATGAACATTGTCCTCAATGTGTGAAAATTAAAGAACAAAAGAGATGGGTTAAAAGAAACTTCCCTGGTTGGTGAGTTGGCTTGTAAGATTGAAATCCACCAATAGCTTTACTTGCTCCAATTTGCACCTATAAAAAATAACAAAATAGAGAAATATTCAAACTAATATGTGTTCAACTAAGTAAAATAAAATAAAAAACTAAAACACATAGGTTGCCTCCCAAGAAGCGCTTGATTTAGAGTCATCAGCTTGACTTCATGTTTCTTTGCTTCAGGTAGGGTTAAATAACACCATGGTTGGCTTTTGATGATCAATGTCACCTCCCCAATAAGGTTTGAGTTTTTGCCCATTCACTTGGAAATTCCTTTGTGATTTTTCATCTTTAATCTCAATAGTACCATATGGATGCACTTTGGAAATAGTGAAAGGACCTGACCACCTCGATTTTAGTTTTCCTGGGAAGAATTGCAAATGAGACTTAAAGAGTAAAACTTTTTGTTCTTGTTGAGAGTGTTGATGCAAGAGCTTATTGTCATTCCATCACTTCATCTTCTCTTTATAGAGCTTAGCATTTTTATATGCTTGTAGATGGAACTGGTCCATCTCATTTAGTTATAGACGATGCTTTTCGCAAGTGGCTCTCAAGTCATTATTCAGATTCACAAGGGAAACTTTTGAAGAATCAATAGTAGAGTTTTTTGTGAACCTGCTTTCAACTAACTTATTTACCACATCAACTCTATAACAATCATCAAATTCACTTGGAAATTTCATAGCTTTAAATACTTTGAAAGTTACCTCTTGGTCTTGAACTCTCATAGTGAGCTCCACTTTCTGAACATCAATCCAAGTCCTACCTGTTGCTAAAAATGGCCTCCAGAGAATAATAGGGATCTCTTTGTCTTCCTCCATATCAAGAATTATGAAATCTATAGGAAAGATAAACTTGTCTACCTTCACAAGCACATCCTCTATAATGCCTCTTGGGTGCTTCAAAGACCTATCTACAAGCTGAAGAGTTACAATGGTTGGGTGTGCTTCTCCTAATCCAAGTATTTGATAGATGGAAAATGGCATCAAATTAATGCTAGCACCCAATTCACATCGAGCTCTACCAAAGAATTTATCACCAATAGTACAAGGAATGGTGAAACTTCCTAGATCTTTAAGCTTAGGCAGTAGCTTTTTCTGAAGGATGGCTCTACACTCTTGTATAAGAGAAACTGTCTTGAAATCACCTAACCTCCTCTTTTTAAACAATATATCCTTCATAAATTTCACATAGCTAGGCATTTGCTCCAAAGTATTAGAAAAAGGAATGTTAATATGAAGCTTTTTAAATACTTCAAGAAACTTGGAGAATATTTTATCAAGATTTTGCTTATGGAAGCGTTAAGGAAACGGAATTGGTAGAGTGTAAGGCTTGGGACTATCTAAACCTGGTTTCATCACCGATTGCTTTGTTGCTTCATTCTCTTCTACTATATCTTCCCCATGATATTGTATTTCTGAGCCAATAACTTCAACAATAGGAGTTGGAGGAAAAATGGGCTTTTGTATTTCTTTAAACTCTTTTCCACTTTTAAGTGTGATTGCCTTACAATGCTATTTTTATCCCTTATTAGGATTGGTTTTAGTATCACTTGGAAAAGCTCTTTGAGGATGTTGTTGACAGTAGTACCAAGTTGACCCAACTGAACTTCAAGATTTCTGATAGATGCTACTTGATTATGAAGAATAGTTTCATTCTTGGCCATGTATTGAGCAAAAATATCTTCGAGTGATGGTCTTTTCTCTTGTGGTGGAGCATGATTATGAAAATCCCGAGTATATATAGGCTTCATAGAAGATGATAGGCCTTAATTATTACTCCAAGAAAAATTAGGATGATTCTTCCAACCTGGATTGTAAGCGTTGGCATAAGGGTTATTTTGATTCCTATTGTAGTTGGAAACAAAACTGATAGATTCAGAGTTGTGAGGACATCTCTCACTGGCATGGCTTCCATTGCAAATTTCACAGGCAACAAACGGACTCTGAATAGAATGGACACCTAGAGTATCCATCTTCTTCACCAAAGCAGTTACTTTAGCAATTAAAGCGAATATAGCATCAATCTCATGAATTCCATCTACTCTTTTTGGCATCATCCTCTCTGATGGCCACTCGTAGCTGTTGGAAGCCATTTCCTCTAATAAGTTATAGGCTTCATCAATAGATTTTCCCATAAGAGCACCACCTGCTACAACATCAATCTTGTTTCTAGTCGGACCCATCAAACTATTGTAAAATGTTTAAACTTGAAGCCATTTTGGTAAACCATGGTGAGGGGATCTTCTAAGTAGATCCTTATACCTCTCCCAAGCCACATATAATGGTTCCGAGTCAAACTGCACAAAGGTGGTGATTTCACTCCTCATCCTTGCAGTTTTTATTGGTGGAAAAATTTGACTAAGAATTTTTGAGCCAATCATCCCAAGTAGTTATAGAACCAGATGGCAATGAACTCAACCAACTCTTTGCCTTATCCCTAAGTGAAAAAGGAAAAAGTCTCAACTAGATAGCATCATTAGTGACTCCATTATGCCTAAAGGTGTCATAAATCTCTAAAATATTGGCTATATGAGAGTTTGGGTCATCGTGGGGTAAGCCTCCAAACTGAACTGACATTTGAATCATCTTAATAATCATAGGTTTAATCTCAAAATTGTTGGCTTGAATTGTAGGTCTTCTAATGCTCGAATGAATCCCACCAACCAGAGGCACTATATAGTCTCTTAAAGATCTTGGTTCTTCCACTTCAGGAATTACCTCACCCATGATTCGATGTTTTGAAGCTTCTTGCTTATCCTTTTTTAATTTTAAAATAGTTCTCTCACTTTCTAGATCCAATGGAACAATGTCAAGATTTCTTATACGTCACATACAAATCCCCAATTTATTCGAAAATTAGAAAAATAAATCTAATAAAGTAAAAATAAAAATAAACACATAAATAAAAGGTTTGAACTAAAATTACATTGATTGGTATTAATATCAACAAAAATAGTAAAAAACATCCCCGGTAATGGTGCCAAAAACTTGTTGGTCTCATAATAGAACATGAACATGCAAGTATACACGGTCACAAGTAATAAGTGATAAGTAAGATATCGTTCCCACATATATTTGTTATTAATATTTGTTAAGCACTAAAATTATTTCAACCTAATTTTATCCAAATAATCGATAGTTGTATAGAGTTTAACTAAACTAATGTTTGATAACAATATATAAGAAAATTCTAGGATTACAATTTCACCAAATTAATCCACTTGAATCATACTATTTTCTCTTGATTTATGTTCTCGCATTTAATTTGTCAACCAAGAACTCCTAATTTATCCATATGTCTCTTCTGATAACAAATAGATACATCTCGCTAAAATAATTCACTGTATTCCTATGAGAATTAAATTTTGCAAATATTCATTAAGCTCAAAGTTCTCAATTGATTAATCTTCCAACAATCAAAAGCATTAAGCACAAATAGAATAAACAAATTAAAAACATCACATAAATCATTCAAAAATAATTAATCCAAGCTTCATCCAGACACACGTGCAAAAAATGGAAACAAATGGTGAAAAACAAGCTGGTGAGAGAAAGTTTTTTGAATTTTTATTTCAAAATACGCATGACATGTGGCGACATCTGATTTTTTGGATGGATAAAAAAACACATGGCGGCTTAATATTAGGCGAGACGTGAGGGCGTACATAGATTCGGTGGATCGTGTTGTAGGAGAATTATGCACGCTGGCCTGCGGAACATTTGGTCTCCACTCGTAACTCTCTTGCGTGGGGCATAGGAAGCACGCACGATCTAGAACATTTGTGGTTTGATCTGACGGTGCATGATAGATGATGCATCTCAGGGAAAATTAGTTGCGTAGACAGGTGGGCCTCACTCTATGCGTCGAACTACGAGACAGGTAGACCTGACTTCTGTGCACCAAACGGTGAAAAAGATATTGAAATCTTATCCATTCTCCCACTACATGTTTACATCTCACTCTCTTGATCTTTACTATTGAATTTCTGATATGATGATGTGTGACGCATGTTACTCCACCCCATGCATGGGATTCCCTTTCTGCGCAGAAAACAAATTTTGATTCAAATTTTTGTTAATTGCATTTAAGCCCTCTTTTTAATTCAAATTAAATTTTTAACTTTTCTTATTTGTAATTAAGTCCTTTAATTTAAATTTTTTTAATTTTGTCTAAAAATATATTCCGTAAAAAACTAACAGTAAATAATAATTTAAGAACTTAAAATTAACTAAAAACATTAAGAATATAGCAATTATAATTAATAAATTGAAAAAATAACTCTAAAACATAGAGCTATCAAGCACCCATCTTATCAATCTTGTTTTGGCATCCTTCTTCATTATGAGATACTTTATTGCAAAATGATCTATGTAGATAGTCACTTTGGTGCCAACCAAATAAGATCTGAATTTCTCAAAGGCATATACAATGGTAGAGAACTCTTTCTCTATAGTAGCATAAATCATTTGAGCCTCATTCAGTGTCTTGATTGCATAGTATATGGTACGAAACATTTTGTCTCTTCACTATCCAAGAACAACTCCAATAGAAAAATCACTTGCATCCACATCAACTCAAAGGGCTTGTTCCAATCCGGTGTGACTATAATTGGTGCTGACACTAGTCTCTCTTTAAGCACTTGAAATAATGTTAAACATTTATCATCAAACTTGAAAGGCATGTCCTTTTCCAAAAGATTACACAAGGGTTTTTGAGATTTGGGAAAAAAATTTGAATCTAAGATAAAAACCTACATGCCCAAGAGAACTCCTTACTCCTTGTACATTGGTAGGTGGTGATAGTTTTTAAATCACTTATATCTTAGCTTTATCTACTTTAATACCATTAGTTGAGATTTGGTGGCCTAAGATTATACACTAATGCACCATGAAATGATATTTCTCCCAGTTTAAAACCAAATTTTTTTCTTCATATCTTTGTAACACTAGGGAGAGATAGTGTAGACATTCATCAAATGAGTTTCAAAAGACCGAAAAATCATTCATGAAGATTTCTAGATGCTTCTCTACCATGTTTGAGAAAATGGCCATCATGTGGCTTTGAAATGTAACAGGTGCATTGCATAATCCAAAGGGCATTCTTCTGAAAGCAAAAGTTCCATAAGGACGTGTAAAGGTGGTATTTTATTTGTCTTCAAGTGCCACAGTAATTTGGTTATAACCAGAGTATCCATTGATAGGAGTCAAATTATTGCATTTTTGTTATGATTTAAAGGTTGATATTTGTGTGAAAATTGCGTTTTATTTTATTATTTAATCCACAAATGTCATTTCACGGGTATTTCGTGTTTAAAGTGCAATTGCAGGTAAAATCATAATTATGGAGAAGTTTGGGACAAATTTCAATGACCGGGATTGAGTGCAAATAAAAAGAAAACAAAATTTCAAAATTTGGAAGTTCGCCGCCGGCGAGAATATTCCCGCCGCCGGCGAAAACCTTACTGAGAAAATGTTGAAAATCATGCAGGGAGCACGGATTTTGGCAAAGCAATCTCGCCGCCGGCCAAATCAATCTCGCTACCGGCCAAGTACATCTCGCTGCCGGCCAAATACATATCGCCGCCGGCCAAGTGCATCTAGCCGCCGGCCACAATAATCCCGCCACCGGCGAGATTTAGCGGAACCGAAATCGTAAGTTTTCCAGAAATCTCGCCGCGGCGAGAATAACTTCGCCGCCGGTGAGTTTCGTTCGAAAACACATTTTTATGCTGTTTTGTTCCAAAATTGCCCTCCAAAACCCTAGATCTATATATACATTATGATGGAGAAGGAGGGGACGGCAGAAAGGGGAGTTCAAAGACATTTTTGGAGGAGAGAAAGAAATTTTGGAGGAGAGAAAGAAATTTTGGAGAAACTTGAAGGATCTTCACCATTGATGCTACCAAGTCTTCATCTTCTAGAGTTTTTCATCTCTTCTCCTTAGCTTTTATATTCTGCAATTTATTCAGTTTTATTATTGATGGATTCAATTGAAATAATGGTTGTTCTTATTTCCGTTATGAACTAATTCGTTTTTGCTAAGGCTATGATGTAGTTAAATCAAGGAAATCTGATTTCTTTGGTTATTGTTATATGAATTCATTATTTTCAAGTTGAGTATTTATTTCCATGCTTAATGCTTTTAAATTTCTGATCAAGATTTAGATGATTTGTTGCATTATATTGAGACCGAGAGGAGATGTGTGATGAATGCTTCTTGTGATAAATACCGTATGTTGAATGCGAGTTTGACACCTAATGCATGATGTATGTGGTTATTCCAGAAATTCCATAAATCGTAATGTGCTTATTTGTGATTAAATCTTCATAGAAATATAGTTGGTTTTCATAGATAAGTAATTCTAATATAACTTGAGAAAGAGTATTAGATAAGTTTGGGTTTTTCAACCATCACTTTTAGCTTTGATTCTCATATAACATGACTTGAAATCGGATTGAATTGATTTAGCGAAATCAAATGCCTTACCATTTTTAATCATTTGTGAACAACATTAAATTTTGTTATTTGCGTTTAGTTTTATGTTAATTTACTTTAAAACAATTTCAACAATTCGGTTTTCAAATAAAATTAGGGTTAGTCAATTTTGGTACTTAGTAACGCTATTCCTCGTGGGTTCGATATCCGTACTTTTGTACACTTTATTACTTGAACGATTCGTACACTTGCGAAAATAAGCATCAAGTTTTTGGCGCCGTTGCCGGGGAATGGTTTGATTTTATTAATATCGATACTACCTAATTTTAGTTTTAATTTGAAGTTAATTTGCTTTATCTTTCTTTCATTTTTAATTTTGTTTATTTTGCTGTTTTATTTTATTTATCATAAAAAAAAGTAACTTTGTGTTGTTTTTGTGTTAGTTGATTTTCCGGTTGTAGGATTTTTGTATGAGACGTACAAGAAGCCTTAACCTTCTTCCATTTGATCTGGAGATTGATAGAACATATAGGCATCTAAACCGAGAGAGAAGACGTTCAACCTCAGTTCCTAATAGGAAATCAACCATGGATCCACCATTTGTTGAGGGAGGTCGAAATCGTAGAGCTTTGAGGGATTATGCTGCGCCTAATGTTGCTGGAACTATTTCGGGTATAAGGAGGCCAGCTATTCAAGCCAATAACTTTGAGATAAAATCATCCTTTATCCAAATGGTTCAATCAAATCAGTTTGGGGGAATGTCAAAAGATGATCCAAATGCACATATTTCTTACTTTCTGGAGGTGTGTGATCTTTACAAGATAAATGGTGTGTCTGAAGATGCTATAAGATTGAGGGTTTTTCCTTTTTCACTTCGGGATAAAGCCAAGGAGTGGCTAAACTCATTACCACCGGGATCAATTACGACATGGAATGAATTGGTTCAGAAATTCTTATCCAAGTTCTTTCCTCCTACTAAGACGGCAAAATTGAGGAATGAAATCACATCTTTTACACAATATGACCAAGAATCATTGTATGAAGCTTGGGAAAGATTCAAAGAAATGTTGAGGAAATGCCCACATCATGGTATACCAATTTGGCTACAAGTCTCTACATTTTATAATGGGTTGGTTTCAAACTATCGGGCAATGATTGATGCTGCAGCTGGAGGATCTTTAATGGGAAAAACACCGCATGCTCATGAGTTGTTAGAGGTTATGGCAGAAAACAACAATCAGTGGCATTTAGAGTGGGTAATTGCAAAAAGACCAGCAGTAGTGCATGAAATTGATTCAGTGAATGCTTTGTCGGCTCAAGTTGCTGTTCTTTCAAGAAAGATGGATTCTTTGTCCTCCAAATTTGAATCCAAACCAACTGCACAATGTGATTTATGTGGTGGAAATCATGCTAGCATCGAGTGCCAAGTTGGAAATCCATTTGCTTCACCAAATGCTGAGCAAGCAAATTATGTTTCAAATTTCCAAAAACCTCAACATAACCCATACTCGAACACCTACAATCCAGGTTGGAGAAATCATCCAAATTTGTCATGGGGAAATAACCAAGGGGGATTCAAACCGTCATCATCTTCCTACCAACCCCAAGAGAAAAAACAAACAAATTTGGAAGAAATTTTAGGAAAGTTCATTGAGGAGACAAGAGCAAATTTCAGAAATCAAGAGGCAATCAACAGGGACATCCAAAACCAACTAGGGCAGCTTTCAAAGCAGATTGCAGAAAGGTCTCAAGGATCGCTGCCTAGTGACACAATAAATCCCACAGAGCATGTAAAGGCTATCACATTGAGAAGTGGAAAAGAACTTGAGAATCAGAAGAAATCGGAGAAAAAGATGGAAGAATCTAAAGAAAAGCCATCAAGATCCCAAGATATTCAACCTTCCCCATATGCAAAATATGAGCCTCCTATCCCATATCCTCAAAGATTGAATAAGAAAAAGCTTGATAATCAATTTGATAAATTTTTGGATATTTTTAAGAAATTGCATATTAACATTCCTTTTGCAGAGATGTTGGAACAAATGCCCAAATATGCACAATTCATGAAGGAAATCCTATCAAAGAAGAGGAGGCTGGGAGATAATGAAACTGTCATGCTAAATGAGGAGTGCAGTGCAGTTTTTCAAAGAAAACTGCCACAGAAATTGAAAGACCCAGGGAGTTTTACTATACCTTGTACTATAGGAAGTTGCAATTTTGATAAAGTCCTATGTGATTTAAGCATTAATTTGATGCCACTTTCTGTTTTCAGGAAACTAGGCCTGGGAGAAGTGAAGCCCACTTCAATATCTTTACAATTAGCGGATCGATCGGTGAAATATCCTCTAGGGGTAATTGAGGATGTTTTAATTAAAGTCGGCAAGTTTATTTTCCCTGTAGATTTCGTGGTGCTTGACATGGAGGAAGATAGAGAGATATCATTGATATTGGGGAGACCGTTCCTTGCAACTGGAAGAACATTGATTGATGTTCAGCAAGGAAAGCTCATTCTACGGGTGCAAGATGAACAAGTAACTTTTGATGTTTTTGAAGAAATAAAATCTCCAAGTGATGTACATTCTTGTTTTCAAATTAACACTCTTGACGGGTTAATCTCGGAAACTTTTGAGGAGATAACTCCATTGCTACCACTAGAAGCTGGCCTTGTGAAATCTGCAACAATTGAGGAGGAAGATGAGGGGACGAGACAATGTTCGGATTACTTGGCAGCACCTAATGAATATTTATGCAGTGATGGAACATTTAAGGAGTTGGGAACAAATGAAACTCCAACCTCAGTGGTAAAGAATGGAGCCAACAAGATTGATCTAAACCCAATGCCATCCCATCTAAAAAATAAAAAAAAAATTTCTTACGTTCACCACGTGAGGCGGTTTCACCGCCGGCGGAAAGGAGATCTCTCTTCCCTTTCTTACATTGAGGACAATGTAAGGTTTTGGTTGAAGTGCGTTAAACGCTAAATCTTTTCTCGCCTTCATTTTTAGTAGTTTTGTTTGTGTGTTTAGTTGTTTTTAATTTTGATTTTCCATTTATTTTTCTGCATTTTGATTTAATTTTTTTATTTTATTTTATTTCTTTATTGTCTTATTTTATTATTATTATTGTTATTATTATTATTTTTATTTTATTTGCATTTTACTTGTTTTAATTTGCACGTTGATGATAATAATGTGATTGTGATAACAAGTAGTTGTTAGAAGACATTAAATTTTGCTTTGGTTTAAAGAGAATTTCAAATGTTGATTTTACCTAGTTGGCGACTCTTTTGGTATGTGGTATGATTTGGTTGATTAGTCTAAATGCTTAGAGAAGTCTTATGTGTGAATTTTGCATGGACATTTTTGTGATTTTAACAAACTCTAGAACTCATTTGAAAACCTCTTGAGGCGAAATAATTTGGAATTGCACTATGTAGGATATGATGTAGGCCATTTTTGGATCAATTGTGCCATTTTAAGCCTACCTTGTTATCTTTATATCACTAGTTACCTCTTTGAGCCTATTTAAATGTATTGTTAGCCTAACTTTTCTTTCTTTTTGCCTTCATAACCTACCTTTTATTGAGCCAAAAAAAAATATATATATATATATATATATAATTCCTACCTTATTTGTTAAGAGCACTTAATTTTGAACACAAACTTTGCAAGAGCAATTGGAGAAATCTTCCACATATATTGGAAGAAATTGGTTGGGGGTTATGTCCTTTCAAGAACAATTAGAGTAAGGGTGATGAAAAAAAAAGAAAAAAAAATTCATATATATTGGAAGAAAGTAGTTGGCTTTTCAAAGAGCAATTGAGTAAAAAAAAAAGAGAAAAAAAAAGAAAAAAAAGAGAAAAGAAAAAAAAAGGAAAAAAAAGAAGAAGAAAAAGAAGAAGAAGAAAGCCTTCACATTCTAGTAAATAAAAGAGTGTTAGTGATGGATGTACTAAGGTGAAAGATTGAGGAAGAACTTTGTTTATCTGTGGAAAAATGGGTTATGATCGGAAGAAACAATTTGGGTTAAATGGTGTTATTCTTTTACTTAATTGGTTGTGTTTAATCTAATAAGTGCCCTTATTTGTATTTTGACACTTCTCGTTCTTTCTTAACCAAATACCTAAGCCTAACATTACAAGCCTCATAAAGTCCTATTGATCCAAAGTGGTGTATTTTCCTTCATTATTGGAGAGAGGTTTGAAAAGTGAGCCTATGGAGTTCAAGATTTCACCTTTTTGTTTGTGGATGTTATGCATAATATTATCCGAGCAGTATGGCTATTGGTTTGTGGTTTGATGGATGTTTAAGAGTCAATAATAAAAGTGAAATTGGCATTTGAGATTTCTTAAAGCTTAGGTGACATTTAATTATTCTATATGTTGGGTGTTATTTACAATTTTGAGACATTTGTGCAAATTATTTGTTATGTGATTTTATTGTTTTAAGTTAGGATATTTATAGGTAAGATGTTTGTGGGTGTCATCACTAGAAGCCCTCACGAGACTACAACTCGTCCTACTAGGGCCGCCTAGGGGTTTAAAGGCTTATTACATACACTTAATGTAATGTTGTAAATAGAATAAATTTCCTTTGAATTTTTCTTTTAATGTCTCCTTTGAAATTATTCATAGATCGCTTTTCTTGCTAGAGACTAGCAAGAAGTCAAGTTGAGGTTGTTGATAGGAGTCAAATTATTGCATTTTTGTTATGATTTAAAGGTTGATATTTGTATGAAAATTGCGTTTTATTTTATTATTTAATCCACAAATGTCATTTCATGGGTATTTCGTGTTTAAAGTGCAATTGCAGGTAAAATCATAATTATGGAGAAGTTTGGGACAAATTTCAATGATCGGGATTGAGTGCAAATAAAAAGAAAACAAAATTTCAAAATTTGGAAGCTCGCCGCCGGCGAGAATATTCCCGCCGCCGGCGAAAACCTTACTGAGAAAATGTTGAAAATCATGCAGGGAGCACGGATTTTGGCAAAGCAATCTCGCCGCCGGCCAAATCAATCTCGCCGCTGGCCAAGTACATCTCGCCGCCGGCCAAATACATATCGCCGCCGGCCACAATAATCCCGCCGCCGGCGAGATTTAGCGGAACCAAAATCGTAAGTTTTCCAGAAATCTCGCCGCGGCGAGAATAACTTCGCCGCCGGCGAGTTTCATTCGAAAACACATTTTTATGCTATTTTGTTCCAAAATTGCCCTCCAAAACCCTAGATCTATATATACATTATGATGGAGAAGGAGGGGACGACAGAAAGGGGAGTTCAAAGACATTTTTGGAGGAGAGAAAGAAATTTTGGAGAAACTTGAAGGATCTTCACCATTGATGCTACCAAGTCTTCATCTTCTAGAGTTTTTCATCTCTTCTCCTTAGCTTTTATATTCTGCAATTTATTCAGTTTTATTATTGATGGATTCAATTGAAATAATGGTTGTTCTTATTTCCGTTATGAACTAATTCGTTTTTGCTAAGGCTATGATGTAGTTAAATCAAGGAAATCTGATTTCTTTGGTTATTGTTATATGAATTCATTGTTTTCAAGTTGAGTATTTATTTCCATGCTTAATGCTTTTAAATTTCTGATCAAGATTTAGATGATTTGTTGCATTATATTGAGACCGAGAGGAGATGTGTAATGAATGCTTCTTGTGATAAATACCATATGTTGAATGCGAGTTTGACACCTAATGCATGATGTATGTGGTTATTCTAGAAATTCCATAAATCGTAATATGCTTATTTGTGATTAAATCTTCATAGAAATATAGTTGGTTTTCATAGATAAGTAATTCTAATATAACTTGAGAAAGAGTATTAGATAAGTTTGGGTTTTTCAACCATCACTTTTAGCTTTGATTCTCATATAACATGACTTGAAATCGGATTGAATTGATTTAGCGAAATCAAATGCCTTACCGTTTTTAATCATTTGTGAACAACATTAAATTTTGTTATTTGCGTTTAGTTTTATGTTAATTTACTTTTAAAACAATTTCAATAATTCGGTTTTCAAATAAAATTAGGGTTAGTCAATTTCGGTACTTAGTAACGCTATTCCTCGTGGGTTCGATATCCGTACTTTTGTACACTTTATTACTTGAACGATTCGTACACTTGCAAAAATAAGCATCATCCATCTAGAAGGAAAAAGAAAGAATGCCTAGCTAATCGGTCAAGCATTTGATCCATGAAAGGGAGAGGAAAATGATCTTTCCTTGTAGCTTTATTTACTTTAAGAAAATCCATACATACTCTCCATCCTGTGATAGTCCTAGTTGGTATTAACTCATTGGACTCATTTTCCACCATAATGATTCCTCCTTTCTTCTATACGCATTGGACTAGACTTACCCATTCATTATTTGATATTGGATATAATGCCCATATCTAGCCACTTGAAAATTTCTTTCTTCAAAACTTCTTTCTTAATAGGATCTAAGCGGCGTTGTGCATCCCTAGTGGGTTTAGCCATGTTCTATAGCAAGATTTTGTGCATGCATATAGATGGGCTTATGCCTTTGATGTTGGAAATAAACTAACCTATAGTTCATTTGAAGTCCCTTAGTACTTTTAAAAGTGCTTCCACTTGCTCCATACTTAGATTAGTCAAGATTATGATGGAAGTGTCTCGTTATCACCCAAAAATGTATAATGAAGATGAGAAGGAAAAGGTTTAAGCTCTAATTTGGGAGCCTCCTCAGATGGTTTCAATCGTGAGCTTATTTCAAGACATTCCACAAATTCATTTGATACACACATGAAAGGTGTGTCCTCCAAAAATTTCACACATTTCACAATATCAACCTTTGATTCCATATTTTCAAAATTAAAATAGGTTAAGTTATTTTTTGTTGAGTTAATGTCCTTGTTCTTAGCATCATGTGTTAAAGTCATAAGTGGGGGTGGTTCAACAAGTCTTGTTAAACTACCGGCATGAATTTGTGCGCCTATATGCGTGTCATGGTATTCATTAGTATGCATGTTCATATAATTAACAAGTACATTCTCTAAAGCATCACTAAGGCATATGTCATAAAGCACATCAGTGGTTAGCTCATTGGTACCATTTATACAAAAGTAGTCACTAGCATTATCATTATTGGCAAATTTAATTGCTTTGAACACATTAAATGTTACTTGTTCATCTTGAACTCTTATTATAAGCTTATGTTTTTGTACATCAATGAGTGCTTTTTTGATTGCAAAGAAAGGACGACAAAGTATGATAGGAATATCAAGATTCTCTTCCATGTCTAACACAATGAAGTCTCCTGGGAAAATGAATTTGTCTACTTTTACTAGCACATCTTTTACCACACCCTGGGGTCTTTTAATTGACCTTTCTACCATTTTCAATGTTAATGAAGTGGGTTTAGCTTTACCAACCCCCAATCTCTGGAAGACTAATAATGGCATGAGGTTAATGCTAGAATAAAAATCACATAGTGTCTTTCCAAAATAGATGTTCCCAATAGTGCATGTGATGTCAAAACTACCTGGATCTTTCAGTTTTTGTGGTAATTTTCTATCAAGCGTCATTTTCTTTGATAGTATATCTTTTATGAATTTGGCATAAGATGACATTTGTTCAAGTGCCTCTACAAATGGTATGTTTATGTACAGCTTCTTGGAGACTTCCATAAATTTTTAAAACTATGTATTTGACTTTTTCTTTTGTAGTCTTTGAGGGAAAGGAATAGTGGATTTGTAAAGGTTGTTTTTCTATGGCTGAATTATTTCCTTTTTAGTGCTCTTTTTATCCACTAGTTCCTTCTCATCCTTGTTAATTTTCTATTTCTCATCATCCTTTTATGTCTTATGTTCATGCTCTAAATTTTTACTAATCCTCAAGGGTAATGATTTACAATAGTCCTCACCTTTTCTTCATGGGTTTACAATTATATTAGTTGGAAGGTTACCTTGAGGCCTTTGACTTATAGCTTGAGCAAGTTTCCCTTTTTGGTTCTCCAAATTTTGACTTGATGCCTCTTGATTTGACACTTTGGCACTAAATGATTGGATGAAGTCTTTCATCATCCCCATTAAGGTATTTGTATTATCCTCAATAGGTGGCTTCTTTTCTTGGGCTTGTAATTATTGTGGTTGTTGGAAACTAGGTAGTAGAAATGATTGATGGTTGAATTGATTACCACTCTAATTGTTGTTATTCCAAGATAAATTTGGGTGTTGTCTCCGTTCTGGGTTATATGTGTTTGAGTATGGATTATTGTTTTGGTTCATATTACCCACATAGAAGACCGAACTAGGATTATTTGGACAATTATCAATCAAATAGGCTCCATCATAAAACACAAACAGTACCCTTGAATCTTGGACCTAGTTTATACTCGCTAGCGAGTTTTGAACCTTCAAAAGATTTATCAAAGATGACACTTAGTTATAAGTGCCATGATATCATTTACCTTATGCATTCCGGTTACTCTTCTTGTGCCTATCATTATGTCCATTGACCATTGGTAATTATTGCTAGTCATTTTCTCACATATTCTTCTAATAGTACTAAAGGATGTGTCTAAATTAAAAATAAATAATTTTTTTAAAAAAATAAACAACTAAATAAATAAATTAAAGTTAAAAAAATTAAATAAAGAAATTAACTAAAATAAATAAATAAGTACAAGAAAATAAATTAATTAAAATTAAAGTAAAGGAAAATAAATTAGGAAAAATAAGTAAAATAAAAAATAAAAAAAATAATTTCTAATATTTATAATCCCTGCAACGGTGCCAAAATTTTGATCGTAACATAAACTGTGTGTGCAATGAATAAGTAAGTATACGTATCGCAAAAGTAATATATTGATAAAAAATATCATTCCTGCGGAGATTATTTATTAAAAACTAATTTTTAAAACTAAAAAAATATAAAAATCAATTTTTTTGTGTTTTTATATTTTATGGTAGCAAAAATAAAATAATTAAGAGTAAATAGAAATAATTAATTTAATTAGATTGGGTAACTAAAAAGATATATAAAATATCTAAGAATACTTAATCCCCCAATTTTATAAACATGTGAATCGCTAAAATCTTCCTAATATTATTATTAATTAATTGAATCAAACATAGCATGTATTCCTTTCTCAAGTGCACAGTATCGTAGTTTTATAATAAAGTGATAAGAAGAGTATCGTCCTTAGGGATTGGTAACTTATTTTTGACAAAACCAAAATTATGATAACCTTAATTTTATCTCAAGAAGTCACTAAAGTTGTTGTATTTGAAAATTAAAATAAAATTAATTTAAAGAAAATAAGCAAAAGAAAATACGCAAAAGAAAATAAATATATTGTTCGAAAATCAAATCAATGGGAAGAAAACTTCTAGGAAATCGATTTCACCTAATCCCTCACTATGCTTTACTCGTCTAGCTAATTGAATTTAATTCTCTCTATTTGTTAGCAATCTCCAAAAATATCCAAAAGACTCTTTCGATAGTCAATTGGAAATAATCTTGTTCATTAATTTACACAAGATTATGTAATTTAATAAATCAAGAAAGCATTAAGACCAATGATTTTTAAAACTATACAGGTTCATACAAGTCTTTCGATCTCTATATTTCCCTATGCCGAAATATTTCATATCTATCCTATAATTCTCTCTTTCAATAGTAAATCACAAGACTAAAATCATCTAATTAAAGACTAGTTAATTAGAAGCATTAAACTCAAAATAAATCAGACAAACATGAAGAGAAATAATTCAAATTAACATAGAAAATCAAGCATAGTTTGGAAGTAAATTACATCTTGTTCTTAGAATAAATATAAATTGGTTCATGCTAATAATTAAATTAAATATAAACGAATTCACCATAAATATTTTGAGAGAAATTGAAAGAAAGTTGACTCGCAAAAAGAATATGCTTTCTTCTTAATTTTGCATCGCTGTTCTCTCTCCTTTCTCTATAAGCTTATGCGCTACTTTTTCTATTTTTCTTTCTTCTTTCGCAATGTTATTTCTTTTTATGTCTCTCTCTTTCCTCAACTTCTACCTTTTTTGATTTTCTCTTCCCTCCTTGCCACCTACCTTCTCTGTTATATATATCTTAAAACCTATCAACCTTCTACAGTATATATATATATATATATCTTAATCTCCTCACTCTCCTCACTCTAACCATTATTATTCTTTCAACTAATACCATAAGTCTAACTGAGGATTTGGTGTGTTATCAGTAGAGGAAATCATATTATATTAAGAACATATGTTTAACAAAACTCACATATTATATTGATAATTAGGCTGCTTAGTCGACCATATTAATTTACAATCTAAAAAATTAAATAAAATAAAACTTAAAACAAGAAATAAACAAACTGAAATATTAAACAAACTTACTTATAATTGAAATTAGTAAAAGATTATAAAGAAAACTATTATCAGAGAGATGAGAGGTTTTATGGGTAATAGTCGAGCTGAATGGAAGCGATCCCTTCTCTTCTGAACGAGGTCTTCTTAAATAACCGAGTGATGAAACTGTGTAGAGATGATGTTATTATTCAATGAATAGTGTCTTATCTGCCACTTGATACTGTTTGGAGTTTAATTACTGTGCTGAACAGTAGATGTTTCATCATTCCAGACAGGTAATTGAACAGCACATTATTGGTACTGTTTGGTGAAAACAACATTATTGTCTTCTGACGAATCTTTTCAGGCCGTTTATAATGGGCCTTCAGATACAATGGACTCATAGGCCTAAATAAATGAATAAACAATAATGGACACGTAGGCCCAATAATAATTGAAATGGACTCGCAAGCCCAAATAATAGAAGAAATGGACTCGCAGGCCCAATGATAAAATAAATGGACTCATAGGCCCAATAATAAAAGAAATGGACTTGTAGGCCCAATGATAAAGAAAATGGACTCTTATTTTCCAATTCAAAAATTAATATCTATAGTAGAGGTTTCTAAATCAATTAGGTCCTCTTCTGATGGTGATACTGTCCTATCGAGTGATTGGGTTTCATCTGAATCGGGTTCTTCTTTCTGAACCTGGGAGGTTTGTCCAGATGATAGCTGTTTGATAATTTCCAAGAGTTCCTCCTAGGTTTTTGCTTGAGATATTAAGGCATTTGTATGTGCCTTCTATGCTAATAAGAGTGATGAAGCTTGAATCTCCTTCACTTAGGGTTCTCTGTGACTCTTGTGGAGTAGCCATTTGTCAACGGTCGGTAATAATAGAGTTTTAGGAATCATATATGATGACTACCATTTGATGTGAAATGATCGTGTGATAGTAATTACCTCCAATGCGATAGGATTTAAGACCCATTGACATACCCAAGGAAGGTAAAATTTTGAACAAAAAATGCACAAAGGAGGGAATCTAGCTTCTTTTGAATACAACTAAGGTTTCTGAATAATTTCCACCATTCTGAAAACTAAGATGGAAATTGAGATGGATTAATAGATTTGTTTACAAAGAAAAATAACCAAGAATGTTGGTTATCTTTGTTTTAAATTAGAAATGAATTAAACCATGCCAGGTAATAGTCCCAGTAATTATACGATGTACAATGTGGGATGGAAGTTGTGATGTTGACTAAAAAAGTCAAATGTTTTGGTAATTCATTTCCCTAGTCTACTGGAGATATGATTTTATGAAGTTTGGCAGTTGAAAACTACACTTATGATGATTTAGGATAATGGAAATGTTCTCGGTAATCTAAAAAATACTTTGATAGTATTGAGGTGTTTTTGAGATTAATGTTGGCCTATAGAAAATCCATTTTCCAAACATTTTTTAAACGGCCAAGTAAGGGTTTTGATAGAAATTTTTTTTTCTAAAATAGTTACCATCTGAGTTGGCTGTTTCTAAAAATACTCAATGGTTGGTTTTGTTTTGGGAATGACTTCCCTTTCTCCTTTTGGAGGAAAATAGGTTGAAGATGTTACTTTTCTTTCTAGAATAGAAATTGTTCTAGATGATTTTTGAGAAAATGATTTTGATTTGGAAGGCATTATTTCCAAATTTGATGAATAAGTTGGTCCCCCTAATCCTAGGATACAACAGAAAGCCGTTCGGATTTTTTTTCAGAATCCATATTTTGCATCCATTCTTGGATACATTGATATAACTCTTTATCCTTAGAGGTTAGCTATGGTGATGATTCTTCCAAGGTTTGTTGGGAAGATGATGGTTGGTTTTGGTTTTCCTGAGACCAGGTCATAATAGGTTTGGCCGATGAGAGGCTAGTAATGGTAAGGTTTGGAGGTTCCCTCTTCTCCTTATCTTTTTTCCTTTTACTCATCTTGGGTTATGTTTTGGAGAAATTCTCTGGTTAGAAAATCTAGTAATGAATTATTTTCTCCTCTGATAAACTCAATATCAAAATAAAAAATACTTAATAATGCTTGCCATCGAGCAAAAATTTGTTTTGATGCAATGTTTTTAACATCTTTTAATAAATTTTTTTTTGCAGATTTACAATCAATTCTTAGTAAAAAAAAATTATTCAACAAATCTGATTGAAATTTGGAAATACAAAGTACTATCCATAGTACTTTTTGGACAGTGGAATAATTCTTTTGACAATCATTCCAATGGCCAGAGACAAACTGAATAATTTGTTCATTTTCATCTTGGACTTGTTTTTATATCCCACCATAGTCAAGTTCACTAGCATTAGTTTCTACTATCTTAGGGAGTCTTGGATCTACAAGATGTAAACAAGGAATGTTTTGGACTTGTGCTTTTATTTTCTGCACAATTTTTATGTGTTCATCTGTCCATGGCTCAGGGGTTTTCTTGAGCCAGTTATGTAATGGCTTTGCCAGTCTATTTATATTGGGACAGAAATTTAATACATAGTTTAAGCTACCAAGGAACCTTTGTAGCTGAGTTTTAATGAGATTAAGATCTATGGTTTTGGGTTCTTCGATGAAAGGGAAGTTGAAGGCTTCTCTTCCAATTTTGAAAGAAATCCTATCATATTTGACAAGATATGGGGTGATAATATCCATAAAGGGAGTTTCTAGTATGACTGGGTAGCCTATATTACAAACTATTACTAATGGAGTTTTGATAAGGTATGATCCCTTTAGAATAGATACCTTAGTTTTCCCAATAATATCCATACGAGATTTATTGGAAAAATTGAGTTGTTCTTCATTTGGTCTATAAAACCTTCTAGGAACAATTGATGGTTTAATACAATTGAGATCAACACCTATATCAAACAAGGCAATGACCTCTAGTTTTAAGACATCGAGGAATACTAAGACTATTTTAATCTTATATTTCCTAGTGGTAATTTTTCTTAAATTTTGAAGAAGATTTTTAGGAATTTTCTCCAGATTTTTAAGCTTGATTTCATGCAAGTTCATCGTCAGAATCACTTACATAAGTTGATATATTTTCTCCATTTTTATTGAGTAATTCTAACTTAATATGATACTCTTTTTATTTTTTTTAAGATGGTGGAGTTCTAGCTTAATAGTTTTGATCTCAATTTTTAAATCTTGGATTTGACTTTCTAGTTTAATAATTTTGTTCTTTCTTTCCAGAATAGTAGTCAGGTTATAATAGCATGTGCTGGTATTTGGAAGTTCAAAATTTTTCTTTAATGGTTGTGATTTGGCCAAAGATGTAGTTAGGTGTTCTACATATAATTTGGTTATTGATGGATCGTTTAACTTAAGGATTTTATCTTGAATTTGTTCATCTTCTTCCTTAGTTAATACATTAATGATTTTATCAGAGGAATCTGAATTGTTAGTTGAAAATTCATCATCTTGAGGATTTGATTCTTTGTCTGACCATTGTTTAGACTTAGATGATGAGGATGTATCCACCATAAGGGCAGATATTTTGGCAAAGGTGTCTTCTTCAAGTTTTAATTCGTGAACTTTTTTAGACATTTTGCAATAATTTGCAGTGTGACCTTTCTTGCTACATTTATAACATTTAAACTCTTTAAATTTTTTAAAGGGTTTCTTATGTGTTGATGATTCCTTATTAAAATTTCTTTTAAAAGGTTTTTTGTGAAAATTCATTCTTTTTTCAAAGAATGGTTTCCTTGATTTTGAAAATGTCTTATATGGTTTATGATGTTTCTTATAAGGTTTTGATATGATTTTACTGCAAGTTCCCTCGCAGGTTTTATCTATAGAGAGATTGTTATCAAACTGTTTGCAGAATGATCCAATTTCTCTTTTATAAACTTTCAGTTCCAATTTCATTTGTTTTTGGATTGTCAAGTCTTGACATATTTGAAGACCCTGGTTTTGGGAAAAATTGATCAACTAACCATAGGTTAGTTGGTCATATGGGATGATGTGATTCCTATAAGTTTTGCAGATTTTGTTTCTAGTTTTCTCACCTAAGAGGGGAGGAAGTCCTACTGGGAATTTGGACTTCCAGAATGGTTGAATAGAGTCATCTCTTAACATAATTCTAGACAGAAATGTAGTTTAATAATTTTGAAAACCGTTCATCTTCCTAAATTTTATGTTGGAAAAAATATTAGCATTTTTGTCTTTTAAATGGGATGTATCTCCCATAAAATGGTGTGATATAGTGAAGAGTAATGTGGAGACTACATCCTATATAGGAGCTCCATGATGATCAAGTATGGGTATACCACACTCATCAGTCAATATCGCATTATAGATATTTGACTGCTGTTGTTTTGAAAGATGATGATCCCACCATCCTTTTAGTTGGCCTGAAAATCCACCTATTAAGAATTCAACAACTGTTTTATCAATTGTACCAATTTGGGTTTTATAAGCATTTGACACCATGGTCATTTGCTGTAAGATATTCAATATCTCATGATCAGTCATACCATCTATGTTCCAAACATAGATAGAAGATGTGTTATACTTAGTTTGGACAACCTGACTAGGCTAGGTACCTATGGTGTATGGGTACCTAACTGTGCTAGGTTCTTACCAAGCTAATTTTTGAAGGTGAGGGGTTGGTTCAGAAATGTCTTCTTGGGAACTATCCTTAGATGATATATCATATCCAAGTTTACTAAGAGTACTAAGATCCTGTAATGGTTTTTGGGTTGATTTTGAAGTCACTAGTGACTTAGGAACAACTAGTCCTATTTTATTTGAAAACTGGTCTTCTAATTGGGACCTAAGGGTACTGTTCCAATTTTGAAGTTTTTCAAATTTTGATGTTATTTCTTCTTGGGTTGGTTTGGATGCCTGGAAAGGTTTTAAGATGGGGTTCTTAACCTTACTATTTGTGGTTTGATAATAGGTAGAGGGAATATCTATTCTTATATTTTTCTCTATCCTTATGAGTTTTTTACCAAAAGTATTTAGGTTGATGTTGGTAAAATTATTCTGGGTAATAATGTTTTTGAGGTTAGTTGCTTGGTTCTCTTTAGAATATTTAAGAGGGAAGGCTTCTACCCGATTATCCTGATAAGGGATGGTAATAGGTCTTACTGGAGGATGTTCAGCTTCAATTAAACCATCAGGAGTTTCCCATACGGGTAACTTCTTTTTAATATTAACCCTGTTAATTGTATTAACTAGTTCATCAGTTTCTTCTAATAGCCTATCGAAGTCAGCTTCGGTGACATCACTAGGACTAATATCTGAAAAGGTTTTAAGTTGTGGAGTTATAACTATTGGTTCTCTAGCTAAAGACTCTAAAGTTTCATCATCTAGTAGCATGTCAAAGTTAACTTATGTGACTTTTGAAATGCTAATTAATGGGAATTTCTTATAGTGTGGAACTATAGCTAAGGTTCTATAACTATGGGTTCTACAGTAATATTGACTAGTTTAGGGTCAATTTGAACTATAGGTGTGACTATAGGTTCAGGTTTTGGTTTTTCTAGGTTAATTGGGTTAAGGTTACCTAATAAGACCGTTAATGATTTGACTAAGTCAACATTTTCTACTGTTTGTTCTGACTTAGGGTCAACTATTGATACAGTTTCAACTATGCTATCCTTGGTAAGGGTTACAATGTGAACTGGTAATGTTTCTACTGGATTTTTTGACCTGGGTTTTTCCCTATGTGTCTTAGTAGTAAATTTTGTTTGATATACATATGGAGAGTGTAGACCTTTGGTTTCCCTATAGATCTCTAACCAATCCAAAAATGATGTGTTTGTATTATGTTCTTTAACATAACGCTCATGTTTTCTAAAGTAGCTTGCCCTAGAGTGTTTTGAGTGATTTTTAAAGAACTAATGTTTAATTCTTTTATTATGTGGATAATCTAAATCTAGATATAGGATCTCTATGCCTAATAATTCATCTTCCACCGTTAATAAGTTTAAATCCTTCATCCTAACTTGTTGGCTAGGTACAAGTGATTGAGTTGGTGATGTTGGGTAAATGGGTGATAACTGAGGTGATTCGCTCATCTCAAAGTCAACTGTGTAAACTGGTCTGGGTACTGGTGTACTACGCCTTTGAGTTTCGTTTTCCTAAGGATATCTGAGATTGATAACCTAGGGTTTGTTTTGAGTGGTAAATCCATATATGAAAATTCAGAGGCACTCGAAGAGCATCTCATTAATGAAGATCTATTGAATCCTTTTTAAATATTTCCATTTTTATATTTTATTATTTTTGTAAGTTCTGTATGTTGTACATGTTCTTCCGGTTGATGGGTTTCAGATGTTGGATGAGAAATTTCTTTCAAAAGCCATCTATTTGGGAAAATAACATTATCCCAACTTATTGGCCTAGGGATAGTAATGTTTGATCTAGACATATCAGTTTGTAATAAAATGGTTTCTCCTTCCTCGGAGTTATGAATATTCCTAGTGTCCCAAGTGGACGTCATAATTTTGTAATGAACTCTATATAGTAAAGCTACTGGAATTGTTTCTGGTAAAACTTTAGAATTATGAGTTTGGATTTAAAGTGTTAATGATTTTAATATATGAGTATCTTTTAAAGATACTATGAAATTTGGGAAACAATTAAAAGATATTGGTCCTAAGCCTAAGTTTATTTCTACCTTACCTAATAAAGATTCCTTGAAATCTATTAATCTAGGATCCCTGAGGATTGTCAGAATTGATGAACTTAACCCTATTCTGGTTAAGGGTCTTAATCCAATTTGGACTAAACCAAAATAAACATACTTGAAATGTTTATCAAAATGCTTTTGTAATGATTCTTTTGAAAGAAGTTGAATTGATTCAAAAGGTAATGAAAGTTGAAGATCTCTTTCTTCAGTTTTAATGATGTAATTAGTTTTGAAAAGATTCATCATCTTTGATTGATAAATTTGGTCCTTATTGATCTTTGGAATCTTCCAACAATCAATAGATTTTTGAAAATTTTCAATAATAAATTTGTTACTATTGGTGATATAAGACTTCTTTGAAGAAGATGTTGAAGTTTTGTTTAATAATGGTGATGATGCTAAAAAGCCTTGTTTTGCATATTTAAGTTTAAAATAATTAAAACCTGCAAATAATATGGCAAAAACTAACTATCAATATAACATGTATAGCATGGTAAATATGATTCTTAACAAATAAATTGCAGTCTACTAATAACAAACAAGATACTAGAGTATAATCATGAAATTGGAGTCATGGAATTATATTAAATAAATCATACATAGAACATTTAACATTTATTTTCTTGTTCTAACTCTTCATATAATATTTATGACTTGATTTAACTTATAACAGAATAAGTCGTTTACTAAACATCGGCAGGTATAAGGTATTATTGCCCTCAGTGCCAACACATGGCTTAAACCGGACTTATCACCCTTCATCCGAATTGAATGCATAAATGCAGCAACCTTACATATTTTATTATAAGTATATCATTAAGTCATATATATTATTATCCAAGTTTTGAACAATACACAGGAATATTAACTACTACATTTATTTAACCTATTTAATGTAACCCACATATCATTTTTGGATTGGTTAAAGATCTATAGGGTAACCAAAGGTCTACACTCTTTATACGTATATCAAACAAAATTTTATACTAAGACACATAGGGAAAAACCCAGGTCAGAAAATCCAATAGAAACATTACTAGATCACATTGTTACCCTTACCAAGGATAGCATAGTTGAAACTGTATCAATAGTTGACCCTAAGTCAAAAACAAACAGTATAACTTGTTGACTTAGTCAAACCATTAATGGTCTTATTAGGTAACCTTAACCTAGTTAACCTAGAAGAACCAAAACCCGAACCTATAGTTCAAATTGACCCTAAACCAATCAGCATTACTATAGAACCCATTATAGAACATATAACTATAGTTCCACACTATAAGAAATTCCCATTAATTAGCATTTCAGAAGTCACAGAAGCTGGCTTTGACATGCTACTAGATGATGAAACTTTAGAGTCTTTAGCTATAGAATCGATAGCTATACTCTATAACTTAAAACCTTTTCGGATATTAGTCTTAGTGATGTCACCGAAGCTGACTTCGATAGGCTATTAGAAGAAACTGATGAACCAATTAATACAATTGACATGGTTAATATTAAAAAGAAGTTACCCGTATCAGAAACTCCTGATGGTTCACTTGAAGCTGAACATACTCCATTAAGACCTATTACCATCCCTTATCAAGATAATCAGGTAGAAGACTTCCCTCTTAAGAATCCTTAAGAGAACCAGGCAACTAACCTCAAAAACATTATTACTCAGAATAATTTTACCAACATCAACCTAAATACTTTAGGTAAACAACTCATAAAGATAGAGAAAAATCTAAGAATAGGTATTCCATCTACCTCTTATCAAACCACAGATAGTAAGGTTAAGAACCCTATCTTAAAACCCTTCTAGGTATCCAAACCAGCCCAGGAATAAATAACATCAAAATTGGAACAATACCTTTAGGTCCCAATTAGAAGACCAATTTTCAAATAAAATAGGACTAGTTGTTTTTGAGTCACTAGTGACTTCAAAATCAACCCAAAAACCATTACAGGATCTTAGTACTCTTAGTAAACTTGGATCTGATATATCATCTGAGGATAGTTCCCAAGAAGACATTTATGAGCCAACCCCTCACCTTCAAAAATTAGCTTGGTAAGAACCTAGCGCAATTAGGTACCCACATACCATAAGTACCCATCCTAGTCAGATTATCCAAACTAAGTATAACGCATCTTCTACCTAAGTTTGGAACATAGATAGTATGACTGATCATGAGATATTGAATATTAATAGCTGGCTTTTCAAGCCGATGATTGTATGAAAATAGTCATTAGTGCACTTCTTTTTACTTAATATTTACTTGTTTTATTTAATAAATAGTACTTTTATGGCCAAAAAAGTTAAAATATAAACTTTTTAGTGAAAAGGGGTGAAATATAATTTTGGAATTTTTTGGGATTTTTTATGAATTTTTAACCTAGGACCAATCAGAAGTTGCCACGTGGCATGTCATGCAAGCAGAGAAGCTGACTATTCAAGCCACGCTAATGCCACATAAGCACCACGTGTCAATGCGGCGTTCAATCCAAGTTGGAAATCGGTCAATGCGCAAGGACACAAGTCACCACGCCATTACTCCGTGCATTCCACCCCTGGGCCACACCATCTGTTCTCACGATTCACATCGCGCCACGCCATTGCTACCCTGGCACGCGTCGCTCCCTAATTTGTCCAATGAATTTTTGATGCCATGTGTCACGTTGTGTTTGGCTAAAACTATCAGTTTTGCTTGTTTTGATTGTAGCCCTTGATTTGAAGCTGATCAGACGATCCAGACCGCACCTAAGCTTTATTTAAGCCCCTAATCACTTAATAACCCTAATTTTTTGCCTCCATTCGCATAGTTTTGGACATTTTTTAGAGCTAAAAAGAGAAGAAAATATAGAGAAATTGAAGAAATGCCACAATTTTGGTGGAGATTCAAAAGGAAATTAATTCTACAATTCAAGAGATTGATTGTATTTCTTTTTCTACTCTGTTTTTATTAATTTTATGTCTTTATTTATGAAAAATATGAGCTTTATGAACACAATTATGTGTAATTAATTTATTAATCTATGGATCTTATGAACCCAATTTTTACCATATTATGATCTAATATTTTTTCCAATTATAATATTAATTTAATTATATTATTTAATCTGATTTTATGCTATTAATTTTTTGGCCAATAATTTATTTATAAAGGAAATTAAATAGATTTGAGAAAATTATTTAATTGTTTGTCTTAATTAAATAACATGCATAATTTCTACGCAGAGATATATGATTCTTATGTATGTGATCCATAATTGATGAACTTAATGAGTAGTATGCAATTTAATTGACATGAGAATGTGATTAAATTAATTACTATATGGTGTGTAGTTTACTTAAGAGAGGAATACATGCTAGGTTAGATTCAATTGATCATGTAATTAATTGATATTATATTGGGGGGATTTTAATGATTCACATGTTTAGAAAATTACGAGATTAAGTATTCCTAGATATTTCCTCGTATATCTTTTTAGTCACAAAATCTGATTTAATTAATTATTGATATATACTTTTAGTTATTTTAATTTTTCTTTCTTAAGATATAAAAGCACCAAACAAATTGATTTTTATTATTTTTAGTTTTAAAAATTAGTTTTTTAAAAAATAATCTCTGTGTGAACGATCTTTACTAATCATTATATTACTTATTACGATATGTTTACTTGCGTATTTATTGCACACACAATTTGTGTGGCGATCAAGTTTTTGGCGCCATTGCTGTGGATTATTAATATTAGAAATTAATATTTTTTTTATTATTAATTTTATTTTTTCTTTTTTTAAAAAAATTTTCTTAATTTATTTTTCTTTACTTTAATTTTAATCTAAATTTATTTATATTCTTTTAAGGACTTATTTATTTATTTATTCTAGTTAATTTCTTTTATTTATTTTCTTTACTTATTTTTTTTACTTTAATTTATTTATTTAGTTGTTAATTTTTTTAGTTTTTATTTATACATCTCCTTTCGTATTCTCGAAACATAGTTGAGTCTATTGTATGAGTAGAGTTCATGAGGGAAAAATCTTACCTTTAGATCTTGAAATTGAGAGTACTTTGAGATCAATTAGAAAACAACAAGTCACCCAAGAGGAAAAAATGGCTAATCCATTATAAATAAACAATAATGAGCTAAACTTGAATAATCAAATGTTTTTGATAGATGATAGAGATAGAGCTATGAATGAATATGCAATACCTACTTTGGAAGGGCTGAATCCAAGTATTACAAGGCCAAACATTCAAGCTAATCAGTTTGAATTAAAGCCAGTGATGTTTCAAATGCTATAAACAGTTAGAGAATTCACTGGATTACCAACAGAGGATCCCCATCTTCATCTCAGATTGTTTATTGAAGTTGTAGATTCATTTAAGTTCAATGGTGTGACAGAGGAGGCATTTAGGCTTAGATTATTCCCTTACTCTTTGCGAGACCGTGCTCAAGCCTGGCCTAACTCTTTACCACCTGATTCCATTACAACTTGGAGTGGTTTGGCAGAGAAATTATTGATGAAATACTTCCCACCAATAAAGAATGCCAAGCTTAGGAATGACATTACTTCCTACCAACAACACGAAGGAGAATCTCTATATGAAGCATGGGAAAGATTCAAGGAATTGCTAAGGAAGTGCCCTCATCATGGTATTCCTTCCTGGATTCAAATGGAGACTTTTTACAATGGTCTCAATGCTCAAAAAAGGACTATCGTTGATGCATCAGCTAATGGAGCTTTGCTAGCCAAATCTTACAACAAGCTTATGATTTACTTGAGAAAATGGCTAGCAATAATTATCAATGGCCAATGGACAAAATGACAGCCATAAGAAGAGTAGTCAGAATGAATGAGGTAAATGATATCACATCACTTACAGCTCAAGTGTCATCTTTGGTTAATCTTTTAAAGGTAAAAAACTCCCCAGTGAGTATAAACCAAGTCCAAAATTCAGAAGTGTCATGTGTGTTTTGTGGAAGAGCTCATTGGTTTGATAATTGTCCAAATAATCCTGAATCCATTTTCTATGTGGGTAATATGAATCGAAACAATAATCCATACTCAAACACATATAACCCAAGATGGAGATAACATTCCAATTTCCCTGGGAGCAATAACAACATTCAAGGTGGTAGTCAATTCAACCATCAATCATTTCCACCATCTGGTTTTCAACAACCACAACTATCACAAGCCCAAGAAAAGAAGCCACCTACTGAGGACAATACAAGTGCTTTAATGAGGATGATGAAAGAATTCATCCAATTAGTGAATACAAAAGTGTCAACTCAAGAGGCTTCAATTCAAAATTTGGAGAACCAAATGGGGCAACTTGGTCAGGCTATAAGTCAAAGGCCTCAAGGGAACCTTCCAAGTGACACAATTGTAAACCCAAGAAGAGAAGGTAAGGACTAATGCAATGCCATAGCCTTGAGGAGTGATAAAACTTTAGAACAAGAACATAAGACAAAAAAGATGAGAATAAATAGGAAATTAAAAAGGATAAAGAGGACTATCAAACTAAAAAGGATAAGGAGGAACCATAAAGTAAAAAGGAGGAGGAGGAATTAATGGATAAAGAGAGTAATGAAAAGGAAATAATTTAGCCAAAAAAGAGCAACCTTTACAAACCCACTATTCCTTTTCCTCAAAGACTGCAAAAGCAAAAGTCAGATACGCAATTTTCAAAATTTCTAGAAGTCTTCAAAAAGCTAGACATAAACATACCATTTGTAGAAGCACTTGAACAAATTTCATCTTATGCCAAATTCATGAACGATATACTATCAAAGAAAAGGAGCCTTGGAGATCATGAAACAATAACCTTGACTGAAGGTTGAAGTGCCATTCTTGATAGAAAACTACCATAAAAACTAAAAGATCCAGGTAGTTTTGACATCCCTTGCACTATTGGGAACATCCGTTTTGGCAAGGCACTATATGACTTGGGTTATAGTAATAACCTTATGCCATTATCGGTCTTCAAGAGATTGGGGGTTGGTAAAGCAAAACCGACTTTGGTAACATTAAAAATGCTAGATAGATCGATTAAGAGACCTCGAGGTGTGGAAGAAGATTTGTTAGTAAAAGTAGACAAATTCATCTTTTCGGTGGAATTCATTGTGCTAGACATGGAGGAGGACCGTGACATTCCTATCATATTTGGTCATCCATTCTTAACAACCGGAAGGACACTAATTTATGTACAAAAAGGTGAACTTACAATGAGAGTACAAGATGTACAAGTAATATTTAAAGTTTTTAAAGAATCTCAACCCCCTGATATTGATAATGCTAATGAATGTTTAAGGATAAATGTTACTGATTGTAGGAATGGCTTAAAAGAATTTGTGGCATCACCAAAACTTATGACTTTAGCACATGCTGCTGTAACCAAGGACATAAACTCACTAGAAAATAACTCAACCTATTATAACTTTGAAAGTATGGCATCGAAGGTTGATATTGTGGACTATGTGAACGTTTTGGAGGACGCATCTCTCATATATGTATCAAAGGCGATAATGGAAAATTTTGAGATAGGATCTAAACTCAAACCATCAATTCAAGAGCCACCAAGTTTAGACCCCGCACTTCTACCCTCATATCCTCAATCATGTATGAAAGTGAAAGAGTCCAATGGAGAGGTGAAAAAGCTATTAGAAATACATAAATTGGATGAGTTACGGTGGAGTACTTATAAGAATGCCAAGAAGTTCAAAAGGAAAACAAAAATATGGCATGAGAAGAGAATTGAGCACCGTGCTTGTGAGCCAAAACATAAAGTATTATTGAACAAATCAAGACTCAAGTTGTTTCCAGGCAAACTCACAAGTAAATGGATACAAAGGTATGTGCCTTAGCACTTAATAGGACCGTCTAGTCAAGGAAGTTAAACATGACGCTAGTTGGGAGGCAACCCAACGTTATTTTACTTACATTTTCATTGTTTTTGTTTTGTAGGTGAATAAATGTGGAGAGCAATAGCACAACAAGATTGAGCATTTCAATGAAAGATGTGGTGTGCCATAATTAAGGGAGTTTTTCTTTACTTTTGCATATTTACATGTGCATATTGGGGACAATGTGTAATTTAAGTTTAGGGGAGAGAACTTCATTCTCTACATTAGTATTTAGTATGCATTTTAAATTTTTAGGGAATTGTTTTTATTATTTTTAGGCTGTTTTTAATCATGATTTGGGTAGAAATTGATAAATATATGGAAACTAAATGCATGCATGCTTGATATGAAACATATGAACTCAATGATAAAAATTAGTTGTCATGACTAAGATAAGGAATGTAACATATTTGTTAAGATATTTACATTAATCATGCGATATGCTTGCTAGTTTTGATTGAATTGATTCAACTTTTATGCACATGTTCATGATTGATTTTGGTGTGCTTACTGAGAGAAATTTTGTAGTGAGTTATGTGAGTCAATTAGATCTACCAAGTTTTAGAATCTATTTGATCATCTCTTGAGGCAAGATCCTAAATAGTATTTATCAAGAGAAATGATTTAGGCTTTATTTGGATTGATTGAGTCTTTCAAGCTAACCATTGTTAATATCTTTAGTCACCCATTTGAGCCTAACAAAAAACATTTTATATCTGTAAGCCACATTTAATGCCTAACTAATAAGTATTACCTTTAACCTTGCACCTTTAGCTTGTATGAAAAGAAAAAAAGAGATGCAATCATGTGTTATGCTTTAGAGTAAGTGAAATGTAATGCACCCCGTAAAAAAAGAAGAAGCAAAACTCACAACACAAGTATCCCTATAAAGAAAATAGAATTGAAAGTAAGTTTGGGGGTGTTATGAAGTAACCAAAAAAAAGGGAAAAAAAAAGAAAAGAGATGTGGAATAAAAAAAATATGAAAAGAATGTCAAAAGAGGGTACACTAAAATATCAAGTAAAAGCTCAATTGTAGTTAAAATTGGCATGATGAAAAAAAACAAAGCTAAGGTGTGGAAAGACCCTAAAATGTCTGCATCTATCGACCCCCCACCTAAACCTTACATTACAACCATGTAAAGTCCTTATTGATCTTGAGCTAAGTGTATATTTATATTAGTGGAGAGGGATGTGAAAAATTGACTTATGAGATTTTTTCTAAGATTGAATTGATTAGAATGCTCATATAGGTTGATTTCAAGAGTGCATTGGATGATATCATGTGCAGCACACACACACGAATCAATTTTTCAAAAACCTTACATATCCTTATATTGATGGAACGTTGATTGATGAATATGTGAACCTCTTTATCATAGACTTGTACGAGTTTTGAGAGGGATAGTTGTCGTGAAATATGCATGTACTAAGAGAAGTATACTTATGAATATACTACCCAAGTTATTTTATTTAGTTACACTTAGCTTTACTTGAGGACAAGCAAAGATTTAAGTTGGAGGTGTGATGACTATATGAAAATAGAGTCATTAGTGCACTTTTTTTTACTTAATATTTACTTGTTTTATTTAATAAATAGTATTTTTATGGCCAAAAAAATTAAAATATAAATTTTTTAGTGAAAAGGGGTGAAAATATAATTTTGAGATTTTTTAGGATTTTTCTGGATTTTTATGAATTTTTAACGCATGATCAATCAAAAGCTACAACGTGGCATTACCACGCAAGCAGAGGAGCTGACTACTCAAGCCACGCAGATGCCACATAAGCATGGAAAGCGAATCACGACGTGCTGCGTGTAAGGAGGATGAAACACACACCACGTGTCAACATGGCGTTCAATCCTAGTTCAGAAATCGGTCAACGCAGATGCCATGCCATCCGTTCTCGCGAATCACATTGTGCCACTCCATTGCTCCCCTGGCACGCATCACTCCCTGATTCGCCCAATGAATTTCTAATGCCACATGCTGCGTTGTGTTCGGCTAAAACTATCAGTTTTGCTTATTTTGATTGTAGCCCTTGATTTGAAGCTGATCGGATGGTCCAGATCGCACCTGAGCTTTATTTAAGCCCCTAATCACTCCATAAACCCTAATGTTTTTCCTCCCTTAGCATAGTTTTGGTTAGTTTTTAGAGCTAAAAAGAGAGGAAAATACAAAAAAATTGAAGAAACGACACAATTTTGGTGGAGATTCAAGAGGAAATTAATTTTACAATTCAAGAGATTGATTGTATTTCTTTTTCTACTTTTTTCTTTATTAATTTTATGTCTTTCTTTATGAAAAATATGAGCTTTATGAACATAATTATGTATAATTAATTTATTAATCTAGGGATCTTATGAACCCAATTTTCACCATGTGATGATCTAATATTTTTTCCCAATTATAATATTAATTTAATTATATTATTTAATCTGATTTTTATGCTATTAATTGTTTGGCCAACAATTTATCTATAGAGGCAATTAAATAGATTTGAGAAAATTATTTAATTGTTTGTCTTGATTAAATAACATGCACAATTTATAGGCAGAGATGTATGATTATTATGTATGTGATCCATAATTGATGAGCTTAATGAGTACTATGAAATTTAATTGGCATGAGAGTGTGATTAAATTAATTACTATATGGTGTGTAGTTTACTTGATAGAGGAATACATGCTAGGTTAGATTCAATTGATCATGTAATTAATTGATATTATATTGGGGGATTTTAGTGATTCACATGTTTAGAAAATTGGGGGATTAAGTATTCCTATATATTTTCTCATATATCTTTTTAGTCACAAAATCTGGTTTAATTAATTATTGCTATATACTTTTAGTTATTTTAATTTTGCTTTTTTAAGATTTATAAACACCAAAAAATTGATTTTTATTATTTTTAGTTTTAAAAATTAGTTTCTAAAAAAATAATCTCTGTGGGAACGATCTTTACTTATCATTATATTACTTGTGATGATACGTATACTTGCGTATTTATTGCACACACAATTTGTGTGGCGATCACAGGCTAACTAAAAGGATGGTGGGATCATCATCTTTCAAAACAACAGCAGTCAGATATCTATAATACGATATTGACTGATGAGTGTGGTATACTCGTACTTGATCATCATGGAGCTCCTATACAGGATGCAGTCTCCATATTACTCTTCACTATATCACACCATTTTATGGGAGATCCATCCCATTTAAAAGACAAAAACCCTGATCCTTTTTCCAACATAAAATGTAGGAAGATGAACGGTTTTTAAAATTATAAAACTACATTTCTGTCTAGAGTTATGTTAAGAGATGACTCTATTCAACCATTCTGGAAGTCCAAATTCCTAGTAAGACTTCGTGCCCTCTTAGGTGAGAAAACCAAAAAAAAAATCCATGAAACTTATGGGTCTTCAAATCTGTCCAGACTTGAAAATCCAAAAACAAATGAAATTGGAACTAAAAGTTTCCAAAAGAGAAATTGGATCAATCTGCAAATAGTTTGATAGTAATCTCTCTATAGATAAAACCTATGAGGGAACTTGCAGTAAAACCATATCAAAACCTTATAAGAAACATCATAAATCTTATAAGACATTTTCAATATCAAAGAAACCATTCTTTGAAAAAAGAATGAATTTTCACAAAAAAAACCTTATAAAAGAAATTTTAATAAGGAATCATCAACACATAAGAAACCCTTTAAAAACTTTAAAGAGTTTAAATGTTATAAATGTGGCAAGAAAGGTCACACTACAAATTACTCCAAAATGTCTAAAAAACTTCATGAATTAAAACTTGAAGAAGACACCTTTGCCAAAATATCTACCCTTATGGTGGATACATCCTCATCATTTGAGTCTGAACAATAGTCAGATGAAGAATCAAATCCCTAGGATGATGAATTTGTAACCAACAATTCAAATTCCTTTGATAAAATCATTAATGTATTAACTAAGGAAGAAGATGAACAACTTCAAGATATAATCCTTAAGTTAAACGATCCATCAATAACCAAATTATATGTAGAACACCTAACTACATCTTTGGGCAAATCACAAGCATTAAAGAAAAATTTTGAACTTCCAAATACCAGTACATGCTATTAGAACCTCACTGCTCTTCTAGAAAGAAAGAACAAAATTATTAAACCAGAAAGTCAAATCCAAGACTTAAAAATTGAGATCAAAACTATTAAGCTAGAACTCCACCAGCTTAAAGAAAAACAAAAGGAGTATGATATTTAGTTAGAATTACTCAATAAAAATGGAGAAAATATATCAACTTATGTAAGTGATTCTGACGATGAACTTGTATCAAATCAAGAGCTTAAAAATCTGGAGAAAATTCCTAAAAATCTTCTTCAAAATTTAAGAAAAATTACCACCAGGAAATATAAGATTAAAATAGTCTTAGTATTCCCCAATGACTCAAAACTAGAGGTCATTACCTTGTTTAATATAGATGATGATCTCAATTGTACTAAACCATCAATCATTCCCAAAAGGTTTTACAGACCAATTGAAGAACAACTGAATTCTGCCAATAAATCTTGTATGGATATTATCGGGAAAAATGAGGTATCTATTCTGAAAGGATCATACCTTATCAAAACTCCATTCGTAATAGTTTCTAATATAGGCTACCCAGTCATACTAGGAACTCCCATTATGGATATTATCACCCATATCTTGTCAAATATGATAGGATTTTTTTCAAAATTGGAAGAGAAGCCTTCAGCCTCCCTTTCATCGAAGAACCCAAGACCAGAGATCTTAATCTCATCAAAAACCATTCAATCTCCCTAAAGGAGATTTCTGTTCTTATCAATCATAGAGAAAAGGATCTTCTCTATTTAAAATCCAGGGTTCAACCTCTTACAGTTGAGAAAGAACTTCAAATCCTAGAGATCAAAGATAAGATCTCTAAATTACAAATTATTTTGAGAAAGAGGTTTGTTCTGAATTACCGAGTGCATTCTGGGATAGAAAAGAACATATGGTACATTTTCCATATTAATCATCCTTCAATGAAAAGGATATCCCCAGAAAAGCAAGGCCTATTCAGATGGATGGAGACCTTGAACTCTTCTACAAAGAAGAGATCAACGATCTCTTATCTAAGAATCTAATTTCAAAATCCAGATCATCTTCGAGTTGTGCGGCCTTCTATGTCAACAAATCTGCCAAGATTGAAAGAGGAACTCCTCAGCTAGTTATCAACTATAAACCTTTGAATCAAGCTTTAAAATGGATTAGGTACCCTATTCCTAATAAAAAAGACTTGCTCCAAAAACTATATTCATCATTTATATTCTCCAAGTTTGATATGAAATCAGGCTTTTGGAAAATCCAAATTGAACCCAAACATAGGTAAAAAAACTGCATTCACTGTTCCATTCGGATAGTTTGAGTGGAATGTTATGCCTTTTGGGCTCAAAAATGCACCTTCTGAGTTTCAAAGGATAATGAATGACATATTCAATCCCTACTCAGAGTTCTGTATTGTGTACATTGATGATGTACTTATATTTTCCAAAGATGTCAAACAACATATTAAACATCTCAAAACTTTCTTCCATATCATCAAGAGAAGTGGATTGGCTTTATCAGCCAAGAAAATGACTCTTTTTCAAACCAATATTAGGTTTCTTGGACACAACATATCCAATGGAACAATTATACTAATCAATCGATTACTTCAGTTTATAACCAGATTCTCTGATAGGATTATTGACAAAACCCAGCTACAAAGGTTCCTTGGTAGCTTAAACTATGTATTAAGTTTCCATCCCAATATAAATAGACTAGCAAAGCCATTACACAATCGGCTCACGAAAACCCCAGAGCCATGGACAGATGAACACACAAAAATTGTGTAGAAAATAAAATCACTACTCCAAAACATTCCCTGTTTACATCTTATGGATCCAAGACTCCCTAAGATAGTAGAAACCGATGCCAGTGAACTTGGCTATGGTGGGATATTAAAACAAGTCCAAGATGAAAATGAAAAAATTGTTCAGTTTATCTCTGGCCATTGGAATGATTATCAAAAGAATTATTCCATTGTCAAAAAAAGAAGTACTTTCCATAGTACTTTGTATTTCCAAATTTCAATCAAATTTGTTGAATCAATTTTTTTACTAAGAATTGATTGTAAATCTACAAAAGACATTTTATAAAAAGATGTTAAAAACATTGCATCAAAACAAATTTTCCTCGATGGAAAGCATTATTAAGTATTTTTTATTTTGATATTGAGTTTATGAGAGGAGAAAATCATTCATTACTAGATTTTATAACCAGAGAATTTCTCCAAAGCAGGTTCCAAGATGAGTAAAAAGAAAAAAATAAGGAAAAAGGGAACCTCCAACCCTTACCATTACCAGCCTCTCATCGGCCAAACCTATTATGACCTGGTCTCAGGCAACCCAAAACCAGCCATCATCTTCCCAACAAACCTTGGAAGAATCATCACCACAGCTAACCCCTAAGGATAAAGAGTTATATCAACGTATCCAAGAATGCATGCAAAATATGGATTCAGAAAAAATCCGAACTACTTTCTGTTGTATCCCAGGATTAAGGGGACCAATTTATTCATCAAATTTGGAAATAATACCTTCCAAATCAAAATCATTTTCTCAAAAATCATCTGGAACAATTTCTATTCCAAAAAGAAGAGTAACATCTTTAACCTCTTTTCCTCCAAAAGGAGAAAGGGAAGTCATTCCCAAAACAAAACCAACCTCTGAGTACTTTAAGAAATAGCCAACTCAAAAAATGTTTGGAAAAGGGATTTTCTATAAGCCAACATTAATCTCAAAAACACCTCAATACTATCAAAGTATTTTGGAAATTACCGGGAGCATGGAATTTAAAACATTTCCATTATCCTAAATCATCAGAAGTGCAGTTTTCAACTACCAAACTTCATAAAATCATATCTCCAATAGACTGGGGAAATGAATTATCAAAATAGTTGAATTTTCTAGTCAACATCACAACTTCCATCCCATATCATACATCGTATAATTATTGGGACTATTACCAGGCATGGTTTAATGCATTTCTAATTCAAAACAAAGATGACCAACATTTTTGGTTATTTTTCTTTGTAAACAAATCTATTAATCCATCTCGATTTCCATCTTGGTTTTCAGAATGGTGGAAAATATTCGAAAACCTTAGTTGTATTCTGATATCACATGTGAAAGAAAGTTATGAATCTTTCCAGTCACATTATAAACCATCAACATAGGAAGCTAGATTCCCTCCTTTATGCATTTTTTGTTCAAAATTTTACCTTCCTTGGGTATGTCAATAGGTCTTAAACCCTGTTGCATCAGAGGTAATTACTATCACACGATCATTTCAGATCAAATGGTGGTCATCATTTACGATCCCTAAAACTCTGTTATTACCGACCGTTGACAAATGGCTATTCCAAAAAGGTCATAGATAACCCCAAGTGAAGGATATTCAAGCTTCATCACTCTTATTAGCATAGAAGGCACATACAAATGCCTTAATATCTCAAGCAAAAACCGAGGAGGAACTCTTGGATGAAACCTAATCACCCAATAGGACAATATCACCATCAGAAGAGGACCTAATTGATTTAGAAACATCTACTATAGATATTAATTTTTGGATTGGAAAATAAGAGTCCATTTCCTTTATCATTGGGCCTGTGAGTCCATTTCTTTTATTATTGGGCCTGTGAGTCCATTTATTTTATCATTGGGCCTACGAGTCCATTTATTCTATTATTTGGGCCTAGAGTCCATTTCAATTATTATTTGGGCCTACGTGTCCATTTCATTTATTATTGGGCCTGTGTGTCCATTATTGTTTATTCATTTATTTGGGCCTATGAGTCCATTGTATCTAAAGGCCCATTATAAACGCCCTGAAAAGATTCTTCAGAAGACAATACTATTATTTTCACACAAGATGATAAAATAGTAAACGGTGCCGACAAGACACTGTTTATTTCACCAAACAGTACCAACAACGTACTGTTCAATTACATGTCTGGAATGATGAAACATCTACTGTTTAGCACAGTAGTCAAACTCCAAACAATATCAAGTGGCAAACAAGATACTATTCATTTATTAGTAACAGCATCTCTGAACAGTTTCATCATTCAATTATTTAAGAATACCTCATTCAGAAGAGAAGGGATCGCTTCCATTCAGCTTGACTATTACCCATAAAACCTCTCATCTCTCTGATAATAGTTTTCTTTATAATCTTTTACTAGTTTTAATTATAAGTAAGTTTGTTTAATATTTTAGTTTGATTATTTCTTGTTTTAAGTTTTATTTTATTTAATTTTTTATATTATAAATTAATATGGCCGGCTAAGCCGCCTAATTATCAATATAATATGAGTTTTGTTAAGCATGTGTTCTTAATATAATATGATTGCCTCTACTGATAGGGCAACCATATTATATAACATGAATATATATATATATATATATATATATATTATTAAAAAAATCTCAATTTAAATTTTATTTAAATAAATCTTAATTTAAATTTGAGAGTCCTTAGATGATATGTTTATTGATTTTGGATCTTCATTATCTTCAAATGTGCGATAAAATTTAAATAATAATAATGAATTCTAAAATCAATAAATACAAATAAAATTAGACTAAAGTTTAAAGTTAAGAAGTGATAAATTATGTCAAATTATGGAAGTCATCAAATTAATTTAATCACACTTTCATGCAAATTAAATTGCATACTATTCATTAAGTTCATCTATTATGGATCACATACATAAGAATCATACATCTCTTCCTAGAAACTATGCATGATATTTAATCAAGAAAAACAATTAAATAATTCTCTCAAATCTATTTAATTACTTCTATAGATAAATTTTGGCCAACCAAATTAATAGCATAAAAATTAGATTAAATAATATAATTAAATTATACTTATAATTGGGGTAAAATATTAGATCATCACATGGTGAAAATATGGTTTATAAGATTCCTAGATTAATAAATTAAGTACACATAATTGTGTTTATAAAGCTCATATTTTTCGTAAAAAAAAGACATAAAAATTGATAATTTATAGATTTTGAAACAAATTTCGAATGATTGATTTTTCAATTTCAATATACATTTCACGGAGATAAATTAAAAGTTTCAAGAAACTTAGTTTCTTCCATTTATATTTAAATTAAGGAATGACGAATATGAAAATAAGAGCCTCCGTTTGAAAATTTTGTGAAAAATGTCGATTAATCCAGAGGTAGGGACGAATTATAGTAATTAGTTCCAATCTGAGACATAAACAAAGACAAGAATAATCTTTTGAAAAGAGCCTCCATAAATCTAAAGGACAAAATGTAGAAATAAATAAAAAGAAAAGAAAGGATTTGCTTTATTATGTTTGTGACCACATTTTCTTACCATAAACACCAAGATTAATCATTCTATACTCTATACTCATAAAAGAGAATTAGTACCTTTTTACTACCTCTATTCTTATTTTGATATCTTTTTTACCCTTATTCTCAATTGAGACATATGTAATACCCTTATTTAGGTTATTGGTACACTTGTTACTCAAATTTAATAGTAATCTAAATGAATTAGGGTAATCTAGAGGTACCATTACTATTAAAATTGACCAAAATGTATACCAATAACTTAAATAGAAACATTTCATTTGTCTAATTTTAGAATATAGGTCAAAAATGTACCAAAACAAGAATAGAGATAGTCCAAAGGATCCAACCAACTCTAAAAGTATTAAATAATCACATTTCATAAAGATCTTCATTCCAATAAGCATGCTTCACAAAATACTAAGAAATTGCTTCTTAAAAATTTCTTACTTGTAATGAAGTAACAATAAACTGAAAAAACATAAATAACATCTTAAGATTGTTGTGAAAAATTTTGAAATTTTTCATTAATTGTTGATATCCATAATCTTTTAGTCAATTCTTCAAATTTTCAACTATGATGCCATAAAATTTTATTACTAAATATATGGTATTAAAATTTAGTTTCAAGGCAACAACTTTATGTCGATTTTCTTTAAGACTCTATTTACTCCCCCAACTTACTAATGCATTCAACAAATATGCATCCAAGATACCATGAAGTATGTTGTTGTCTATTGATGCTCAAGCTTTTTATTTATAAAATAGTTTGTAAGTGCACGAATCACTTTGTAATAAATGATAAGTATGCTTTTAAGGTTAGTCTAAAGAGGAAATACGTTGATTTTAAATGATTTAACAAATTCTTTAAACTAAAAAATAAAGACAAATTTTTGGTTTTAAAAATATCTAAACTAATAACATAAATTTAAAGATAGAAGATAGATAATTCAAATAACTAACATGCAGACATGCAATTCATTTATCAATGGAGAATTAATGAGATATTTAATTAGTTGATTATGTTTGGTAATATTAATTAGGTTAATAAAACGTAACCTCAGATTATTGATTTTTTATATGTATAAATAACACTTTTGGTTGGGTTGTTATTCGTTGTTAATTAAATCTTAACCTATCACCTTTGGTGGGACTAAGATATAAATTTTTAATTAATTAATGTTATTTTTAATAAATTATCAAACCATTTACCTTGATCCTTTGATAGGGACGATAATTTTAAATTTCTATTTAAGTTGTCTAAATTGGATTGTAGATTCATGTATCTTAAACCTAACTTTAATATTTTTAAATTAACTATAAAAAATATATCTTCAATATATTTTTAAATAGTAATTATTATAAAAATCTTTGAAACGAACATAACTCTAAATCAAATCTAGATAATCTCATTTAACATCGAAGAGTATTACTCTAAATCAAATTCAGATTTATATTTCTAAAACCAAATTTTATTTTAAATTTATTATGAAAATATATTTTCAATATATTTTTCAATAATAAACTTTTTAAAAATTCTTGAATAGAAAATAATCTATGTTTAATTATTATTGAAAATATTTTCCTAAATAATTTACACAAGCATATCAACATAATTAAATTTTCATTATAATAATCAATCAAACATGTTAAAAATAATAAATAACTAGTAAATATAATATTATTTACTAAAACAAAGAATACATATTAGATTTATACCAAAAAGATAGATGGACTATTGTGCCCTACTTCACAGAAGAGGTACAAAACTTCACAATATACCCTAGATTTTAGTAATTATTTCGTATCATTTGATCTGGAATAATTTCCTATTAATGTCTCATTTATTTGAGGTAACTTAATATAAAATGTTTAACAACTAAACATAAACTAAAACTTATTCAACTTTCAAATTGAGAGAATAACTTAAAGAAAATTTATAAAAACTAAGAAAAGAGACAAGTTGTAAGAGCTGAGGGATGATAAAGAGGGGTCTTTATATTGGCAAGAAAACGCTACAAAAAGGAGACAAATGTGGATCATATAGTCAAGCATCGCGGAACACATTTATATCTACCGTAGCACACATTTATCTCTACCGCAACACATGTTGATCTACGCTTCTAGAAATATTTTTGTATTTCACCTCTTATATTTGCATATGTAAGGCTTACATATGTTATTCTATTGTTCTTTATGGTTGCAATTAAGTGCTTTTAGATATGATTCTTCAACTATTTATCAATTGAATCAATTTGAAGTTATAAATACCTAAAAAATAACAAAACATACACATGATTTCAAAAACATAGATTTGCTAAAATGATGATTGATAAGTGATAATTATAGATATTTTTAGTTATCAATTCATTTACATTCATTTATATTTTATTATTATAATGAGCTACAAATATTTATGTTGTATTTATTAAGAAAATATTAATTTTTTATATTTTTTGGGAATTTTTTGGGATTTATATGAATTTTTTATGATTTTTGTTTGATAGGTGGATATACTTAGAAATATTTGTAGGTGCAAATAGAAAAAACACCCCAAAATGGCATCGTTTTGGAAGCTCCCAACGTAGTCCACCGATCCCAATCGACATGTCGTTTGTATACATCCTAGCCAACCTACGTGTACAATGCACTCTTAATCTCATTTGGTGACACATGGCTCCCTTTGATACTCAACATGTGATTTGTAGAAACATACCTTTTTATACATGATTTTGTGTGTTATTTATCCTAATACAACTCAAAAACATATCAATTTTCTAAATTAAATTCAAAATAACACCCTATAAAACACAAAGTATCCGAATTGCACAAAAGTTAAGAGAAAAAACCTAAAAAAATCTGAAAATTATAGAATTAAGTTGGAGGAAACAATTAATAAGAAGAGGATTCGAGAAGAAATTAAAGGAGTTGAAGATCAGATTTAAAAATAAAAATCCTAAGATTTCTTCCCCCTTTTTTATTGTTTTCATAAATAATTTTTTGAATTTATTGTTTGTCATAAATAGCAAATTTTATAATTGATTATGAGTAATTTCAAAAACGTAGATATGGATTGTAATATATAATAAGATCTACAATAAAATATTCTTTTTGATTATGTATTAATTCTCAATTTTAATTATTGTATCAATTTATTTGATTATTTAAGTATACAATTGAATAATCAAATTAATTCATCATTAATTAATTTAGTTCATTGGATACATAATCACTTGATCAATTTAAATAATTAGTGATAAATTTTTTGTAATAAGAATTAATACTCAAGATAATTAAATCAAACTTGTGTGTTTAACCTTGATCTAATATGTTTATTTAAAACTTAATGATTTTGTTATATTAAATTTAGAGAGCTTATTATAGGTTGTCTATTAAAAGGAGTTTGGATTAAGAGCTCGTTTAATTCAATGAATCTGTATGAAGGGGTGAAGATTTTTGTGCTTGTGAATTTCTCTAAGTTAGTATAATCAAAGAATATGAGAATAGGATATACTTTTGTTGTTTTGCAATACATGCTGGTGGTAGAGAATGATCTTACAATCGTTCTTTTATTTGAATCTTTATCATAATCTTTATATTTTATTTTTATCTTTATTAATATTTAGTTGTTAGATTTAACTTTCAATTTACAAAAAAAAATCCCATTTTAATAAATAATAGTTAATTTTAAAGTTATCTACGGGAAAGGCCCCTCACTTGCTATATACCAAATAACGATAACTTAAGCAATTTAATGTAAGGTTTAAATTAACTATTTATCTTAACAATATTAATTTTTGGCACTATATTACAAGAGGTTTTCGTTAAATTAACTTTTCTATAATTTTATTTATTTTTAAGTATTTTATATCTATGAAAAAATAAAAATAAAAAATATGTAAAAACTTAAAAAATATAAAAATTAATTAAAAAATAAAAAATTTATAAAGTTAAAAAATAAAAAAATATTTTCTTTATTTATATATATATATATATATATTATTTTACTTAATTTATTTATAGTCTTTATTTTCTTTTCAGAATCACAATGAATGAACCCAAGCCAAAATCTGAGATCAAATTCGCAATTTCTTGAGCAAGCAATTCAGATAGATCTTCCAAGTTCAAGTGACTCATCTGAAGATTCAAATCATTTCATCCACGTTGAAATGGCTGTGAATAATCCTAATCAAACTCTTAAGGAGATGGAACCACCAACTTTAGATCAACAACTATTATGCATTCAAAACGATGACAATGGTGATGTTCTTAAATTGAAGTCTGACATGATTTATCTCTTGCCTACTTTTCAAGATCTGGTTGGTGACGATATAAACAAATATCTAAGAAAATTTCATGTGATCTATTCTAGCATGAACCCTAATGGGACTACTGAAGAATAAGTAAAACTCAGAGCATTCATATTCTCTTTAGCAAATAGAGCTAAAGAAAGGTTGTACTACTTACCATCTGAATAGCTGGAATGAGATTAAGTAGCTCTTCTTAGAGAAATATTTTCCAGCATCTAGGGCCACTTAATCAAAAAAGAAATATATGGTATTCAACAATGCAATGGGGAGAATTTATATGAGTATTGGGATTAATTCAAAAAATTATGTGCAAGTTTCCCTCATCATCAAATAAGGGAGTATCTCTTAATTCAATACTTCTACATGTCAAACGAAAATAGGACGTGGCGTCGTTTGACACGTAGAATCGACGATACACATAGAATCGATGATACAAGTCGGACATAGCGTTGGTCATATGTGTCAACCGACGCTATCCATGTGTGTAGCGTTGGTTGAAACTTAGAACCGTCGCTACATCCTAACTGGGTAAACCCAGTCTAAGTGGACAATTGGGTGGACAATTGCTGACATTAAGGGAATCAACACCTCTATATGTATACACCAACTATTAGTTGAAGATGATGCCAAACCAATCAGAGAACCATAAAGGCGATTAAATCTACCAATTATGAAAATGATTAAGAAAGTGGGTAAACCCAGTCTAAGTGGGTGTAATTTTTCCAGTATCTGATAGCAAGTGGGTAAACCCAGTCTAAGTGGTTCCAAAGAAGTCAAAAGTTACAGTGGTTAAGAATGAGAATAATGATTTGATTCCTACCCAACTTCGAACTAGGTGGCAAATATTTATTGATTTTTGAAAACCCAACTCTATGACTTATAAAGATCATTTTCCTTTACCTTTTATTTATTAAATACTTAGCTTTTAGCAAACCATACTCACTATTGTTTTCTTGATGGTTTTTAGGTTATAATTAGATAGTCATTACACCAGAAGACCAACAGAAGACAACATTCACTTGCCCCTTTGGAACCATCGCTTATATACGCATGCTATTTGGCCTATAATTCTCTCGCCACCTTCTAGAGAGAGATTGATAACTGTATTTTATATAGTCATTTTCATCTATTTTAATAATTATAATTGCTATGTTCTTGACATTTTTGGTTAATTTTAGTTAAATAAAGTAATATTTACTTTTTATTTGTTAAGGAATATATTTTTAAGAAAATTAAATAATTTGAATCGAAAACGTACTTAATTGTAAATTTATGTATAAAAATATAATTTCAAATAAAAGAGTGCTTAATTGCAATTTATAAAAAGTCTAAAAATATAATTTAAATTAAAGTTAGGCTTAATTTTAATTATTAAAATTTTAAAATTTAATTTAAATTAGAAAAGGGCTTTATTGTAATTAAACAAAGTTTAAAATGTAATTTGAAATATATTTGTGGGGTAAAATGCAATTAAGAAAACTTATTTTTCTACGCAGGAGAGAAGAATCCACGCGTCATCATCCATGCGTACAACGTGCACCGTCCAATCAAAGCATACACGGTTAGGATGCGCGCGTGTCCTTCAAACCTGACCAAAGAGAACGGGTGGAGGGTTTCCTCTATCACACGGCTCAGTGCTCGAGTGGGGCCCACCTACCGTGCAGGCTGGTGTGCAGTGTGGGACCCACTTGTCTAACGCGTTTTCAAGGCATGATCGTGTGCGGCCGTTTCACATGTGCCCAGATATACAGCGAATAGAAAAGTACCACATGTCCCACTTTATATTTCAGCTAATCAAATTCCGACACCTGGCAAGGTTTTGGTGAACGCAAAAACGCAGAATCACGCACGCATTCTAGCCACTGTCCCCCACGTTCGCGCACCTCTACTTCTGTGTGCTGATCTCTGCGTGCAACCGGTTCCTCTGCGAATGAAATGTTGCCACGTGTCCGCATTAATCCTTGTAATGAATCAGACGTCGACACGTGGTAGCATGAATTAAAAAAACAAAGCCGCGCACCTTCCCTAGTTTTGCGTTTTCGATACAATTTTGTCCCCCACGCGTATTTTTAAATTAATTTCCCCAGTTCTGTAACTCATATTCCTTGACTGCTTTAATATTAATTTTCTTTATTATGAAGTAATTTAATTTTTCTAGGGTTGCATTTTATCTAAATTTATAAAGCTTTGATTTTAATTATTTTTGAAAGATTTATAAGACGTTCGATTTGTTTATTCTATCTGTGCTTAATGCTTTTGATTATTTACGAATTTTATCAAATGATCCATGGCACTTAAATAAACTTGGAAGAGGCATTTTTGTGTATATTGCTCATGGATAGAATGACATGTATGATGAAGGATACGAATATACCCTAATTGTATGTGTGGCCATTTGAGAACTTAGAACATAATGAATCTTGGTGAATTTAATTCTCATAGGAATATAGTGAATTAATTTAACGAGTTGTGTCTATACGGAGCTCGGAAGAGATGTATGGATAAAATTAGAAGTTTTCGGTTGACAAATTAAATGTACTAAAAAATATAAATCAAGAGAAAATAATATGATTTGAGTGGATTAATTTGGTGAAAAACTGCAATCCTAGATTTCTTTTTTTTTTTTGTTAAACTCTTTTCTTTACACTTTTTCCAAATCAACGATCGTTTTGGATAAAATCAGAGCGAAATAATTTTAGTACTCAACAAACAATAGTAACAAATCTCTGTGGGAACGATAACTTACTTATCAAATTTTATTACTTGTGACTGTGTATGCTTGCACGTTTTATGTTCTCTAAAAGAGATAACAAGTTTTTGGCGTCGTTGTCGGGGATTTGTTTTACTATCTTCATTGTTGATATTAATACCAATCAATCTAATTTTAATTCAAAAAAATTTATTCTTGTTTTTTATTGTTGCGTGTTTAATTTACTTTTCAATTTTCTTGTAAGTTGAGATTTTTTTTGACACACAAATCTTAACTCACAAAAAAAAAAAAGAGAAAAAAAACATTTATGCTTATTGTTCTTTGTTTATTTTATTTTTCAATTTTCTCTTGAGTTGAGATTTTGTTTGACACACAAATCTTAACTCATAAAAAGAAAAAAAAGAAAAAAAATGTATGCTTATTGTTGTTAGCTTAATTTATTTTTCAATTTTCTCTTGAGTTGAGATTTTGTTTGACACACAAATCTTAACTCACAAAAAGAAAAAAAAATTGAGAAGTCAAGCTAACGACTATAAATCAACCGCTTCTTGGGAGGCAATTCATGTGTTTTATTTTTTTTATTTTTTTATTTTTGCATGTATTAGTTTTTATTTTTTTGTTATGTTGTTATTTTATTTTATTTCATTTCATTTTTTTTCATAGGTACAAATTGGAGGAAATGAAGCTATTTTGGATTAACCATTCAAATTAAACCAGGAAGTTTCTTTAAACCCATCTTATATGTTCTTTAACGTTCACACATTGAGGACAATGTGTATATTAAGTTTGGGGGTGGTAGAAATATTGAACTTAATTGAAATATTTTCTCGGTGTTCTTGCTTGTGAAATTTTATTTGCTTGGTTGGTTGAAGATATTTTGCTATGAATAGTGATTTATTTTTATTTCTTAGGTTTAAATGATGCATATCTCCTTGAAACATTTGAATATTGTCTAAGCTATGAATAATTTTTACGTATGTTTCATTTTTACAAGAATAAATATTCATGAGCACTAATCTTGATTTTTGAGTTACTATGATAATTTAGAGAAGGTTTATGTGAGTATGGAATTTGATTGATATTTGTGGTGTCACAGTTCTTAGAATTTGTTTGATTTTCTCTCGAGACGAAATTATAGATAACATTTAACTAAGAAAATGATTTAGGCCATCTTTGGATCGTTTGAGTCTTTCTATCTACCTTCACATGCATTATCCATAGTATACCCTTTTTGAGCTTAAAAGTTTATATATATTTTTTTCTCATTTCAAAAGCCTACTTTAAAAAACAATATATATATGTGTGTGTGTGTGTGTGTGTGTGTGTTTGTGTGTGTGTGTGTGTAGATATATCTATTTTTCCTATCTCACTAACATATGAAAATTGTTAGTAAATATTTAAAGATATATCAGAAAACAAGAGGATACTGAAAAAAGAAAAAGAAAAAAAAGGGAAAAAGAAAGAAAGAAAAAAAATGATTATTGTATGTGATGATAAATTCCAAATTGGGAATTATTTATTATGATGATAGAAGGTATCTTTTTCAATCCTAAAATGTTATGTTTGGGAAAAGTTTTGAGCTAAATATGATCCTTTATCCTACCTTTACCTAAGCCATATATTACAAGCTTGATAAAGTCCTATTGATTTTTGGTTGTGTTTGTCTACATTAGTGGAAAGAGAGATGAAAAATAAACTTATGAGATTTGTGATTTCATTAAAATTTGTTTGATTTTATATTTGCCTAAACTGATCCGGATTGCATGTGATGAAATATGAAAAGACTTCACACACACACACTAAAATTCATTGTGAAAACGTTATATACTTTTTAATTGATTTTGAAGCTTAGTTAAAATTCTTTTATTTCTTTGAGTTATGTTATTTGGAATGTTTAAAAAGAAATATTTTGAAAATCACTATTTTATATGCAGTTATCTTTGTCTTATTTCTTTTCTTTTGCTCGAGGACTAGCAAAAACTTAAGCTTGGGGGTGTTGATAACTGTATTTTATATAGTTATTTTCACCTATTTTATTAATTTTAATTTCTATGTTCTTGACATTTTTTTTTAATTTTGATTAAATAAATTAATATTTACGGTTTATTTATAAAGGAATATATTTTTAAGAAAATTAAATATTTTGAATCAAAAACATAATTAATTGCAATTTTATGTCCAAAAATATAATTTCAAATAAAAGAGTACTTAATTGCAATTTATAAAAGTCAAAAATATAATTTAAATTAGAAAAGGGCTTAATTGTAATTAATAAAAGTTTAAAATATAATTGGAATTAAATTTGTGGGTCAAAATGTAATTAATTAAAGTTATTTTTCTACGCAGGAGAGTAGAAGACCACATGCGCAATGTGAGCCATCAGATCAAAGAATAAACGGTTAGGATGCGTGCGTGTCATTTAAATCCGACAAAAGAGATTGGGTGCAGGGTTTCCTTATCACGTGGCTCGGTGCTCGAGTGGGGCCCACCTGCTGCGCAGGCCAGCATGTAGGGTGGGACCCACGTGTCTGACGTGTCTTCAAGTCATGATCTCGTACGGTCGTTTTCACATGCACCCGGTTATACAGCGAATAGAAAACGGCCACGTGTCCCACTTTATATATTAGCCAATCAGATTCAGACACATGGTAGGCTTTGGTGAGCGCGAAGATGCAGAATCATGCACGCGTTCCAGCCACTGTCCCCTACGTTTGCGCGCCTCTACTCCTGTGTGTTGATCTCTGCGTGCAACCGGATATTCACTGAATGAAATGCTGCCACGTGTCCGCATTAATCCTTGCAGTGAATCAGACGCCGACACGTAGCAGCATGAATTAAAAAAACAGAGCCACGCACCTTCCCCAGTTTTGCATTTTCGATACAATTTTATCCCCCCACGCGTATTTTTAAATTAATGTCCCCATCCATAGTTGTCCCCCGCGTGTATTTAAGAATATATTTTTAAATGTATTTTTTTAGAAATTTGATGTTATAAATAGGGGATAGTATGAAGAGGTTTTTTGGAGTTTTGAGTTTTTGAATTTTAGGAGAGTTTGGGGTTGGACTGTGGAACATGCAGAAGCCATTTTTGGCTTCTGTTGTGTTCTGCGTGTGCCAAATATTTTGGAGCAGATGAAGTTTTAATTTTCTTTGTGTTTTTGAGCGAAATTCCTTAACTTCTGTAATTTTTATTTTAATTAACGAAGTAATTTAATTTTTCTAGGGTTGCATTTTATCTAAATTTATGAAGCTTTGATTTTAATTATTTTTGAAAGATTTATAAGACGTTCGATTTTTTTATTCTATCTGTGCTTAATGCTTTTGATTATTTACGAATTTTATCAAATGATCTGTGGCACTTAAATAAACTTGGAAGAGGCATTTTTGTGTATATTGCTCGTGGATAGAATGACATGTATGATGAAGGATAGGAATATACCCTAATTGTATGTGTGGCCATTTGAGAACTTAGAACGTAATGAATCTTGGTGAATTTAATTCTCATAGGAATATAGTGAATTAATTTAACGATATGTGTCTATACGGAGCTCGGAAGAGATGTATGGATAAAATTAGAAGTTTTCGGTTGACAAATTAAATGTACTATAAAAATATAAATCAAAAGAAAATAATATGATTTGAGTGGATTAATTTGGTGAAAAATTGCAATCCTAGATTTCTTTTATTTTGTTACACAACTCTTTTCTTAAATATTTTCTAAATCAACGATTGTTTTGGATAAAATCAGAGAAAAATAATTTTAGTACTCAACAAACTGTAGTAACAAATCTCCGTGGGAACGATACTTTACTTACAAATCTTATTACTTGTGACCGTGTATGCTTGCACGTTTTATGTTCTCCAAAAGAGACAACAGAGATCAAGTCCATCCTTGAAAAGATAATTAAACCCAATATAAAGGATTGGAGCTTGAAATTGGATGATTCATTATGGGCATATATAATTGCATATAAAACTCCCATAGGATGTCCCCATTTTGATTGGTGTATGGTAAACCATTTCATCTACTAGTTGAGTTAGAGTACTAAACATATTGGATGGTGAAACAATGTAACATGGATTTATATGAAATTGGAGAACACCAAAAATTGCAAATGAATGAGATAGAGGAAATTAGAAATAATGCTTATGAAAGCTCAAAAGTTTACAAAGATAAAAGAAAGGCATTTCATGACAGTATGGTGTCAAAGAAAGAAGTCACTATTGATGATAAAGTCTTCGTATTCCATTCATGCTTTAAACTATTTACATGTATGTTAAATTCTCATTGATTCAATTTATTTATTATTACTAATGTTTTTTGTCATGGTGCAGTTGAAATACGAAGCCTAAGTATCGGAAAAGAATTCAATGTTAATGGGCTCAGTTTGAAATCATACTACAAACCTTTTATACCAATCAATATAGAGTAGGTGATGCTACATAAACCAACATATTTGGATGGTTAAAAGAAATACATGAGGCACTGCCAGGCTATTGATGTTAAACCAAGCCCTTTGTTTAAAGGCAATGCACCATATTTATTTTCTACTCCTTTTAATGGAGATAAAGGTGCTAATCAAGTTGATGTTCCCATATAGTCTCAAGATCTAAGATCCTTTACAAGGAATTGGCAGTCCAATGACTAGGGTAAAGACAAAGAGGATGAAAGAACCTTTGCAAAGCTTGATGGTAGAAGTGCAATACAAAGAGGTTGTGCTAGAAGATTCCAAAGCTTCACCAAGGATGATCTATTATCTTTTTATGCAAGAGATATATTTGGAAGATCAAGTTGGGTGCTAGGATTAATTTAGAAAGAAATTTTCATTTTAGTGAATTGTGGGCCTTTTATGTTTTATTTATGATAAGTAATTTTAGTCTTTTATTTTTTTAAAGGATTGATTAGGCCCAATCCACCACTAAATAGACCCATTTCATCTAGGTTTTTTGCTTTAAGGTTTCTTTCTTATAAAAAGGAGCAGCTATGTAATTTAGAGGTAGATCTTATATCATTTATCAAATTTAGTTTAGAAAGCTTTTTGCTTTACCTTCTTGCATTCTTGATTGAATGTTTGAATTTGACTCATCAAAGGGAGTGATCATCCTTTGTGGTGTCTCAAGGTTAGGGTTTTAAAGACTTTGTTTCCTTAGGGTTCTAATCTGATCACTTTCAACACGTTCCTAGTAAATCAATTTTTCCTATTTCTTTAAGTTCGTGGGTTCCTATGGTTGTTCGCCTAAAGGGTCTACATCATTTAGTATCAGAACATTGGTTGTTGGAAACAGGTTATATATCTACATCTATCTTTGTTTGAGTTATTGATTCCAAAAAAATCATCCTTTATAAGTCTTGTGTTGTCTTTCAATTTTGTTTTCGTTTTTTTTGTCATTAGATTTCATTTCGTAGTTCTCTTTAAATTTTTTATAATATTTGTCTTGTTTTTTTTTAGTTTTTATGTTTAATCCATCTTTTTTCCTTCAAAAAAATAAGAAGAGAGTTTGCTGCTGTCTTTAGTTTCAGAGAAAACAGTATTTGATAAATTGGAGTTGCAACTTTAAAAAACCATAACTTTTGACTCAGATAAAGAAACGACTATTATAGCATACCAAATTGAAGCTGGGCTAGATTCCTATGAGTGGAACGGGCTATACCTTTGTTCCTTGCTTTTTTTTACCCCAAATTTCATCATTTACACTACTTACCGAGGGTTTAAAGTTTGCTACACCTTTTTTTTTATTGCGTTTTTGGTTTTTGTTCATTAGGTTTGTGAATTTGTTTTTGTGTATTTTCTATTCATAATAGCATTAAAAAAAGAAAAAAAGAAGAAGAATAAAGTAACAAATTGTTCAAGTTTCCAATTCTTTTTTTCTTACTTGAGTTTCTTGATCTTGTTGAAATTAGTTTTCCTTTATTTTATTCTCATTTTCCTATATTTTGGTCAAGCAAGAAGAAAAGAAAGTTCTTGAAAATATTTTCAACTCAAAATTATTTCTTTCCTATTTTAACTTTTCAAAATTGATTATTTACTCATTTTCTTATTCTTATATTCTTCTTATATCCTTATCTTTATCCTTATCCTTATTCTTATTTTTTCTTTCCTTATATTCTTTTATTCTTTCTTTCTATCACCATTTGTCTCAACTAAGCTTTAAAATTATTATTTTTGAGATTGTCACCAACAAACTGTTTGCTTCTTGAGATTAGTTGAATTTTTTTATTTTGTTAAAAACATAAAAGGGGTTAGCTTGACCTTTGAGTGATAAAATGAAAGAGAGATAAAAAAGAGAGCCAAAATAGTGTGAAACATAAGTGATAACAATCTGATTTGAGAGTAAACATGTGAGGAAGTGTGTGAGGAACAACACCCTTTATTTCATTTTATTTTATAGGTTTAAAACAAGAGTAAGGAAGGAGGGGAACCACAAGAGGCCAACATGAAATTCTTCATCAAGGCTATTATTGACCAATTTAAGAGGCCAAATGCAAAGTTAATTGATTTAGAATCTTCTTCCGGTTCTAAATCACATAAAAGAAGACATGAGTTTAACGAAGGAGAAGAAGATGAATCCAAAGTGAAGGATAGAACAAGTTATAAACGTAATAAGAAGTTTGACTCCAAAGGATATAGAAATATAAGTAGTATAAAGATGACAATTTTGACTTTCCAAGGAAAGAATGATCTTGAGTTATACTTGGAGTGGGAAAGAAAGGTTGAGCATGTATTTGATTGTCATAATTACTATGAGGAAAATAAAGTAAAATTAGCAACTATGGAGTTTACAAATTATACAGGTATATAGTGGGATCAATTGGTGGTCAATAGGTAAAGTAATGGTGAGAGGCTTATTCGGTCATGGGAAAAGATGAAGTTGGTGATGCGTAAGTGATTTATAACTAGCCATTACTATAGGGATTTATATAGAAAGTTGCAAAGGTTGGTTCAAGACTCCATGAGCATAGATGATTATTATAAGTAGATGGAAATCTCTATGATTAGAGAAAACATAGAGAAATATAGAGAAGCAACAATGGCTAGAATTATCGCCAAATTGAATAGGGAGATTGTTGACATGGTTGAGTTGCAACATTACGTAGAGATGGAGGAAGTACTATGCAAGGCAATTAAAGTGGAGAAGAAATTCAAGTCCAAGAGATTTATATGTAGTGCATCCTCTAGCTCTCTGTGGAGATCAAAGCGGAAGGACAACAAAGCTGCCTTCAGAATAAAAGATGAAGCAAAGTTGAAGAATTCAACTATTGTTCCTAAGAGTAAATATTAAACTAAAACTCTTACTAAGTTAGGTTATATTAAGTGTTTTAGATGCCAAGGATTAAGACATATTTCTTTTTAATGCTTAAACAAAAAGGTTAAAGTTGTACAAGAAAATGGAGAAATCGAAAGTACTAGTTCAAGTGACTATGAAATGCCACCATAGAAGGATTATTCTGAAGTTGAAGTGGAAGAACCTATGCATGGAGAATTACTTGTAACCAGGAGAGCCTTGAATATATAACCTAAGGATGAAGGAGATGAGGAGCAATGTAAGCATATTTTCCACACAAGATGCCACGTGAAGGATAAGGTATGTACGATGATTATTGATAGTGAGAGCTGTAATAATGTTGCTAGTACTTTTTTGGTGGAAACGTTGAATTTGAAATGGTAGAAGCATCCCAAACCATATAAGCTACAATGGCTAAATGATTATGGAGAAGTGATGGTCAATAAATAAGTCTAAGTTCCTTTATTCGATTGGAAAGTATGAGGATGAGGTTCTTTGTGATGTGGCACCGATGTGTGCTGGTCATATATTGCCTAGCTGACCTTGGCAGCTTGATAAGAGGGTGTCGCATGATGGGTACAAAAATTGTTATTCTTTTGTAATGAATATCCAAAAAGTTGTATTAACCCCTCTCAAACCTTTTAAGCTTATGAGGACCAGATTAGGATATCAAGAGAGTGCAAGATGAGAAAGAAATAAAAGTATGAGCAAGAGGAAAACAAAAAGAGAGCAAGTGAGTTTGAGAGTAAAAATGGAGAGAAAAGTAAGCAAAAAGGAGAAAAAAGTAAGCAAAAAGGAGAGAAAAGTGAGCAAACAAGAGAAGAAAATAAAAGAATGAGTGTAATTGTTGAAAACCATGAGATTAAGAGTGCAATGATAGGAAGGCAACAAGTACTTGTACTTATGTACAAGGATGTTTATCTTTCTACTAACGATCTTAACTCATCCTTGCCTAGTGTTGGTGTGTGTTTATTGCAAGACTTTGAAGACCTATGTCTTAAAAAGATTCCCCATCAATTTCCTCTTTTGTGTGAAATTGAACATCAAATAGACTTCATAGGCAGATCCGTAATACAAAATTGACCTACTTACAAAGCTAATATTTGAGGACGAATCTTTTTGATAAGGAGAGGAATAATAGAGATCGAGGTGCTGATCAAGTTGATGTTCTCAGATAGTCTCAAGATTCAAGATCCTTTGCAAGGAATTTTCAGTCTAATGACTAGGGCAAACGAAAAAAGGATGAAAGATTTTTTGCAAGGCTTGATCATGAAAGTGCAATACAAAGTGGTTGTGCTAGAAGATTCCAAAGCTCAACAAGGATGAACTATTATCTTTTTATGCAAGGGATAGATTTGGAAGATCACGTTGAGTGCAAGGATTAATTTATGAAGCAATTTTCGTTTTATTGAATTGTGGGCCTTTTATGTTTTATTTATCATAAGTCTTTTTAGTCTTTTATTTTTTAAGAATTGATTAGGCCCAATCTACCACTAAATAAGCCCATTTTGTCTAGGGTTTTGTCTTTAGGGTTTCTTACTTATAAAGAGGAGCAATTATGTAATTTGGAGACACACCTTATATCATTTATCAAATTTAGTTTAGAAATCATTTTTGCTTTGCTTTCTTATGTTCTTCATTGAATGCTTGAATTCAACTTATCAAAGGGAGTGATCATCCTTTGTGGCATCTCACGGTTAGAGTTTTAAGGACTTTGTTTCCTTAGGGTTCTAACCCAATCACCTTCAACACTTTCCTAGCAAATCAATTGTTCCTTTTTGTTTGAGTTTGTGGGTTCCTTGGGTTGTTCACCTAGAAGGTCTACATCACTCATTTTACTTATCTTTTTACATTACATATATGCATGTGTTTACATTTAGGACAATCTAAGAATTAGGTTTGGGAGAGTATTAACACATCACTATCTTTATTTTTTTATACTTTATTAGTATATCATGTTTTAGGATTAGTATGCTCTAGGTAGCATAATTCTTTTTTAATTTTTAGTATTTTTTATTGAATTTCATTGGATAGTTAGGATAAATAGAAGAGCTTAGAATCAATCACATGTTCTCTATTCGTTTTCTAGAATTTGTGATTAAATTAGCTTAACAATATTTGGTCAAAAAGGATAATGACTGTTGATAGAGTCTTGACCTTGTTCCTAAGTAAAGGTAACTTTATGATAATTTTACTCAAAAATTACATGTACAATAGTTAAATTGGTGATAAAATAATCTATATGCATAAACTTGTGAAAAAAATTGTGAATCCTTTGAAACTTTGCTATATTTTTAATGAGTAAGTATAGTAAGGATGGGCAAAAAAACCGCGGGTTTGGTTATCTGTGGTTATCCAAAGCAGAGGTTCAGTTTTTAATTGGTAAGTTTCGGGGGAGGGGACGGTTTCGGATAAAAACCAAACATAAAATAACAGGTACGGTTCGATTACAGTTATATTAAAAACCATACCAGCCCATACCCAAAATTAATTATATTTAATTAATTAATTTATATATTTAATAAATTAAATTATTATTTTTTTCGGGTTTTTTTTTCATAACCGTCCCGAACCGTTATCCACGGGTAAAAAACCGTCCTTGAACTGTAATGATTTTTGGGCAATTTTGGGTATAGGTTTTATAATTCGGTTCAGAGACGGTTATATCAAAAACCGTCCACGCCCGTCCTCGTGCCCGTGCCCATTCCTAAAGTATAGGTTGCTAGAACTTTTTTAAAATTTATTGAGATGAATACTAAATGTATTTCTTCAAAAATGATTAAGACAATAGGATTAACTTCTTTGGCTATATTTTTCTACCTTTAATGTTGTTGTTCTTTCAAGAATAATCTTTTTAGAGAACCAATTTGAGCCTACATATGCCAATTATTTATACTCACTCCTTACCCTTTGAACCAAATACATTGGTCATACCCTATAGTTCAACAATAAGTGTAGTTGCACAAAAAGAGAATAGATTCTATGAAAATGTTAGAATAAAACTAAATAGTATCAATTGTGCTATAATTGATTAAATTCCCAACATACTAAAACAACCCTACTACAAAATGTCTCAAAAATAAAAAAAAATAAAAAAATAAAAAGAGAATATATATATTATAATAAGGGGACAACTTAGAAAAAATTATAAAAAGACTATATGTTGATCAAAAAAGTGGTAAAAATAAAATAAAATAAACTAATAATGATGTTTAGGTCCAAAATAATAAAATTTGATCCTATTTTATTAACATGATTGATCTTATGATAGTATTATTTATAGGTATTTTTCTCTTATTCTATGAACTTATAAACTTTTGTTTCTCCTTTTTTTGTTTCATTTGATTGAACTAACAAAGATAGCTACATATTATTACAACTTGAAAGACCTTTTGATTTTACGGAATATTATTAGTGATTGGAGATAAAAAATTTAAAAAAAGTTTGTGGTATTCAATTCAAATTTAAAAGGAAAAGTGATATTTTGTAGGAAAGAACAATGTTTCAACTTGTTTATGTTAGATAACTTGAATGTTGGTAATTGATACTATATCACACACTTTGAGTATGATTATTATACAACAGTTGTAGTAAAAAGATGACTAGAGAAAATACTTAAAATTTATTAGAATTTGAAATTGTAATATTGTCAAGTCTCTCAGATAAAATGTTAGAAAACTTATTCTTTTAATTATGGGTGTTGATTTTGGTTGAGAACTAGCAAAATAATAAGTATGTGGAATTTGATAAGTGATATTTTATATACATTTTAAGTATTAGTTCATTTACATTTGTACACAATTTATTATTATCATGAGCTAAAAATATTTATTTTGTATTTATGAGAAAATATTAATTTTCTAGATTTTTTATGATTTTTTTAGGATTTTTATAGATTTTTTTTTTGTTTTTATTTGACAAGTGTATGTACTTAGAAATATACGTGGATGCACATAGAAAAGAAATCCCAAATGACGTCGTTTTGGAAGCTCCAGTGCAGTCTATCAGCCACAAACAACACATCATTCGCCAGGCCTCCATACAACATGTCATTTTGTGGTTGTATACATCCCAGTCAGCCCACGTGTATAATGCACTCTTATTCTCATTTGGCGACACATGGCACCTTTTTATAAATCTGAGCCCGAGATTTGTGCAAAACATCTCCTTGTACGCATGATTTTGTGGGTTATAAAACATAATACAACTCAAAAACTTATCAATTTTTTTTAAAATAAATATAAAATAATACCCTATAAAATATAAGAAGTATTAGAATTGTACAAAATTAAAGAGAAAAAATCAAAAAAATACAAGAATAATATAATTAAGCTTAAGGCAACAATTGAAAAAAATAATATTTAAGAACCAATTATAAGAGTTGAATATTAGATATAAAAATAAAAATCCTAATATTTTTTCCCCCTTTCTGTTATCGTTATTACTAACAATATTTTGAATTTGTTATCTTTATGAGTATCTAATTTAATATTTGATTATGAGTGATTTCAAAACCCTAGACATAAACATGTATTATAATATTTAATAAGATCTGAAATATTCTATTCAACTATTATTCTTCATTATATATTAATTCTCAATTTTAATGTTTGTATGATTTTTTTATTATTCAAATATACAATTGACTAATCTGATTAATTAATCGTTAATCAATTTAATTGATCAGATATGTAATTACTTGATCAATTTAAATAAATAATGATAAATTATTTACAATGAGAATTAATATTTAAGATAATTAAACTGAGATTATGTGTTTAACCTTGATCCAATTTGATTATTTAAAAATTAATATTTTTGATAGATTAAATTTAAATAATTTATTCTAGATTGTCTATTAAAAAGAGTTTCGATTATAAGATTGTTTAATTTAATGAATCTGTAAAACAAATTTTGATTTTTGCATTTTTGAATTTTTATAATTTGGTATAATAAAAAAAAGTATAATATAATATGTTTTTATTGATTTGTAATACATGATAATAATAGAAAATGATTATATAATCATTCTTTTATTTAAATCTTATCATCATCTTTATATTTTATTTTTATCTTTATTAATCTTTAGTTATTACGTTTAATTTTTAGCCTACAAAACAAAACTTTTCTTTTTAATAAATAATAGTTAGTTTTAAAATCATTTATGGAAAATATTTTTACTCACTATATATACTAAATAATGACATCTTAAATAATTTAAAATAAGATTTAAATTTATAATTTATCTAAATTATATCAATAATAAAATTATTTTACATTTAGTAATTTTCATGCACTCATCATCCATGAGTTGCACGAAGTATGAATACTTTTGACTTTGTAGAAAGAAGAACATTTAAGATAATTATTACTCTCAATTTGTACTATTTAAAAAACTAATATTATTTATAGAAAATGATGATGCCATTGAAAAGAGAAGAATCACTCTAAATTGTGTTTTCGAATTCGGCTTATTTATGATTGATTCTAAATTTCTAGAATGATATATTACTCCCTTAACTTAAATTATAATTTTTTTTGATAAATTGTAACTTTAATGATAATAATATTAATGTAATTATTATTATTTTTTTAAGTAATCATTGTAATTTTTGATGAATAATTAGAATACAAAGAAAATAAATTCTTATTAGAACAAAAGTAACTTTAGAAAGTTGAAACTTTTAAATCTTGAATTTTGTAAATATTTCCTGAACTTTTTAGTCGAAGAGTATATCATTTCAATTCAAAAATGTTATAAGTTAGGTTAATTTGAATTTCTTTTCGGTCAAAGTCGAGCCTAATTAAATTTACGGGGATTTTCGATTTAAGAAGGGGATAACATGTTCAAGTAGAAACTCTCATCTCTTACTAGATAGAGATGGCAAAGAAAATTAAAGGTCGAATGGAACCATAAGATTGTTGACTTCTTGTGACGTCGTTGTCGTTAATTGATTACACAAGTCTGTTGGTTGATCTTGATTTATGTAATAATTATTACTAAAAAAAATTAAATTTATATTTTTATATAAAAATGATCATTTTTAATCTTAAATTAATATATTTTATTTTAATAATTAAGATTAATCTTATTAAATATATTTTTTATTATTAAATATTTTGTATTTTTTAACATTTCATAAAATTTTAATTAATTATAAAAATATTATTAATTATCTTTTGATATTCTTTAAAAGTAATTAATTATAAAAATATAATAAATGATGGTTATACATTACATGGATATGTAAGTTTAGCTCAAAATCCATATGAAAATTTTGATTGAAGATATGTATTTTAAATATTAATATATTTTCTAGTATGATTTAATTCAACTAGTATATATATATATATTCTCTAAAAATTTTATTAATTATAAAAATGTAATTAATTACGACTACAAATTTAATGAACTATATACGATTAAATTTTGATTTATTTATACTATTAATTATTATATTAATTTATTACTTGATAAGGGAAGAAACATATAAGAGAAAATACAAAATTTTGCTCATTAAAATTATAAGATTAAAGTTTTTAAAACTCATACACTTATTAATGTAAACTATTACATTTTTAAAGTTACTTGAAGTATTATCACCCACCGGAGGAAAGAGGTCTCCAATTATGAGACTTTAGTCTTTTAAATGAGGTTATGTTAACAAAATTTGCATGACAGGTTATCATAGAGAACTTTATCATCCCATTTTATTTATGTAAATACTACTTGGATATGGAGAAAACTATAGCTATTATATTTGATCTTCCATCTGGTCGGGTTTACAACCCTATTACTTGATTCTTTTTAAAGGAATCAGATGGTTAGTTGGTAAGAACTCTATAATCTTGTTTTGGATTGATGATAAGTGCTTGAAAAGTACTAAATATTATGTGATTTATTTACACTTTAGTATAAAATATATATTTTTATTTGCATAATTTTATCATTATTTTTAGTAAATCTATGTTTTCAGAATTATAGGTATGTTTTATTATTTTTCAGATATTTTTGGTTTCAAAATGATTTAAATTAAAAACACATGAAGAATTGTATATGAAAGTACTAAATTGCAACTTAGAAGAATAAACGAATAAGATATATAAGCCTTATATATGTAACAACCAAGTTTGTAAGGGGTGAAACAAAAAAAAATTGAAGAAATGCAGTTTAATGCGGGCCATGGTGAGAATATTTATGTGTTGCAATACGACTTTCTTTGATCGTAATTGAATACATACTAGAATTGGTGCCTACTGCGATGGTTGAAAAAGTGTGTCGTGATATGCATTGATATCTCCCTCACGATCCATTATTTTCTCCTCTTTTAAGCTTTTTCGATAACTATATAAAGACCCCTTCCCCTTAATATAATATACACCAACATTTCAAAGTTCTTATGGTTTATAAATTTATAAATAAGTTTTTATAGTATAAATTTTAGCAGTTTAGGAATTTAGTTAGCTACAAGTTTTATGTAGTAGTTTTCGATCCAATAAATAGTATAGACAAATCTGTTCGGAGGTTTTCCAAATATAGATCGATACTAAAGTTATATACACTAAAAAATACTTTTGATGGATAAATTTTAATTATATTCTTTCATTTACATATTTAATTTTATGTATTATTCCGAATGCCAATTTTAATATAGTGACTATTTATTAAATTGAGCATGCCTAGCTAAATATTACTATGTGATATTATTTATATTATTATGCTTGTGAAATATTAATTTAGCTAAATATTAGTTATAAAAAAATTGATTTTTATTTCTTCATTCAAGATTTTTACAAAGTATATTACAAAAAAATATTTACGATATATTTTTCATAATAAATTTAAAATTTAAAAATTTAATTTTTGTATCTCATTATCTAGATATAATTTAGAATTATATTTTATTTCAAAGATTTTTATAAGATTTATTATTGAAAAATATATTAATGATATATTTTTCATAATAGATTTTAAATCTGAAAGTTAGATTTAGATAAATCAATCTAAAATCTAATTTAGACATCTTGAAAGAGTCTAAATTATGTGCTCTATCTTAAACAATCATTTAAATGATTTATTATTTCTTTGAAAAAAAATCATAATTTAATATTAATCAATTGATGATCCAAGCCTAAGGATATTACTTGTTTTTTATTAATAAAGAATATGACCACCGCCTTATGATATTTTCATACAAAAATGAAAATCAGTCATATTAATTTATATCTTTGATAACCTAATAAATGTTAAGCAAACATGATTAACTAACTAATACATACTACTATAAAATTGATATATGACCTCAATGTTTTACCGTGATCGTAGATCTATAATCACAGTTATAAAAACCGAGACTTAAGTGAGAGAGACCACAGACTCTTACATATGGTCTCAGTATTTAGCCAAAGCCATATATATATCATTTGGTTACGGTCTCTAAAAGACCGAAGCCATAGACATACATTTGATCTCGGTTTTTAAAAGACCAAGGCTATAGGAATATCATTTGGTCTTGGTCTTTTAAAGAGCGAGACCAAGTGATATGCCTATGGCCATGGTCTTTTAAAGACTGTGACCAAATGGTATGCCAATGGCCTCAATTTTTAATAAAATTTTGACTATATACATCTCAATTAATCTCATTTTTCAATATAAATTATAATAAATTTATCAATTATAATATTAAAAATCATATTATATTAAAATTAAGAGTGCAATTATATTTGAAAGTTTATGCACTAAAACATAAAAAAACTTTATTAGCTAGTTAATTAAAGTGTTCCAAAATATGAAATACATGAAAAAAGTTACCAATAAAAATACTAATCAAATGTACACAATCAAAATGAATCTAACCAAAAAGTAGATAAAAGGACATAGATGGTCTAACTAGTTAGTTATGATTATAAGAATCGACCGGTGGATCAATGATACTTTGTTAGGGGAGGGCAGGCATAGAATAGCTAGCAAAAACTGAGCCTAAAAGATTTAAAAAAATAGTCGGTAAGGAAAATGTTATTGAAAAACAATCAGTTTGAGCATTATTAGTAAATTATTTCACAGGCAGAATAAGGAATTATAGCAATAAAGAACGAAGGAAGGAAATAAAATAAAAAAGAAAAGTGAATTTTACCCATTGAAATCCTACTAATGCGTACCAGTACCCTGGCAAACCATATCCTTTGCTGCTCACAAGTTGATATTGCATGATGTTAACAAATAACAACGCAAGGAAATCTCTATATACATAATGGCAAACAAGCATCACACATGATAAATACTCAAACAAGAGTCATACATTGAAGGGATATGATAATGTAAAATGGGTTTGTAAGTGCTTAAGTTACTCCTTCCAATAAGGAACTTTTGTGTTGGAACCCTATGAGAGGTCCATTGACTTGTTGAGCTTCCAAATTAAATTTTGGATATTTGGTAAAAAATGTCACAAATCTCATGCACATACAACCTATACATAACTCATGTAAGCTGTCAAAACCTTTCATTTTGAGAAAATTTTCACTTAATTAAACTCCAAAAACCTGATGTTTTAGGACCTTAACACATAAATACACACTGAAAATAAGAGTGAAATATTTATCATGAGGAGTATGACGTCAAGAGAAAAACATCCACTCATTTACAAACTAATAAATTTTAAATCTCGTTCAGTTTGTTTAAATAACAAAAAAATTGATTATAAGTAGTGTTTGTGAAAGTTCTCATGCAGATAAATAAAGTACTTTCAAGTAGAAGTTATGGAAAATGAAGTAATCCTATCAGCCTGCACATGGACATATCCTAATGCATTAAAGTCCATATAGGTTCTACCAGGATCACTGTTGTGGAACATGCAAGAAAGAATGACATGCACATGAATCTAAAAATGCAAATTACATGCCATTTCTTATTAGTGTTTTCTTTCAATAACAAATAACAATACAACTTTTTGGAAGCAACAAAAGAGGTTGTGAATTATGAATCTCAAGAGGCTCAAAACTACCACTTAAGAAAAAGAAGAAAGGGAGGTTGAACCAAAACAATAATACATCAGTACAAACACCTAAAAAAATAAAAAAATACACAAGCTAATGACACGAACAATTGTATAGCCAATCTTATGTAATTCACATAGGTATTAGCTTGAGAAACACAATCAAGCTATGGCTTAAATTAAAATTTCTTCTCCACCACCTAATGTCAAATAATTTCCTACCAATCAAATTACGTAGTTTGGCTCAATAAAATATAAAATATAACCAATATTTTTTAATTTTTCTTATGAGCGTGAGAGTCACAACTTTTAATATCTTGTTTATAGTATTAGTATTTTTGTGCCAAAAGTTTGAAATACAAGACATATCGACCAATACCAACATATAACATAGTGCACATGCATCTCCTTGGATCCCGTGTACAATATAATGGCCTCAGGGTACGAGGGTAGAACTAAAACATACCACTTTTGTAGCATAACAGGAACCATTACTTTTATTCTTCTTCCAAACAAAATGTAGGAAATCAAGCTAGGAGTATGATCAGTTTCCTGATTTTTAGGGTGAAATTAACCCCTGATTTCAAGAGGTTAGTTTCCTGATTTTTCAAGGTGATTTACAGTTGTACACTAGTATGTCAGGCACAACAACTATATATATAAAGGGATCTGATATTAAGAAATAAACGAAACAATTTTTCTATAAAATACATAAAACTTCATGGTATCAAAGCTCTGGGCAGAAAAACCACTGCTCTTATCTATCTCTTTTATTTTCAAATAATATCTCACCATGGAAGAGCATTCCTCCTCATCTAATCCCTCTTTTAATACTCTCATTGCTCCTCGGTTAACATCAGGCAACACAAATAATAATCTCGTCCCTATCACCACACACAAACTTAATGGTCAAAACTATCTTCAATGGTCTTAATCAATGATGATGTTCATAAGCGGGAAAAGCAAGGATGAATATCTCCTTCCACTTCTCTATTGGACACTCCTTATTTCTCCTCCTATGTAGCACCAATTGATCCCACCAAATAATAGCATAATAAAAAAATTCAATGGTAGCAAGTTTTACCTTCTTTACCTCAGAATAATGATGGAAATCGAATACTAACTCCACTTTCTTCTCCCACTCTAATTATGATTTTGGATCATTCTTCCCTTGAAACGATGGAATCTTCATCTTAATACTACCCAAATTATTATCTTCTCGATTCCTCATATTCCTAAATCTACCACCATATCTCCTTCTAGCACTATCAATTGATTTATGATTCTCTTCTTCTTCAAACTCATCCTCCATTATCCTAACACCCATTGGTTGAATTGTCTCCCCCTTATATACACGAGGTGGTTCAGCATGTGTGTTTTATACCCAGTCTAACCTCTCATGAATGAGTTACATCTCTACCCCAATCAACCTCCCCATCTCTCTTGTTAATGTCTCCATCATAAACTTCGTGTCAACCTTACTAGATACATCTTCTGAAGAAGTTTCTTTAGACATATTTGCTGCAAAGAAAATGTTAGTAGTAATATGGAATCCTCACTTCACTCCCTCATGTATTTCACTCAAAATCTATGTATCACTCAAATTAACTCGTGTTTACACTCAAAATTTAAATAGGATTTTACCCTCTTATATGCTCACCACTCTTTCCTTTTTCCATTCATAATTTCTCAAAAGTTCTTATCAAACTAATTAACACAAGAATCACATTTTTTGGAACAATCCACACCCAAACTTGACCAATCAGATTTGGATCCTAAAAGCAAGAAGATAATGAACATAAATGGCTGGGTTTCCAATTAGATTCGAATCTATGAAGAAAGGAAAGAAAGAAGAAAATCTATTTAGGAAAGTTAAAATAGTAATGAAATAATCTGGAAATCTTTTTTTTCTTCCAAGATCTTTTTTTTTCAAGAAAGGAAACTAAAGAGAATATAGAAAGAAATAATCACAACTACAAATCTTCTTGAATATGGAAAGAATATGAGAATAAAGAAAAGAATAAATAATCATAGTTGAAAATCTTCTTGAATATGGAAAGAATATGAGAATAAAGAAAAGAATAAATAATCATAGTTGAAAATCTTCTTGAATATGGAAAGAATATGATAATAAAGAAAGGAATAAATAATCACAGCTACAAATTTTCTCTTTTTTTAAGATCTCTTTTTCTTGTCTTGTTGGAAATCTTTTCAGCATCTCTATTTTCTTTTCCTTTAAAGATCTCTCTTTTTTGACTGTTATTGTGAATAGGAAAGACACAAAGAAAAAAAATTCACAACCCTATTGAACAAAACCGAAACAAAGCAAAACGGAAAAGGTGTGATAAAAACTTTAAACCCTCGGTATGTGATGAAAACATTGAAATTTGGCCTCAAAAATGCGAGAACAAAGGTAAAGCTTAGTTTTTCTTGTAGAATTGAAACAAGCTTGAATTTGAGATATTATAATAGTCATTTTTTTACCTGAGTCAAAAGTTATGGTTGTTTAAAGTTGCAACGCCAATTTATCAATGTTTCTGAAAATTGTGAATAGAAGCCCTCCTTCTTTTTGTTTTGATAAACTTGAATGAAGAAGAAAGCTAGGATTGAGATAAACACACAAAGAAAAAAAATGCAATAAGGATAGGCAAACTTGAGACTAGAACCTTGGCTCTAATACCAAATTGATAAGAAGCACACCAACTTATGACGAAACCCATAACAAAAATTAGTTCCTAAGACCGTTCTACTACAGATTTGGATGGAAATCGCAACCCAAAACCTATAAAGAGATGTGAACCTTGGTATGAGGAAGATGTCATAATCAAGGAATGAAGACTTGATTTATAAGTTAAGGTATGAACACCACAGACAATTCTGATAAGTTCGAAAAGTTCTTCATAGAACCAAAGAAAAAATTTTACTCTCACAATTTTTGATCTGAAATATTCTGATTTTTATTGAATTGAAAAGACCTCTTTATAGGCTATTACATGCCTTACATGCCCATATAAGAAAGGGAAGCTACCAAAAATATAAAAAGAAAAAAAAAGTAAATGTCTATTTCTTCCCCCTTAAGCTACACTTCCAAAATGGTAAAGAATATAAGCAAATTCTTTCTCTCCAAATCACGCCCAAAATGGTAAAGAATCAATGAGATATCTTTCTCTCCAAATCACTCCAAAAATGGTAATGAATCAACCAGATTTATTTCTCTCCAAATCACGTGCTGAAGATTAGAAAAATGAAACTAAACTAAATGGCACATGCTTTATTTGTGTGATCTACAAATTAAAAACAATCTCACATATTATTCAAATTTAATCCACTAACTATTTCAAATTTCCTTGTTGGATTATCTAGAATTTGCAGTATGTTGACACATCTTTTATGAATATGTGGGCCTTCCTCCATAAGTTTACACGAATTAGCTTAAGCCTAAACTTCTTGCATCAGCCTATTCAAAGCATCCTTAAATCTCTTTGTTCGTGCTCTTGTAATTGGATCAAGTGGTATTTCAAGCGAGTCTACACTCCATTTGGTAGCCATATTTCTATCATTATCTATGCTTTTACTATATTTTATGTTTAAGTGTACTCTTTCTGTTTATGCAAGTTAGGATTGAGTCGTTTAGGAGTCTATATTTCTTTACCTTGGTACTATACCACTCTTCCAAACATAATTAAAATTAGAAAAATAATAGAAAAGTAAATATTTAACTATATCAACAATAGAAAACCACATTATTACAATTATATTTGTATCATTGTTTGATACTTGAGATAGACTAAATGCAAAGGTTACAATTTTTTTAAATTATATTTCTTAACATTGAAGGAATTTTTGATTTTTTTTTAATTTCACATTGAAAGAGTTCAAATTTAATAATTTAATTATTCCTTTCAATATTTTTTATTTTTTTATTTTTTCAATTAAAATTAATTCATTGAGATAATAAATATTATACATAATGATTTAATTAGGAATTACAAAAAATTTCAAAATACTTTAGCTAAGATTATTTAATTACATATTCATAACTTTTTTTAATGTTTTTAATTGAAATTAATTATTTAAGATAATAAATAAAAGACATAATGACATAATTTAAAGTTAAAAAATTTAATTTCAAAAGATTAATTTAAGATTATTTAATCATATTTTATAATTTTCTTTTTACAAAATTAAAAAAGTTATAGATTACACGTAATAAGTTTGTCCATACATATTGAAAACTTTGACATTTTGATTAAAATTAATTTCTTTTAGTATTTTAACAGAAAGAATGATTTTATGAATTAAAAATTAGAATTTTAAAATACTTCAATTATGATTATTTAATCATCCTTTCATTTTTTTAATAAAATTTAATGTTTTAAATTATGCATAATTATTTTGTTCATATTTCTTCAAAATTCTTATATTTTAATTAAACTAATTATTTTTAGAATGACAAATAACAAACATATTAATGGCTTAATTTGAAATTAAAAAGTAAAATTCTTAAAACTTCTATTATAGGATTATTTAATCATCATTCCTTATAATTATTTTGGTCATATTTCTTCAAACTTTAATATTTTTGAATTAAAATTAATTCTTTTTGGAACAATAAATAACACTCAATATAACTTTGTAAGAAATTAAAAACTAAAATTATAAAAAGCTTATGGATTGTTTACACATCCCTTTATATATTTATTTTAATATTTTTAGTTAAAAGTAATTTTTTAGAATAACAAACAATGAATATAATTGCTTCATTTTGAGTTAAAAAATAGAATTTAAAAATAGTTCAGTTTGTATTATTTAAATTAATTATTTTGTTTCTTGTTCGTATATACAATAAAATTGACAACACATTTTCTTACAATGACAACTCTCTTTTAACACTTGCACTGATTTAGTGAAGCAAATTTGGAAACAAAAGTCTATTTTAATTTTTATATAAAAATAGGAATGCTCTTCTAATTTTTCATAATATATGTTACATAATTTCGTTGCCTATGTTTTTATAATATTATATTTTGTGATATATGGGGGCAATACTCAAATATTCAATAAGGAATATAGAATTGTATATTATTAGTTAAAATAATGTGCAATTTAAGTACATAATATCTGTTATTCGAATTAATATATTTCACGATATTTGAAGCATTACGGTGAAAATAATTTTTTTATGAATTAAAACTAGTTTTTCATTCATGCACGTCTATATTCTCACGTGCAATGCATGTTCTGATAACTAATTGTAGGAAATAAAGTAGTAAACAACCACAAATAATTAAAGTATACATAATAAAATAATGAAAATATAAAAATTGAAAATCACATGAAGTAATAATACAATTGTATATAGAGAGAATTGAGTTCTATGTGTTACATGCTATAATTAAGAAATTTTTTTCTCTTATTGTATGTGTTTGAAACATTGAAAAATTATCGCCAAGTAAAATGATCAATTTAATAATACATACAAATAACTGTATATTGATCGAACTCATTGTCAAGCATCTCCGCTCTATAACACAAAAATTTTAACTCTAAAATACATGAACAAATTTCTTATAAAGAAATTAAGAGAGAGTAAGTTTATTTTCTGTGTTGGAAAGAGAAAAAAAAAATAGTGTCAATTCTCCAAAATCACATCTTTCTTTCTATATTAGGAAGTCAATTATGCAAATACGAGGGAACATTTTTTTTCTCTTCAAACTTGTTGGATTTTTTGAAAGCATGTTGTAGCTGGCAGATCCTTGAGATGCAACAAGACATCCTAACTAGCTTGATACCTTCATATAGTATATCAACTACGAGTATTATTAAATTAATAAAAAAAATAATACAAATGAAACCTCATCAAAACTTATAATTAGACTTACTATTAGCATCCCAAAAAACAAAAGCATTAACGAATGATGGGACATCCTACCACCATGTTGCTATATAGATACTAGGTGTCCTAGAGGTTGTACAATTACAACATTTTCCTTCCTATATATATAGGAACAATGAAAATCCATGTGAATAATCTTTTCTAAGCAGTTAGTCCAAGTAAAGAATCATCTCCATGGCTAGAATAATGATCTAGTGTGAAAAAGAGCCACAACATAAGTAGGGTTTGACTCCAACCAAAACCCTTTACCACCCAAAGGTGGTAGCATAGAAAGTTGAGTGAATATGCACCACAAGCTATACCTCCAAAGCATATGCAATCCCAAGACAAATACAGAAACAACCTTTGGTAAAGGATCTTGATGTTTGAAATACTATTGCATAACCCACTATACCAGGTGATCAAAAAATGGTACCATATGTGTTAACCTTTATCCACCCCGAAGGAGGTGATCTCCAAATTGTCTCTAGGATCCGTGTGGCTCATCATGTAATTCTGTGTACTCACAATCTTTAGAGAATCGCAAGATCCACTACTTTATTTTGCATAGACCTATGTTGTGATAGGATCACTTTGTGACTAAAATGCCTAACTATGGCAAATGCGAAGCTTAAAGAAGTATTTTATCCTGGAAGCAAATATCATTCCAGGCTGTCCTTATTATACCCAAATGATGGAGTTATATTAGCTCTCTCATAAGTGCTCAAAAGCTCTTAATATATCATAATTTTATGCTTGTGAAATGATTAAATAGATTTATATTTGCTTAGTTTTACCATCATTTGAAATAAATATTTCTTCTAGGAATCACAAGTATGTTTTGTTAATTTTTTAGGTATTTTATATTCAAAAAGATTTAATTGATCAAAGATTTGAAGAATATATCTGAAAGCTTTCATTATAGCTTTAAAAGCTTAAAAGATAACATATCCAAAGTATTTTGTTGTATGTTGTGGCATGAATGTAGTGGATCGAGCTCCAAACCATGTATAGCCTGCGTATGTCATAGTTGTTGTCTCTTTTGGAGAACATAAAACGTGCAAGCATACACGGTCACAAGTAATAAAATTTGACAAGTAAGTTATCGTTCCCACAGAGATTTGTTACTACAGTTTGTTGAGTACTAAAATTATTTCTCTCTGATTTTATCCAAAACCATCGTTGATTTGGAAAAAGTTAAAGAAAAGAGTTTAATAACAAAATAAAAGAAATCTAGGATTGCAGTTTTTCACCAAATTAATCAACTCCAATAATATTATTTTCTTTTAATTTATATTTTTTAGTACATTTAATTTGTCAACCGAAAACTTCTAATTTTATTCATACATCTCTTCCGAGCTCCGTATAAACACACCTCTTTAAATTAATTCACTATAAATCTATGAGAATTAAATTCACCAAGATTCATTACGTTCTAAGTTTTCAAATGGCCACACATACAATTAGGGTATATTCCTATCCTTCATCATACATGTCATTCGAACTATGAGCAATATACACAAAAATGCCTCTTCCAAGTTTATTTAAGTGCCACGGATCAATTTGATAAAATTCGTAAATAATCAGAAAGCATTAAGCACAGATAGAATAAACAAATCAAACGTCTTATAAATCTATCAAAAATAATTAAAATCAAAGCTTTATAAATTTAGATAAAATGCAACCCAAGAAAAATTAAATTACTTCATAAATTAGAAATTAAAATTTTACAGAAGTTAAGGAATTTCGTTCAAGAACACAAAGAAAATTAAAACTTCATCTTCTCCAAAATATTTGGCATACGCAGAACACAACAGAAACCAAAAATGGCTTCTGCGTGTTCCACAACCAACCCCTAACACCACAAAAATTCTAAACTCTAAACTAAAAAAAAACTAAAAACTCTTCATACTATCCCCTATTTATAACATCAAATTTCTAAAAAAATACATTTTAAAATATTTTTTTTAATACACGCGGGGGACAACTAATGATGGAGAAATTAATTTAAAAATATGTGTGGGGGACAAAATTGTATCGAAACGCAAAAACTGATATCGAAAACGTAAACTGGGAAGATGCACGTTGCTGCTTCTTTTTTTTTTCAATTCTTGCTACCACGTGTTGCCTTGTGATTCGCTGAAAGCTAAAGTGGGACACGTAACAGCATATAATTGGCGCTCAAGGACGGGCGCACACAGAAATTCCACACGGAAGTAGAGGCGCGCGAAGGTGGGGGATAGCGGTTGGAACGCGTGTGAGATTCTGAGCTTTTGCGTTCACCGAAACATGCCACGCGTCCACTCATGATTTGTTCAAGGGGAAAGTGGGACGCGTGGCAGACTTTAAAGTGCAACACTTGTCACCGATCAATTTTCTTTTATAACAATGGAATTGGTGATCATGAACCCTTTTAACTTAGGTCTTTTGGCAACCATAATAATAAAAAATCTACCAAAATCTTGCATGACTTTTGTAGGAATGATCATGCATGTTGTTGGGGAGAAATTTCACCATATATTCCTAGCACAGTTTAATTTTTCAAAATCATATTTGAATAGTCAGAAGGGTACAATCAGTGCACGATCAAACTGTACGATAGAAATATAGGTTTGAATTTGAACATAGAGAATATCTAGAGTATATTCACTCTAAAAGATAATCATCTAATAAATAAATTAGATAATTATAACATACCAAGGTATTTCAACATATATTTTTGGTGCTTATTTGTATCAATTGAACTCTTATAAATAGTCTTATAATACATTTATAAGGTACACTTTCTCTAATCCCTACAACTATTTTAGTTAAAACTCTCTTAGATTACTAATTAAGTCATCAAAGTGGATTTGACACCCCTTGTGCCTTTTTTCTTTGTGTCTTTTCATCTATATCAAGGCTAAGTTGGTAGATTAGTGGTGAACATAGTGAATGCAGAAATTGGCTTTAACATTTGGCACTATTTGTGGGAAAAAAATTGGTGTTTTAATTAAATTAAGTTGATGAATAACCTAGGAACATTTATATATTTATTTGTGTTATTCATTTTTTCTATATGTTCATCACCTTTCTCCTTCAAAAGATTAAGCTTGATTAGTCAAGGTTTTATAATGAGTTCCCATTATTTTTCTAATAAATTCCTGCCACCATCATGGGTGTAAAGGCTATCAAACTCTCAGAAGCCATCACTTGCACCTGGTGCACTTTAGGATGATGCAATCCCTCAAAAATATTATGATGTCCCCACTTCTAGGTCACCCATTCTTGTCACCCAATAAGTAGAGAAAAAGAAGATTATGATAAGATACCCCTCGAAGTTCCTTAGTAAGAGCTCGACCTCAAAATGAGGCTGATGAGTGCTCAAAAGAACTTAATATATCATGATTTTATGCATGTTAATTGATTAAATATATTTGTATTTGCTAAGTTTTGCTATCATTTTATACAAATCTATCCTTTGGAATCATAAGTACATTTGGTTATTTTTTAGATATTTTAGATTTAAAAAGATAAAGTACATTTGGTTATTAAATTGAGTTGATGAATAACCTAAATAGTGCATGCTATGGCGCGAAACTTTTGTGTGCCATGGCACAATCAAAGGGCTAAAGAATTAACCCATCCTAGAATTGATATAGGCTACATAATGGAAATTTTTGTGTTTTGATGCAAGATACTTGGACCGAGTATAAAGCATGTGATAATTATATCTTTGCTACGACACCATATGTCTAATCTCATTTTATGAACCTATAAGTAAGATCCTTATTCCATTTTATCAATAATTCCTCATCCTTCTCATTCCTTTAATTTCTTTTTATCTCTTTCGCTTTTTAGATTTTCTTTTAGCAGTTTAAAGTTCATCTCTTATTTTAGAGTTGAACAAATCCTAGTTTATGTAATAGCTTAGTTTCAATTCAATAAACAAGTATGACAGTTCTGTTTGGAAGTTTTCCACAATAGAAATAATATAGAGATTCTATTGAGGTATATTTTAAATATATTCTTTGAAAATTATCCTTATGAGTTAATTTTTTTATTTTATACTTAATTTTCTAATCAATTATTAAATTATGCATGTCTGTTTATAAATAATATGGGATATTAGGAATGTTTTTATGCTTGTAAAATATTAAAGTAGATTAAATATTTTTATAAAATGAATTAAGTTTTATTTTTTCATCAAGATTTGAACAAAAGTTTATTAACAAAAAGTATGTTGATTCAGTATTTTTTGAAATAAATAAGAGAGTTAGATTTAGGATGTAATTATCTAGATTTGATTTAGAGTCAACGCTTAGATGTTAGATGAAATATTCTAGATCTTATTTAGAGTCAACACTTAGATGTTAGATGAAATATTCTAGATCTCATTTAGAGTCAACGCTTAGATGTTTGATGAAATATTCTATATTTGATTTAGAGAACTCTATTTTTAAATTTTTTTTATAAAATTTATTATTGAAAAATATATTAACGACACATTTTTCATAAGAGATTTAAAAATGAAAGTTAATTTTCAGACACTTAAATCATTAATCTAACTTAGACACCTTGATGAGTGTATAAATTGTTTATTAATTTCTTTAAAAAAGTAGCATAATTTAATTAAAATTTAGATTGTTTGCTCGACCGAATGTGGTAAGTTAAAATTTAATTAACAAAGAAAGTAATATATGCCTTAGAATATTTTCATACATATAAGAAAAAATTAATTATCTTAACTCATATTTTTAATAACCTACTTAACATTGAACAAGCATAATCAAGTAGCTAATGTATCCTATAAATTCGCTACACCTTGAAAAGTGTTTAGTTTCTTGAATGTTTATTGAATTTATCTTTATTTTTATGTCAGATGAGATTTTCAAACCCAAACTTTGTGAAGAATATTTAGGTTTTATTTTTATTTTTAAGAATTTGTTTAAGAATTTAAAAAATCACATGATCTCTCTTTAAACAGACTTTCGAATTATACATTTCATTTTCTATAAGTGATTCATGCTCTCTCAAGCATTTTATAAATCATATAAAATTTATACATAATAATTTTGTACATCAAGTTTTTGGCACTATTATCGAAGAAGGAATAATATTTTTAAATTTTAAAAAACTTTTTGTATGGTAAATATTATGATTTTTATTTGAAATCAAAGAATATCAAGGTTATCAACTAATTTTAGATATTTTTAATTTCAAATCTTCATCTATTTAAAAAAATATTTTAAATATTAAAACAAAAAAAAAATAAAAAAATATTTTAAATCTTAAAACAAATAAAAAAATTAAAAATTAATTTTTATTTATTTAATTATTTTACCAATTGTTTTTCTTTTATTACTTGCACCTTTATTATTTTTTTGTGTTTAATATTTTTGTGTAATAACAAAATTTTATCTAATTACTAACTTGAATGCATTACTTTTCTTTTTATACTTCTAATAGTAATTTAATAAGTATTAAAGTTCTATGCCTATTTGATTTGTGTTTTATTACTAATGTATAAAAAGTAAAGGGATATTTGAGAAAATAACTCGTACTTTTAATTGTCGAGCATCTATAGATTCTAAACATTTTTCAAAGAGAGATGGACATTTAACCTGTAGGAGGAGGAACAAACCCAAGTGCAAGTAGACAAGAGAGACAAATAGAAAATGATGAAGGATTATTCATTTCCATTCATAGGCAACACTACTTCATGCATTCAACAGAGAGGGACTGCAAGGAATTATGAATTAAAAAATATTCACTATTCCTTGTTACATTTATTTCACGTTATCTCTAATGAAGACCCTTTAAATTTCATTAGAAGTTTTTATGTTGTTGTACAAATATTTCCATCGCAAAGACTTAATGAAGGCCAGCTCTTGATGAGGTGTTTTTTGTACACACACAAAGATAGAGCTAAGTTTTGGTTTATAATTGTACAATTGGGTTCATTGACTGCTTGAAAGGAAATCTACAATAAATTCCTAGTAGGTACTATTCCCATCAAAAGACTACCAAATGGAGAGTAAAAGTAGCAAGATTCTTCCAACTGGATGGAAAGCCCTTCCATGAAGTTTGAAATGTATTTAAAATCTTCTTAAACCAATTCCCACACCATAGCTTTCTCCTGCAAGTACATAACCAATTCTTCTATGATAGACTAACATAACAGTGCTAGTACATTGTTGATAATGTTGCAGGAAGAGCTATGGGAGAAAAGATGGTAGAATAAACTTTGGAGGTGTATGAGTGGTTAGGTACCAATTCCTAACAAAAGAGTACTAGAAGAAGAAGAGTAGGAGTCAATGGAGTTGGCTCCAAGAATGAAATGGTCTTGCAACTTGCAGAGTTAATTAAGGAAATGTAACTCTTCATTATCCATCAAATGTCTAATCAAGAAGTATATGGAGTTAGTGGGTCAGTTGGACATAATGCTATTGAATACCTTTATTCAAATTAGTAGAGATAATCACTTGATGAATAATCAAAGTTTGAACTCTGTTAAGTCTTTGGTAAGAAGGGTTGAAGTCAAAGTTGAGTAGTTAGTAGAATGCATGCAAAAACAATAAAAATTAAAGCTGCCTAACCAAGCAAAATAAGTGAAGGATGTCACAATCCTTTGAAGTGGTAAGGTAGTTAATAAAATATTGTCTAAAATTTCTAATGATCTACCATTTAGTGTAGTTAGTACAAAAGGTGAAAGTATAGTCTCCTAGAATGATGAGACAAGTGCCATAAATGATAAACCTTTTGAGAAAAGAATTAGAAAGTCAATCGAAGTTCCCAAAAATCAAAAGCCAATAGGAGCACACCAGCCACCATGATCTTTTTATTTGATCTTTTTAATATGCTTCTAAGTTAAATATAAATTTTCCTTTATCAAAAGTGATTGAGAATATGCCCTACTATGATAAATATTTCAAAACATTAAGAAAATGAGGTAAGAACTTAATGAAAGAGTAGTGGTATTAAAATATTTTAGTGCCTTGCTTAAGCACTAACTATACCAAAAGTTTAAAGGTCCTAGTACTTTTATCGTAAAATTCACTATAGGGGATAGGAAGATGGCTAAAGTAATGGTTGACTTAGGTGCTAGTGTAAATCTAATGCCATACTCTATTTTTTTACAACTAGGGTTAGGAGATCTCCAACCTACAACCATATCCCTTCAATTTGCAGATAGATCTATTAAATATCTGAAAGGAATGGCTAAGGATGTGCTAGTAAAGGTAGATAAACTTATAATTCCTATTAATTTTATGGTTCTTGACATGGAGAAAATTGTAGTCTTGGACAAATAACAAACAATATTTCTTGGTAGACCATTTATGGCCACTACCAAGACTATTATTGATGTTTAAGATGGAAACCTAACAATGAAATTCTTAGGAGAGACTGTCCGTTTTAAAGTTTTTGACTCTTTACCTTTTCCTTCTATATCTACCATTAATGAATACTTTGATGTTGATTCAATAGATAGCATTATACATAATAGTTTTCTATAAGATAGAATGGATGATAAATTAGAAATTTCTTTAATTGATGAAAAGGTAGAAGAGGATTTAGATGAGAAGACTTAAGGGTACCATGACTTATTAGATAGTGCTAAACTTATATGAGATTCTAGTACACCTTTAGATCTACCTAAGACCCCATATGGGACAGAGGCCACTCCATCTAATTTAGAACTTTAAGATTTACCTAGGCACCTTAAGTTTTTGTTTTTGGGAGAAGGGGAAACTTATCTTGTCGTTAGTTCTTCTTCTTTGACCAAAACCTAAGAGGTTGAACTTGTTAAAGTACTTATGGAATTTTAAAGGCTATAGATTAGAAAATTGGGGATGTCAGAGGTATTAGTCCTACTATGTGGACACATAAGATCAATTTGGAGGACAATACTAAATTATTAGTGAATACCAAAGAAGACTAAACTCAAAAATTCAAGAGGTAGTGAAAAACAAAATTCTATAACCCTTAGAAGTAGGAGTCATTTACCCTATTATTGATAGTAAATGGGTTAGTCCTGTGCATGTGGTACCAAAGAAATATGGACTAATAGTTGTCAAAAATGATATAAATGAATTAGTGCCCAATAGAACTATCACTAGATGAAGGACGTGTATAGACTTTAGAAAACTAAATTTATACACTTAAAAGGATCAATTTCCTATTTTATTCATTGATCAAATGCTAGAAAGGCTTGTTGGGCATGAATTTTACTATTTTCTAAATGGGATTTTTGGCTATTATCACATACCCATTGCACTAGAAAATCAAGAGAACACCACCTTCACAAGTCCTTTTGGGACATTTTCTTTCAAGAAAATGCCATTCGGGGTTATGCAATGCCTTTACCATGTTCCAAATATGTATGATGTCAATCTGCTCAAACATGAAGAAAAAATTCATTGAGGTATTTATGTGTGGTTTTTCTATTTTTGGAACCTCATTTGATGACTGCTTGTATAAATTAACTTTGGTTTTAGAACAATATTTAAGTCAAGATTTAAAGTCATTTTTTGGGAAAGATCGACTTATAATGAATTTTAAGCTAGTAAGCTAAAAAAATGACTTAAAAAATTAAAAATGTAGCGTCGATTGATACGTAAAATCGATGCTACATGTAGGATGTATCATCGATTCTATGTGTAAACTGACACTATCCACGTGTAGCATCGGTTGACATGTATAACTGATGCTACATGTAGGATGTTGCGTTGGTTCTATGTGTCAATCAACGCTATCCATATGTAGCATTGGTTTATGTGTAGAACTAATGCTACATCCTACGTGTAGCATCGATCCTACGTGTTAACCGATGCTACACATGTTTTTCTTCTCTTTTTCTCTTCTTTCTCCCTCATTTTCCAATAGAACATCTCTTCCAGCTATTGTATCCCTAAAACGATGACTCCCTCTTCCACTCTTTATCCCTAAAATGATGACTCCCTCTTCCACTCTTTCTCATTTTCTAGCCACAAAACCGGTATCGCCAATCTTGCCAATACTTGGTTTTATATTTATAAAACTCTCGCAAGTGCATGAATCATTTCATAGAAAATGATAACTATACTCCCAAGGTCGATCTAAGGAAGGAATATATGTTATTTTTAATTTATTATTCAAACTTTTAAAAGCAAAATTAAATCTTAAACATCCTGTCACGATATTTTGGGTTTTGTATTTTCCTAATCTAATAACATAAAAATAAACATATATATGGATTCAATAAACATTTATGCAAATTTAATCATTTATAATAGTAGAATATTTATGGATATAATAACAAAGTTAATTATGCTTGCTAATATTATTTAGGTTATTAAATATATAAATTGATATTTATTGATTCTCTTTTTTTATATGAATACCACCTTTGGTGGGGTTAGATATTCTTTGTAAATTAAACAAATAAATTAACACCTATGGGTGGGGTCGATAACTAGTTTGGTTAATTAAATTAATTCATTTTTTCTAAGAGATTCAAAATGAACCATTTAAATGCGACCTTTGGTAGGGTTAGATAGTTTAAAACTTTATTCAAGGTGTTCAAATTAAACCTAAAAATTTAATTATCCAATTACTAACTTTCAAGTTTTAAAACCATTATTGAAAATGTGTTGTTAATACATTTTCAGATAATAATTCTTATAAAAACTTTTGAAATAGATCTTCACTATAACTATCGGGCGATTATACCAACAAATAAAAGAACACTACCTTAAATCAAACAGGATAACTAAACCTTAAAATCTAATTTTTAGATTTAAGTTTGTAATGAAAAATAATATATTTCTCTCTAACATTAACATTCTTAATATAAAATCTTGAAAAAAAAAACAAAAACAATTCATTTTAGAGATTTTTACTTATTTAATATTTCGCAAGCATAAAACGTTGTTATTATATCATGTTTACAAACAACCAGCAATATTAAATTTAATCATAGACAAATTAAATATAACATATAAGAATAAAACATAAAAAATAACTCTAAAAACTTACAACACTTTAATGCTAATTTTGTTGTTGGAAAACCTCTAAACTGATTTGTATTTCCATTTATTGAATAAAAAAGCTATAAATTTACAAACACATAATTAGTTCTTCTCAAAAAGAGAAGAATTTTAATACTAAGAAATAGAGAGAGAAAAGCTAAGAAACTTATTTATTAAGGTGTGTTGATGATTTTAGGTGTATTTTGTAATGGAGGAGATGAGGGTATTTATAGGTAAATAGAGGGTGAAAAGTGGGGGAAAATGATAAAAAAATGGGAAAAATGCATAATAGGTAGATGATGACATCATCGTTGATGCAGAAAGGACAAGCACTGACCCCATGTTTGGTTGGAGGGAATGGAATGGAATTAGAATTGATTCCTTCCATTTTGTGTGTTTGGTTGGACGAAATGGAATCGATTACTAAAAGAGAAGGAATCACAATAACTTCTCCCCCTTTTGGTAATCATAATTCCATTCCCATCTAAACTTTTTTTTCCAATTTTACCCTCACTTAAAATATAACCTTAAACTCAAATCCCAAATTCTCAAACCCAAAATTCCAAAACCCTAAACCCTAAACCTAAAACCCTAAACCCTAAATCCCTAAATCCTAAACCTTAAACCCTAAAACATAAATCCCAAAACGCTAAACCCTAAAACATAAATCCCAAAACCCTAAACCCTAAATTCCAAATCCTAAAACCCTAAACCCTAAATCCAAAATTCTAAAACCCTAAACCCTTTTTAGAAAAATAATAATTTTAACCCTAAACCTTAACCCACAAATATAACCCCAAATCCTAAATCCCTAAACCCTATATTCCACATCCCAAACCTCAAAACCCTAAACCCTATTTAGAAAAATAATAATTTTAATAATATATTTCTTTTTAATTAAGTAATAATTATTTAGAAAAATAATGATTTCAATAATGTATTTTGTTTGACGAAAAAATAGTAATTAAATGACATTATTTGAACTTTACAGCATGTAGAGGTATTAAGGTCATTTATAGCTTTTTTCATTCCATTCCAGTGACAAACCAAATACTATAATCCTGATTCCGAGCTTGATTCCAGTGGTCAAACCAAACAGCATTGTTTCCTTTCCATTTCATTCCATTCTAATTCTGATTCTGATTCTGATTCCATTCCACGCACCAAATGCCACTTGACGTCATCAGTATATGGGGCACGGTTGCGCGCGACTAGACGAAGATGGGCGTAGCGATGCGCTCGGGTTCGGGCAGATATGCATAGAGGGGTGTAGTGGCACGGGTAATCTTTGGCATTTTTTCAAGCTTGGTGTGGCGTGATGCGTGCGTTTCTCGGCATGGCTGGGCACATTGCATGCGCGATTTCATCTTTTTGACATTTTTGACCCATTTTCGCAATTTTTCCCGTATTTTTCTTCGAGTCTTTAAGTTATTTTTTAAAGCAAAAATACTATAAAAATAATAAAAATACCCATAATTCTGAAAAGATAAATTTATATAAAAATATGATAAAATCATATAAATATAAATATTTTTAATCAATTAAAGTACATAAAATCATAGTAATTTTAGTGCCTTTAACACTCATCAACCTCTGATCACCAATTCTTGTGCCTTTTAGTGGATTTTTTTCCTCTCTATTTTCTCTTCTAGATCCCCTATTTTTTTTAGCATAATACTCAAATTTTTTATACCCATTTTATCACTTACAAAATACCATTTTTTTTCATTTCATTCATTTTGTCACTTCATTTACTCTTGTAAGTATTTCTATGAATTATTTTACACTTATTACTCATATTTATTTTATTTTTTGTACGTTATGTGTATAAATTTTTGTGTTATATAGGTTTTGTATTTTAATTCAAGCTTAGAATAGAAGAAGATGTTTTTATTCATTTATTTATTTTAATAATTTTATTTATTTAGGTATTTGATATATATTAATTTATTTTAAACAAATAATTTTTGAAAATTATTTACATGTACATAATATATATATATATATATATATATATATAATAAGATGTATTTTTATATGTATATAATGTATAATGGGTTTTTTAATATTTATTATTATATATATTTATAAAACATGTATTATTATTAATTACACATATTTATATATATAAATTATTATATATTTTATATTGTTAATATTATATATTTGTTATGTTTGGTTTTTATGTATTTATTTTTATATAATGTTTTGATAGATATTCTAATAATTAGGAAAGTCGTATATAATAATATCTAAAATATATTAGTTGGATACATATTTAATATGCTTAATGTCATTAATAGATAATGGACAAATCTTGGATGTCAAAGTGTAGAATTAAGCATGAGTACATTTTTGGAGTTGAAAGTTTCTTAGAATTTGCTTGTAGAAATAGTAATAATGAAATTAGTATGATTAGAAAACTGAATTCATACACTTAAAAGGAACAATTTCCTCTTCTATTCATTGATGAAATGCTTGATAGACTTATTGGGCATAAATTTTACTATTTTCTAGATGAGCTTTGAGGCTATTAGCAGATACCCATTGCACTAGAAAATCAGAAGAAGACCACTTTCATATGTATTTTTGAGACATTTTCTTTCAAGAAATTTTCATTCAGGTTATGCAATGCCCCTACCACGTTCCAAAGATATATGATGTTAATCTTCTCAATTATGATGAAAAAATTCATTGAGGTATTTATGGATGATTTTTCTATTTTTAGAACCTCATTTGATGACTTCTTGCATAAATTCACTTTGGTTTTAGAACGATGCATTGAAATGCAACTTGACACTTAGTTGGGAGAAAAGTCATTTTATGGTACAACATTGGACAATGTTAGGGCATGTTATTTATAACAAAGGAATTGAGGTCGATAAGGCTAAAATTGAGTAGATTTTAAAATTACCTCAACTACATTTATTAAGATGATTAAAAGCTTTATAGGACATGTAGGTTTTTATGGGCAATTCATTAACGATTTTTCTAAAATAAGTCATCCTTTATGCAATTTACTATCAAATTATGTTTATTTTGATTTTAATGATGAATTCCTTGTCTCGTTTAATACTTTGAAGGATAAATTAACATCTTTCTCTGTAATTTTGGCACCTGATTTGTCACTTCCATTTAAAATTTTGTGTAATACTTCTGATTATACAATTGGAGAAGTTTTTGGACAAATAATGGATAACCATTTGGATGTTATTTATTATGAATTTTGATCATACTACTTTAAGATATCAATTAAGTAAACCAACAACTAAGCCAAGATTAATATGGTAGGTTCTATTCTTACAAGAATTTGACCTAGAAATCAAAGATAAAAAAGAGCAATGAAAACTTAGTAGTTGATAATTTATTTATGTTAATTTTTGAATTAAATTCTATTGAAGGTGGGAGTAAGAAAACATTATTGAAACTATTCCCAATGAATAATTGTTTTCAGTAGGTCCAAATCTATGGTATGCTGATATAGTTAACTATCTTGCTATTGGTATTTTGAGACTTAGCATTTCTTTTCAGGAAAATAAAAAGTTGGTATATTCTTACAGGCAATACTTTTGGGATGTCCCATATCTATTTAAGATTGGTCAATATCAAATCATCTAAAGGTGTGTGCTTGAAGAAAATCATAAGAGAATCTTGGCCTTTTATCATGATTTTCATTACGGAGGCCATTTTGAAGGTAACAAAATGGCCCTTAAGGTATTACATTATGGTTTTTATTGGCCAAATCTTTTTAAAGATTCTCATATGTTTTGTGCATACTGTGATAGAAGTCAAAGGACTGGTAACATAGGCAAATGAGATGAAATGCCTTTGACATTTAATTTAATTGTTGAACTTTTTGATGTATAGGTCATTGAATTTATTAGTTCCTTTCCCCTATCTTTTGGATATGAATATATCCTGGTTGCTGTGGATTATGTGTCCAAGTGGGTAGAAGCTATACCTGCTAAAAAAAATTATGCTAACATTGTTTTGAAATTCTAGAAGGATTCCATTTTTAGCAGTTTCATGATGCCTAGAGCAATAATTAATGATGAAGAGAGCCATTTTTCCAATACATTTTTAATGGGGTACTGAAGAAGTATAACATCAAAGACAAAGTGGCTACTCTATATCATTCACAAACTTCCAACCAAGTGGAAATAAGTAATTGTGTGACCTTTAAAAAAGGACTAGGCAATCAAATTGAATGATTCCTTATGGGCTTACCCACAACTTACAAAACACCCATTGGGATGAGCCCTTACTAGTTAATCTTTGGGAAAGTATACCACTTACCCATTGAACATGAACACAAGGCTTATTTGGCAATTAAAGAGCAAAAATGGATTTAGATAAAGTAGTAGAGAAATGGTTGCTCCAACTCAACGAACTTGAAAAGATTAGGGACAAAGCTTTTGAAAATGCAAAATTGTAAAAAGAAAGTATAAAGTGATATCATGAAAAAAAGCTAGTTCATAAGTCTTTTTTCATGGAATGAAAGTTATTTTATGTAACCCTCATTTGAGATTATTTCCAGAAAAATTAAAATAAAGGTGGGATGAAACGTACACAATTACCCAAGTATTTCCACATGGAGTAGTAGAGTTGATGGAACCAAAAACACAAAAAAAAAACATTTAAAATCAATGGGCATCATGTAAAAGCTTATTTTGAAGGAGGATATAATGCAATAGACATTGAGTCCATAGAGGTGTACAAGCCTAGCCATCATATGGAAACAACGTCTTGATAAGACATAAAATTAAGCGATGAATAAGAGACAACCCATTATTTAAATACACAGATATAATTTAAATATTTGGATTAATGGATCCATCTACATACCAACACTTAAATATGATCATTAATTGGGTAACTTTTCTATTCTCTTTCTCTTTAATTACAATTGTTACATTAAAGACAATGTAAGTTCTAGGTTAAGGGTGAGAAAAGTTACATTATAAAATTAGTGCTTAAATGAAATTTCTATATGTTCACATTTAAATTATATTATTTTTACTATTATTTTGTGTGATTTTAATTTATTTATTTTTATTCTTTTAGTAATTTTTAGGATAAATTATGATAATTTAATATTTTTCTTACAAAATTACCATATCTTTTAATTAAATTTTAAAAAATGAATAAGTCTTTTGCATTATTAGATTAATGTCATAAATTATTTTATGGAGTAACGTGATTATTAGTTAGTTTTGTTCATAATTAGTATTTCTTAAGAAAATTGAAATTGTAATGAACCCAAAATCGATGTTTAGGAATCAAATAGTGAATATTACCTTTTGAGAATATATTTTGAGCCACTATCTTCCTATTCTTAGTGATGATATTTTTTCTACTCTTTTTAACTCTTCTTATAAATTTTAAATTGCTAGATGATCTTTATAGGTCTTTGCATTGAATGTTAGGATTTTTACATCTATGTATATGCCATTCTCTTATTCATGAAGGACTTCTAGCAAAAGAGACATATATGGGGTTACCTAAACTAATAAAAAAACCACAAATGAGCCACTCACCTTATCATACAGGATATATACAATCTGTACATGGGTCATTTCTCTAACCCATGTACATATTACTTGAGATTTTTATACACTATAACCCATTATCCTTTAAAGTTGTGAGAGTTGGTTAAATATAGAAAAAAGAAGATATATATAGTAAATAATTTCCCAAGAAGTCATTTTTATTTTCTTCATCTCTTAAAGGCATATTACTTGAGATTTTATTTAATGAATTTGATTAATGTGTGAAAACATTATATGATTTCTTTATAAAATCCTTTCATTTGGTTCCTTTCATAAGATCAATATAATTCACTACTTCAACCTTTTCTTCTTTAAACACATGCAAAATTATTAGTTCATTTCTATACATAAACTATATTTGCATATACCTTTGAATGGGTGCTTGAACCAATAGGATTAGTATTATTGAGAGTATGCCTTGTGAAGTTAGAATCGAAGCAAATTCATAATCCTTACATTGAGGATGAGTAAGTATAATATTGATATATTTTTGATTGGAGTATGAAAGTGATTTTCAATTAATTATTATAATAAATCATAACGTTTAGAATATTAGAATAACTTATGCTATATATTTTAATTGTAATCTTAAAGGAGATTAAAAGGTATGAGAAGTTTTATTATTTTTTTAACTTTTTCATTTTTTATTTTCACTTTGTTAAATTTTTGTTTTTGTTTGTTTGAGTTATTTGTTTATTTGTATGTTTTTCTTATTTATTTTTAATTTTATTTTGCCTTTTAATTTTATATTTATGGGTATCATCTCTAAAAGTCCTCACCAGACTTAAACTCGTCCACTAGGGCTACCTAGAGGCTTTGAGGGCTTATTACAAACACTAAATATAATTGTTTCGATCTATGAAAATGATTTAGGATAGTTTAATTTTACTTTTTATTTTGATGTTTTTGTCATTTTTGCTACGAAAATAGGAAGACGTTGGTTAGATGTTGTAATGAGTGCTCAAAAACACTTAATATATCATGATTTTATGCATGTTAATTGATTACATAGATCTGTTTTTGGTAAGTTTTACTCTCATTTTATACAAATCTATCTTTTCAAAATCATGGGTATATTTGATTATTTTTTAGGTATTTTTGATTTAAAAAGATTATATTGATAAAAATTTGAAGAATTATACTGGAAGCACTCCATTACAATCCTCCAAACCATATGAAAAGTGATACAATAAAATATGGATAAAAAGTGTTTTAGAACAGTACAGGCCACAATTCTTTTGAGCCGTGGGGCGATCAAAAGGTTGAAGAATTAACGCATCCCAAAATTGATGTGGGCCATGACATAGAAATGTTGTATGTAGCAACACGAGATACTTGGACCGAGTACAAAGCGTATCAAAATTATGTCTGTGCCATGGCGAGAAATGTATGATGTGGCACTACACATGTGATCTTATTTTATGAGCCTATAAATAGGACCCCTATTCTATTGTATCATCATCACTCATCCTTCTCGTGCCTTTCATTTCTTTATTCTCATTAAGCTTTTTAGATTTTCTTTTAGTAGTTTAAAGTTATTCTCTTATTTAAGAGTTGAACAAGTTCTAGTTTATGTAATAGCTCAATTTCAATTCAATAAACAAGTACATTTGTTATGTTTGGAGGTTTTATAGAACAGAAATATAACATAGATTTTGTTGAGGCATATTTTAAATGTATACTTTTTATATTATCTTTATGTATTGTTTTGAATACTATATTTTATTTTTTCATCAATTATTAAAATATACATATCTCGTTATAAATAATATGGGATATTAGTAATGTTGTTACCCTTGTAAAACATTAAAGTAGATTAAACATTTTGATAAAATGATTTAAGTTTTATATCTTCATCAACAATTAAACAAAAGTTTATTAAAGAAAACTATGTTGATTCAATATTTTTTGTAATAAATAAGAGAGTAAGATTTAGGATTTAATTATTTAGATCTAATTTGGAGTCAAATATTTGATGTTAGATGAAATATTATGGATCTGATTTAGAGAAGTCTATTTCAAAAGTTTTTTACAAGATTTATTATTGAAAAATATATTGATGACATATTTTTTGTAATAGATTTAAAACATGAAAGTTATTTTTCAGATACCTAAATCATTAATCTAACTTAGACATCTTGATGAAGAGGTTAAATATTTGGTGTGATCGAAGGTGGTGATTAAATGGTTTATTAAATTTTTAGAAAAGTAGCATAATTTAATTAAAGTTTAAATTGTTAGCCCGACCAGTGGCAAGTTAAAGTTTAAATAACAAAGAAAATGATCCCTACCTTTGGATATTTTTATATATATAAGAAAGAATCAATAATCTAAACTCACATTTTTAATAATCGATTTATGATTGAACAAGTATAATCAACTAGCTAATGTATTCCATAAATTCTCTATAGTACTATAAATGTTTTATTGCTTGAATGTGTATTGAATATATCTTTATTTTTAAGTCATTAGATTATATTTTCAAACCTAAACAACCTAAACATTATGAAAGAATGTTTAGGTTTTATTTATGTTTTTAAGAATTTGTTGAATAATTTAAAAAATCACATGATTTCTTTTTAGATCGACATTGGAATTATACTTGTCATTTTCTATAAATGATTTATACACTTGAGAGCATTTTATAAATCATACAAAATTTTTATGCAATAATTTGGTGCATTAGAGGCATGATCTATTGACTGCACTAGTGGAAAAGGCCATACCTTTTGTTTTATTATAACAAGAACATCACAATATTGTATGAGTTGGCACCTCTTTGCCTTAAGAAGTATACAATACACTAGATCTATTCATGAAACAGAGTAAAGATGTGTTTGCTTGGTTGCACTAGGATATTCGAGGGAGAGATAAAAAAAATATGGTTCATTACCTGAATACAGATCCACATGTTAAACTTGTAAGGAAGAAAATAAGGTCATACAACTAGGATCGATATGAAGGAATGAAATTAAGAAATGGACTAACTCTAGCTTTATTATAGAAGTTTACTATCTAAATAGGCTTGCTAATGTAGTAATGGTTAAAAAGGCCAACATATAGTGGAGAATGTGTGTAGACTTCACATACCATATCATAGCTTGCCCTAAAGATAGCTTTGCATTGCCCAAGATTGACTAGCTGGTAGACGTGACAATAGGGCACTCCAAATTATTTTTCATGGACGTAAACTTAGGATACAACCTTATTAAAATGTATGAGCTAGATAGAGTGAGAGCCAGTTTCATGACAAGTTAAGGAATATTATGCTACAAAGTAATGCCTTTCGGCCTAAAGAATGCCAAGCTACCTACTAGTGGCTGGTTAACAACATGTTCGTCTAGCTCATTGGGAACACTATGTAAGTTTGTGTGGATGATATGATCACCAAGAGTGAAAGTACATATGACCATGTGAAGCACCTATGGCTCACCTTCATTATTTTAAGGAAGTACATAATTAAGTTGACATCCACTATATCTCTCACATGGTAATCAAAGCCTATTTTTCAGTTGACTTCATCATTGAAGATTCCTTGAGAACATCTAATGGAGATCTACCCCAATTAAAGCATACATATAGATGAAAACTCATACAAAACAATGTAGAGGAGTAGGTTTATCATGGTAACATTGGAAGGTACAATCTGCACTTGGCCATTCTCTTCAACTTTAGGACTTCTAATAATAAAGTAGAGAATGAAGCCCTTATATTTGGTTTGAACTTAGATATTTCTCTAAGAGAAAAACACATTGATTGTTATAGTGACTCTTAACTAGTAGTGAAGCTAAAGACTAGTGAATATTAAGTGAAAGGGTCGACCTTACAAGAATATCAAGTTTTTACAAAGGATCTTTTAAAGAAGTTACGGTTTTGGACATTGAACCACATCCCAAGGGAAGAGAACACCTAGGTCAACATACTCACACATTTAGCATTAGCTATAGAGGATGAGTTGGGTCAAACAATATCAATCCATCATTTGGTAAACTCTAGTACTATGATGTATGAATGGGAAATCCTTGTGTTTTCTAAACAAGAATGGATGTGTGCCATTAGATAAAATCTCTTGGATGGAACTCTCCTAGAAGATAAGAAGAAAGCTATAAACATCCATCTTTGGGTCTTGCACTTCTACATCCTCAATGAAATACTTTATGAATGTAGATTCAATTAGCTTTACTAAAGATGCTTGACCTTGGAAGAAGTTAAGTATGTACTATCAAAAATTCATAAAGGAGTATTATGAGAATCATTCAGGAACTAGGAGTCTAGTCCTTAAAGCTACCAAACTAGAATATTACTTGCCCACTATAATGAAAGACATGGTTGAATGGGTAAAGAAGGCAACAAATGCCATCACTACTTTCCCACACTTAGGCAATCAGCAGAGCAGTTATTATATCTCCAAAGTTTCCTACCTGATGCGGACCCTTTAGGTGAACAACTAGGAACCCACAAATGAACTTGGTGAAGATTATCACATTAGAACTCTAAGGAAACAAAGTCCTTAAAACCAAAACCTTGAGAAGCCATAAAGGATGATCACTCCCTTCGATAAGTTGGATTAAAGTATTCAATCAAGAACACAAGAAGGTAAAGAAAGAAGCTTTCTAAAATTTTATTTTCATTAATGAATACTCATTTTTCCTCCAAATTACATAGCTCTTCTTATTAATAAACAAGAAACACTAAAAGAAAAAACCCTAGATGGAATGGGCCTAATGGGCCTATTATTTAGTTATGGATTGGGCCTAATGCTTTATATTAGGCTAATAAAAATGCTCACGTAAAATATCTAAAGTCTTTAGAACACCAAAGTGACCCATCAAACCTCCTCCATGACTTTCCCTAACAAGCAACTCATGAACAGAACAAATAGGCACAAATAATTTATCTTTCATGAATAGAAATCCTTCATGCCTATAAAAATCACCAAACGCACACTTATCACATACATTCCATACTTGGAAAAAATTAGAATCATTAGCATACAATTCCTTAAGCAATTCAAAACCAATTAATTTAGTTTGCAATGAAGTAAGTAATACGTACCTCCTAGACAATGCATCAACCACATTGTTATCCTTCCCATGCTTGTATTTGATTACATAAGGAAACATTTATATAAACTCCAACCACTTAGAATGTATTTTATTAAGCTTACCTTGGATCTTCCAAAACTTCAGACTTTCATGATTAGAATGAATGATGAATTCCCCTGGCCATAAGTGATGTTTCCATGTTTGAAGAGTTCTCACTAATGTATAAAGCTCCTTGTCGTAAGTAGGATAATTCAACACTTCTTGATGAGTGCTTAAAAAGCACTAAAATTACCATGATTTAATGTACTTTAATTGATTAAATAGATTTATATTTTGATAATTTTATTATATTTTTATATAAATTTATCTTATCGGAATCACGGGTATTTTTATTGTTTTTCAGTTATTTTCATTAAAAAATAACTGAAAGACATAAATAAAAAAAATACTTGAGGTAATATATCACAAATATATTGAAAAAGGAATTGAGGAAAAGTAAAAAAGATGGAAAAAATTGGACAAAATGGGTCAAAACAGTCAAAAATGTCAAAATGGCCGAAATTGGGCACGCACCAGCCCATCCGTGCCAAGTTCCGTGATCATAGCTGCACATCAGTCCATTTATGCCAAATCCCATCGTACCGAGTTCTGTACGTACCAACGTGCACACTAGTCCATCTGCGTCAAATCCTATCGCATTGAGTTCCGTGCACACCAGTCCATCTACGCCGAATCCCGCATGCAGCATCCTATCCATGCCAGTACACTCCTTGCCCAGTCCCGTGTGTGCCCACATGCTCCAACCGACCGTCTATCGCACCAACTATCTGTCTGTCAAGATTTTCGTGCCCCATACGCGTACCAACCTATCCAAACGCATCCAAATTCAAATTTTGAAATATTTCCCCCCCTTTTTGGCCTTTTCCTCTTCCCCCATTCCAAACAAAGAAAATTTCTGAGCTCTTTCTCTCTCTAGAAAGTTTTCTTTTTTTTAGTTTTTATTTTTAAAGTTCTTTTCTTTTTAAGAGGAACTATTTATATTTTTATAAATTTTTAGTGTTTCATTCAATAAGTAGATATGCAAAATCCGTTTAAAGGTTTTTGAGTAACAAAATTAACATCAAACTATTGTAAGGATTCTTTTAAGGTATTTTTTAATGGATTCTTTACAATTATCATTTTATGTTTTATTCTTATATTTTATATTTAATTTGTCTGTGATTAAATTTAATATGGCTGATTATTTGTAAATATGATATAATTATAACGTTGTTATGCTTGCAAAATATTAAATAGGTAAAACACTTCTATAAAATAAATTGATTTTGTTTTTATTCAAGATTTTATATTAAGGATGTTAGAGAGAAATATATTATTTTTCATTACAAACTTAAATATGAAAATTAGATTTTAAGGTTTAATCATCCAGTCTGATTTGGAGTAGTGCTCTTTTATTTGTTGGTACAATCACCCAGTAGTTAGAGTGAAACTCTATTTCAAAATTTTTTTTTAAGAATTATTATTCGAAAATGTATTGATGACATATTTTCAATAATGGTTTTAAAACTTGAAAGTTAGTACTTGGATAGTTAAATTCTTAGGTTTAATTTGGACACTTTGAATAAAGTCTAATTATTTGACTCCGTCTAAAATTATGATTAGATGGTTTGCTATTTTCTTAGAAATAAAGCTGAAATTTAATATTTAATTAATTAATATGCCCTACCTAAGGATATTAGTTAGTTAATATTAAACAAAAGAATTGGGCCCCGCCTAATGACACTTTCATACCAAAAAGAGAAAATCAACAAATATCAATTTATATATTTAATAACCTAATTAATATGAGCAAACATAATTAACTTAATTATTATATCCTTAAATACTTCACTATTTGAATAATAAATTAAAAACCACCTATCTTCCTTCTTTAGATCGATCTTAAGAGTATACTTATCATTTGCTATAAAATGATTCGTGCACTTGCGAGAGTTTTACAAATATAAAATCAAAGTATTTGCATGATAGGTATTGCTAACCCGATGTTGATTTTGTCTCATCACTGCCCCACTTAACTTTTTTGCTAAAATATGCAATTGGTTTGGAATCCTGCATTAAAATAGCTTCTATGCCAATCCTCGATGCATCACATTCTATCTCAAAAGCTTTATCAAAATTAGGCAAACACAACAAATATGCATTTGTTAGTTTATCTATTAAAGTGTTTAACGCTCTATCATGCACATCATCCCACTTAAAAATAACATTATTTTTAACAAGTTCATTCAAAGGTGCAGCAATAGAACTAAAATCTTTAAAAAACCTTCGATAGAAACTTGCTAAACCATGTAAACTTTTTACCTCATTTCATTCTTAGGTGTAGACCAATCCCTTATTGGCCTTACCTTTTCTTCATCAATACTAATACCCCATGAACTAACAACAAATCCAAGAAACATAACAGATTCCATGCAACATTTGCACTTTTTAAGATTAGCATACAACTTGTTCTCTCTTAACTCACTAAAAACTGCATGCAAGTGTTCCACATGTCCCTCTAAATTTTTGCTATAGACTAAAATATCATCAAAGTAAATTACCACAAATTTTCCCATGAAAGCACGCAAAACATGGTTCATTATTCCCATGAATGTACTAGGTACATTAGTTAAACTAAAAGGCATTACTAACCATTCATACAATCCATATTTAGTCTTAAATGTAGTTTTCCATTCATCCCCTTCTTTCATGCGAATTTGATAATATCCATTCTTTAAGTAAATTTTAGAAAACAAATGAGAGCCATGCAACTCATCAAGCATATCATCTAACCTGGGGATAGGATGTCTATACTTTACCATTATCTTGTTAATAGCATGCAAATCTACACATATGTGCTATGTTCCATCTTTCTTTGGGACTAAGTTGACAGGAACCGAATATGGGCTGAGACTTTCCCTTAAATATCCATTTTACAGCAATTCAACCACTTGCCTTTGTATCTCCTTTGTTTCCTCAAGATTAGCTTTGTAAGCAGGTCAATTTGGTATTGAAGAATCAGGTGTGAAGTCAATTTGATGCTCAATCCCTCTCAAAGGAGGTAATCCATGGGAATTTCTTCAAGAAATAGATCCTCAAAGTCCTGCAATAAAGACACAACAACACTAGACAAAGATAAGTTAAGATTGTTAGTAGAAAGATAAATATCCTTGTACATAATTATTTACCTTGCCATCAATATACTTTTAATCTCATTTTTTCAGCAAATGCACTCATTCTTTTATTTTCCTCTCCTTTCTCACTTTTCTCTCTTTTTTGCTCACTTTTCTCTCATTTTTTCTCACTTTTCCCTCCTGTGTGCTCACTTTTCTCTCTTTTGTGTTCACTTTTCTCTCTATTGTGATTTTCCTCTTTCTCAAATTTTTTTTTCTATTAACTTGCACTCTCTCACTATCCTAATATGGTCCTCATAATCTTGCAAAGGTTTGAGAGGGGCTAATACACATTTTTGGTTGTTCGTTTCAAAAGAGTACCAATTTTTATACTCATCATGCATCACCCTCTTATCAAACTACCATGGTCGCCCAAGCAAAATATGAGCAGCATACATTGGTGCCACATCATAAAGAACCTCATCCTCATACTTGCCAATTGAAAAAGGAACCCAAACTTGTTTATTCATTCACTTCTCCCCAATAATTGAGCCATTGTAGCTTGTACGATTTGGGATGCTTTTGCCATTTCAAATTCAAATTTTCTACCAACAAAATGCTACATTAGTGCAGCTTCCACTACCAATAATAATCATGCATATATTATCCTTCACATGGCATCTTGTGTAAAAAATATGCTCATGTTGCTCCTCATCTCCTTCATTCTTAGGCTGTATATTGAGGGCTCTCCTTATGAAAAATAATTCCACATGCATAGATTCTTCCAATTCTACATTAGAAAAATCCTCCAATGGTGGCACTTCATTATCACTTGAACTAGCATTCTTGATTTCTCCATTATCATGTACAACCGTAACCTTTTTGTTTGGGCATTCAGAAGCAATATGTTTGAGTCCTTGGCACCTAAAACACTTAATATCAAATGACTTAGTAGGAGTTTTTGTTTCACATTTACCTTTAGGAACAATAACTGAATTGTTTGACTTTGTTTCACCTTTTTTCTATGGGCATCTTTGTCGCCCTTCCAAGTTGATTTCCACAAAAAACTAGAGGAAAAAATAGATCTAAACCTTTTGGACTTGATTTTCTTCTCCACTTTATTTGATTTGTGCAGTAGTTCTTCCATTTCTACGTAATATTGCAATTGAACCACATCAGCAATTTCTCTGTTTAACCCGACAATGAATTTGGCCATTGTCACTTCTCTATCTTCCTCTATGTTTGCTCTAATCATGGCAAATTCCATCTCCTTATAATAATCTTCTATACTCATGGAGCCTTGGACCAGCTCTTGCAACTTTCTATATAGATCCTTATAGTAATGGCTAAGTATGAACCTCTTACATATCACCAATTTCATCTCTTCCAATGACCAAATAGGTCTCTCACCATTTCTGTTCCTATTGACCAAATAGGTCTCTCACCATTTCTACGCCTATTGACCACCAATTGATCCCACCATATACTACCATAATCTGTAATTCTACGACTTCTAACTTTAATTTCTTCTCCTCAAAGTAATTATGACAATCAGACACATGCTCAACCTTTCTTTCCCACACCAAGTATAACTCAGGATCATTCTTTCCTTGAAAGAACATAATTATCATCTTTATACTGCTATATTGCTATCTTTTTTGTAGTTAGTCTTTTTGTCCCATTTGTAACTGGTTCTCTCTTCCACATTGGAATCAACTTATTCTTCCTCGAACTCATGTCTTCTATGTGATTGAGAATCGAAAGAAGATTCTAAATCATCCAACCTTGCATTCATCCTCTTAAATTGGTCATGAATAGATTTGATGAAGAATTTCAAGTCAACCTCTTATGGTTCTCCTCCTTCCTTACTCATGTTATCAACCTGTAAAATAAAATGAGATAATCCATGCACACTCTCATGTGTTTACTCTCAAATAAAAATATTAATACTCCTTTTTCACACTATTTTCTCTCTATCTTTTTTTTTTTGCACTATTTTTGCTTTTTTATGACTCAAAACTAAAGAAAGACTCTTGACCAAAGAAGAATCTAAAGAAAGATTCTTGACCAAGGAGGTCTCTAAATTAAGACTCTTGAACAAGGAGGACTCTATAGAAAGACTCTTGACCAAGAAGGACTCTATAGAAAGACTCTTGACCAAGGAGAACTCTAAAGAAATTCTATTGACCAAAGATGACTATATAGAAAGACTCTTGACCAAAAAGGACTCTAAGGAAATACTCTTGTGTAGCAAGAACAAAATAAAGGAAACCCAATTTCAATAAGAACAAGAAAACAAGAATTAGATTCCTGAACAATCTACTACTATGTTCTTCTTTTATTCTTCTTCCTTTTTCTTTTTTTTTCATTTTCATTTTACTGCTACTGTGAATAGAAAATTCAACAAAAAATTTGCAACCCTAATGAACAAAAACCGAAAACAACGCAGAAAGCTGTGACAAATCTTTATCCCCTTGGTAAGTGGTCTATACAGAATTTGGGGTATAAAAAGGTACGGAACGCAGGTGAATTTTGATATTGATTAGAGGAATCAAAATGAGCTTCAATTTGATATATTATAATAGTCATTTTGTTACCTGAGTCAAAAGTTATGGCTGTTTAAAGTTGCAACTTTGATTTATCAAAATGTTTTTTGAAACTGCACAAAGATTATTGAACATAGAAAATAAAGAATCAAGAAAAATATACCAAGAATTCAAAAAAAAAACTATGAAATAAAATCCAAATACGAAAATAACAACAACAAAATTGAAAGAAAACACAAGACTTAAAAGGATGATTTGTTTTTTATGATTTGTGACTCAAGACATAGAAAACAATCAAAGGAAGAATTTTTTTTAAATCTAAAATTTAAAACAAAATAGATGACGATATATAACATGTTTTCAACAACCACGAATTTGATACCAAATGATGCAAACACTTTAGGCGAACAACTAGAAACCCACGAACTCAATGGAGTAAAAATGATTGATTTGCTAAGAACGTATTGAAGATGATTAGATTAGAACCCTAAGAAAACAAAGTCCATAAAACCCAAACCTTGAGATGCCACAAAGGATGATTACTCCCTTTGATAAGTGAGATTCAAGTATTCAATCAAGAACACAAGAAGACAAAGCAATAAGCTTTCTGAAATTTTCTTTTCATTAATGAATTTGTTTTCTTCCAAATTACATAGCTTTTCTTATTAATAAGCAAGAAACCCTAAAAGAAAAACCCTAGATGAAATGGGCCTAATGGGCCTATTATTTACTTATGGATTGGGCTTAATACAACCTTCAAAAATAAAAGACAAAAATACTTAAAATAAAAAGCCCACAATCAATTAAAACAAAAATTGTTAAACATAAAATCTCATAATTAGTTAAAACAAAAATATTATTTCCTAAATCAATCTTTGCTCCCAACTTGATCTTCCAAATCTATCCCTTGCATAAAAAGGTAATAGACCATCCTTGTGAAGCTTTAGAATCTTTGAATTTAGTTTTTAATTCTTCTAGCACTGCTTCTTTATATTTCACTACCATGATCAAGCCTTGCAAAGCTTCCTTCATCCTCTTAGTCTTTTCCCTAGTCATTGGAAAGCCAATTCATTGCAAATGATCTTGAGAATATTTGGAAACATCAACTTGATCAGCACTTTGATCTCCATTACCTCCCTTTTCCTAGTGGGAGTTGGATCTCATTGGTTCACTCTCACTCATTCAAGGAACCAAGTATGCGATAATTTCTATTTACTATTATGCCAAGTAGGTGGAAGTTGGTCCACTCAACTAAATATCATATACCCAAGTGATCAATTTCATTTGGAAGAACATCATATCTAGGTTCGAACTCCCACAAATTCTAGTCTCTAACAATGTTCACCAGTTGAAAATGCTAGGAATTATGAAAGACAATATGAGATCCAATATATGTATTTGTGGTCGAGCATCCACAAGCAAATGGACAAGTAGAAGCATGCAATAAATTCATCAAGGTGAAACTCAAAATGATGTTAGGAAAATGAAAAAAAATGTTAAGGTAGAAAAATTCTAGGAGTGTTATGGGCCCATAAGATAACTATCATGGGGGAGACTACCTATTCACTAACTTATGGGAAAGAGAAAGTCGTCCTTGTAGAGGGTGATAAGTGCTCAACAATACTCAATATATTGTGATTTTATACATATTTTGTAATTTTATAGATTTGTATTTTCTTGTTTTACTATCATTTTATGCAAATCTATCTTTTCTAAATCATAGGTATATTGTGTTATTTTTCAGATATTTTGTGTATTAAAATAAATCAACTTCAAAAATTATATTTGAAGCACTCCATTATAACTTGAATGATTAAAAGAAAACATTTGAAAAATATTACATATGTTTAAAAATTGAAAATATCACGACATAAATTTGTTGTGATCTGTGGCGCAAGGCCAAAGGAAAAGATTAAATGAGTCCCAGATGTGATGTGGCCTGTGGCGTGAAAATATTGTGTGCCACGGTGCAAATCGTCTATGGGATTTGTATACCGTAGCATGGAAAAAATTGGGTGCCATGATGCCAGGCTAAAAAAATCCACTTTTTCTTTCTTTCCTCACCCTATAAGTAAGACCCTATTTATTTTGAAAAAATATATCGTAGAATCTCATCAGCTCTCTTCTAGTTGTTTTTTTTTCAACTTTTCATAGTTTTTATTTTAGTAGTTTGAAATTCTCTTCCCATTCAAGAGTTAAACAAATTTAGTTCATGTAATAGCTCTTAGCTTCAATTTAATGAATAATACAATAATTATCTCTGAAGGTTTTTTCAGAAAAAAAAATTCAAAGAATTCTATTGAGGTATATTAAAATGTATTCTCTTTAGAGTATTTCTATGTGTTGTTTTACATATTATATGTTTAATTTATTGGTCATTTATTAAACTATGCATGTTTGGCTATAAATAGTATATGATATTAGTAGCGTTGTTACACTTATGAAATATTAAAGTAGATTAAATATTTTTATAAAATAAATTAAGTTTTATTTCATCATCAAAATTTAAACCAGAGTTTGTAAATGAAAAATATATTAACGAAGTATTTTTCATAATAAATAAGAGAGTTAGATTTAGAATTAAAATTATATGAATATGATATATAGTTACACTCTTAAATCTTTTGGTCTACATCAACTGTATAGATAGAGAGGGCTCTAATTCAAAGATTTTTATAAGAATTATTAGTGAAGATATATTGATGACATATTTTTCTTAATAGTTTTAAAATCTAAAAGTTAGTTCAAGATGCTTAAATCATACACCTAACTTAGACACCTTGATGAAGCATAAATTGTCACCACGACCAAAGGTGGCAAGTTAAAAGGTTGATGTTCAATTAGTAAAGAAAATGATCCATGTCTTATGATATTTTAATACATATAATAAAGAATCAATAATATTAATTAATATTTTTAATATCCTACTTAATATTGAACAAGTGTATTTAACTAATTAATATATCTCAAAAATTCTCCACTGCATGATAAATGTTTAATTGCTTAAATTTTATTGGATCTATCCTTATTTTTATGTGAGTAGTTTAGATATTCAACCAAAAAAATCATGACTAGATGTTTAAGTTATTAATTTCATTTTTAAGAATTTATTGAATTATTTACAAACTAAATGATTCCCTTTTAGATTGACCTTGGAAGTAGACTTGCTATTTTCTATAAGTGATTCGTGCACTTGTGAGCGATTTTATAAATTTTACAAAATTTATAGTCTTAATTTTAGCATATCAAGTTTTTGGTTTAATTCATAGGTAAACTAATAATAGTACTAAAAATTATTTAACATTTATAAGGATCAAGTATTTGGTATCATTGTCGAAGAAGAATGACATTTTTAAATTGTTATTAACAAAATCTTAAAATATTTGTGTGGTAAATATTGTGATTTTTATTTAAAATTTTAAAAATATCTAGGTTAATAATTAATTTTTGATATTTAAAATTTTTATATTTTCTCTTAATTAAAAAAATTTAAAAATTAAATAAAAATATAAAATATTTCAAAAAATAAATTTTCTTTTATTGTTTTTTAAAACTTTATTTTCTTTTCATTTTTGAAATAATAAAAAAATGGGGGGAATAAAAACATGTAACAAGTGAACACAGAGAATGGTGAACCACAACACGAAATATATGTGCATCGCGGTATGAATGGTTTAAATGCATAACGGGTAGAATCAAATTAGTACGTGTCGTGACCTGAAAAATTATGTGTCAGGGCATATATGTAACCTTTTGTGTACAACCCTTTTCCCTACGTGAAAAAAACTACTCTTTTTCACATTTTTTCTCAAAATCCTACCCTTTCTCACCTTTGAAACACACATAATCCCTTAAAATCCCAACTTTCTTCGAATTTCTTTCACAAATCCTTTCTAAAAACCAATTTCTTAACCAATTTCCACCATTCTTTCAAAAAATTTAAAATTTTTTCAAGTTCTTTCAAAGATTTTCATCTTCAAAGGGATTTTCTTCATTTACTTCAAATCTTCAACAACAAAAAGTAAGTCTTCGTAATTTTTAGAACTAAATTTTTCAATTTAAATTTTTTGGAGCTTGTGAAATATTTACTTATTTATTAGGAGTCCACAACCTTATTTAGAATAAAAGGGAGGGTTTGGAATTATTTGGATTAAATTATGTTTTTGAAATTTTTGGCTAATCCCTGTTTAGATATTGTGGTAAGTTTCTTGTTTTTAAATGGCACCTAAGAGGTCTAAGAAAAGAAATGAGGTTTCAACTTTCAAAGAATTTGATAATTCAAATTTTTAAGCTTTGATGCTAAAGTTTGCTTTGACAAAGTGGCAAAAGTTAATAAAGGTTTTATTCTAAAAAGTGGATGAAATTTAATAGTGAACATGAAGGGAAATATTTTATAAGGGAAATAAAGGGAGCTATTGAATATCTTGTTTAGGAATTTTATGCTAATATTTTTTATGCTATTGATAACAATGTTTTTGTTATAAATGTGCAAGTTCCATGTGGACCTAATGCAATAAATGCTCACTTTTATTTAGTACATCTTAGATAAGGTAAATATGAGTAGCATCTTAGTAACGTAGATTATACATAATATTAAAAGCCTTAACTATACATGGCATTAAATTGTAGCTGGTGGTAAACATAAGGGTTTCAAAGTAAAGTATTTGAACAAAATTTTAAGAATTGGGTAATACTTTGTTTATTTTGGGATGATGTCCACCAAATATTATAACATAGTTGATATTTCTTAGTTAATATATAAAATTATAGTAACATATTCAAAAGTTAATGAACTTTAATATACTTTTATCATATATATATATATATATATATATTGAACATAAAGAAGAATTATATAGATATGACTTCATTCCTAATTATATTACATAAAAGGAAGTTGATTAAAATGAAGAGAAACCTCTATTTCCTTATTAAGTACCCATTTAACAAGCTCATTAGCTGCTACATTGTATTTTTTTAATCCAATTAATTGAGATACATGTGAAGTACTTCAAGATAGATGAAATTTCATTCATGAATTGTTTTGCTTGTCAAGAGCTTGAGTAGCATGATTAATTACATTTAAGCAATCTCATTCAACAATAACACTTTTGAATCCCTCCGCATTGGGAAGTCTCATGCATTGCTAAAGATAAAGCTATTACTTCTGCTTCTTCAAGTGAATTAGCTTGTCAAATCTTACCCCATGCACCAATAATTTTCCCTTCGTAATTTCTAGCAATAACTCCAATAGTAACCTCACCTTCTTTAAAAGCTACATAAGTATTGAATTTGATAAAATTTGCCAAGAGTTGCAACGATTGAGACATTTCTTTTCTTTTCAAAATTTCAATGTTAGAATTATCTACTAAATCCACATCTTCAATTGTTGATAATTCTCTATGAAATGTCTTCATATATTTTGATAGCTTTTAAAAATCTAGAGTTATCTATTAGAACAGTAAAACTTTTCTTATTTTCAGATTCTACCATTGTCAACGATATTGATAAAGTGAACTCCTATTTGTGCTGTTCATCGTTGATCAAAGCGTCTGTGTTACAAATATGAGATAAATTAACATCGAAATTATCTTGTGGAAACCTTGTTAAATTGATGCCATTATTCCATGTGCTCAATAATAAGTGAATGAAAGTACATTGTTGCACTAAATGTTTCACTGTTTTTGAATTATGATTGCACAACTCACATTTACCTTCCATATTTATAAAAGCTTTTTTAAGTTTATTTTTTACCGGTAAGACATTTGCAGCTATCTTTTCTATAGGAATATCTTATGTCTCTCATGGATTTTAACTTTCAAAATTGTACTTCATATTGGATCAACGTCTCTACCAACTCTTCCATTAATATTTGCATTGTACCCATTATATATATATATATATATATATATATATTGAGCCGAGAGTGCTTTCTTATGTGATAATAAATTTTTCTTAATGATGAAAAAATAGTGAGAAAAATATTTTATTTGAAAAAATTGATAAATATAACATATATTATATTAGTAGTATATAGATTGTTGATATTAGAGCGAAATGTTTTGGTATTTTATCCTTTTAGACCGTTTATATCTTTCTTTCTTTTTTTAAATTACTTGACTACTCTAATATCATTTAAAAACTAATCAATTTAGTCATATATTTCTTAATAGACTAATAGTACTTATATCTTCTAATTTCATCAATTTAGTATATTATCTTTTCTAATCTGATTAATCAAATTATTGTATTAAATTTTATTTCACATAATTAATAAAAGAAAAATTATTTATTCAAAAATATAAAACTACTTAACAAAGTAAAAATATGAAATAAATACAATTCTATAAATTATTTACTAAAAAAAATAAATTATTTGAACCCTAACGTTATATACATGCATTACAATGAGGTTTTGATGCCACTCACTACAACTGTTCGGATACTAAAACAGTATTATATACCTTACAATAAATATAAAGTTATCAAACAAATATGAAATATATGCACAACAAAATAAATCAAGTAAATAGAATAGAAAAAAATATAAAGTATATTATTCACTTTAAAATAAATATATAAGATCAAACAAAGTAAGTATGAAATAAATATATTTCTACAAATTATCTACTAAAAATACACATTATCAAATAAAATATATTCCATAGATAGGAAATAACAATTATAAAATACAAAACCATCAACTCTCCTTTATATGTATACTAATAGAAATATATTCCATAAATAGAAAGTAAAAAAATAAAATTATCAAAAAGATATATAAAATAAATAAAAAATAAAAAATAAATATTATCAAATAAAATAAAATATATTAAATAAATACAAAACCACTAACTTTCCTTTATGTATAAACAGAAAGATATCTATCAAACAAAATGGTTACACAAATGTTAGAAATAATGTGAATTTAAATAAAAACATTTATGAGAATGTGACCGTTATTTTCATAATTATATGACTGTTATCTTTTGAAGCTATAAAAAGAGGGACATAGTTCTCATTTTAAGAACACAACTTAATAACTTAAAAACGGTTCAACAGTTATACGATTCTTCATAACAAACAAAAAAAAGAAAATTCAGAATTATTTTCTCAAATTTTTGAGCAACATAAATTTTAGAGGTGTATTATTTTGGACTTTATTAGTGTAATGAAACTCCGAGACAGGAAAAAAAAGATTTTGTGTTGTTTTATAGGGACGACTAGACTATATTTACTTGCACAAATTTAGACAAAGCAACGAAACGTCTTAAAGAGAAAGATTTAGTCCACAACTCAACACAAACAGTTCATTTTAATATATCGATAATATTGTTCTTATATTGTTTTTAACATGCTTGTTCCAACAACAAAAAAAAATATGTAATTTATTTGATAGCAACTCCTTTTTCATTGTATATTAATAAATATAACATGTGTGTTGCCAAATATTATATAAATTATTAGATACTTATTAAAAATAATTTTGCCGAACGAAAAATATTATTTTTAGACAAAATATTGATATGTGAGCAAACTTTTAGATGTTATTAATATTTAATAATAATATCTTTCAATCTATTTTTTTGATAACCATTACTATACTTTTAACCTAAAGTGCTAATATATAAGTACGTAGTTATTTTGAAAAGAAAAAAGTATTTTTTAACCATTGTTATATAAAGGGAAAAAAATTAAGTTATATTTTACTATACTTTTAACCTAAAGTGCTAATATATAAGTACGTAGTTATTTTGAAAAGAAAAAAGTATTTTTTAACCATTGTTATATAAAGGGAAAAAAATTAAGTTATATTTATAATAAGTATTCGTATGTTTTATACAAAGATAGAGTGAATTATAAAAATGATGAAATAACCATAAACACATTTATAAGTAATATGTTTATAAATAAAATGGTAAAAGTTAGAAAGAGCAAGATATGTCATATTATTAAAATATAATATCACTTTTATTCAAAAATATTTTAAGTTTTATTTATAATAAATATATATATATATATATATTATTTTAATAGTGATTTAAATTTTTATATATAGTGTATTATAGATAGATATAAATTTTCAATCCATTCTTTCTTTTGTCTTGTTTTGAAGTTTATTTTGGTTCTTTCATTGAACGGGTGAAAATACAAATCTTTTAGTTATATAAAAAAAAAATTTAGATTATTTGTTAATTTTTTAATAAACTAGTCCTTTTATTTAGAGTGGTAGCAAATTTACAAATGACTAATTCTTTTCTTTTTAAATGTTTTTTATATTTTTTAACTCATGTTAAGATATCAATTTTATATATTTTGTTTAGTAATAGATAATAATAAATATAAAATTAATAAATAAAATAAAATTTGATAATTTATGTTTGTGATATTATTTTTTTATGGCGAAATAATTATACTGGTAAAAAATTGACTAGAGAACTCAAGTAATTTGACCAATGAACTTAAAAACTGCACAGTGATTAAAAACTGTGTATTTTATCTCTCTTTTGTTTTGCTACGGATAAAATTTTCATTTTATTTTAAATGACATTTTAAAATCATACTAAAAATTAAAATATATTGATAATTAGAAATTAGATGTTCACTTTGTGCATGTATTGGAGATAAAAATTAAAGAATAATTTAAGGAGTAAATTAATTACTGTCACCTCCTTAATTCAAGAAGTAAATCAATAACTTTAATTCAAAAAATAAATTAAGAACTTTAATTCAAGAAGTAAATCAAGAAGTTAACATCCTTAATTTAAGGAGTAATTCAAGGAGTAAAATAAGAAATCTTTAATTCAAAGAGTAAAACAAGAAATCCTGAATTGAAAGAGTAAAATAAGAAATCCTTAATTCAATAGGTAAAACAAGAAATCCTTAATTTAAGGAGTAAATCAAGGAATGTTTACTCCTTGAATTAAAGTTCTTGATTTACTCCTTGAATTAAAATTCTTGATTTATTCTTTGAATTAAGGAGTTAACACTCCTTAATTTATTCCTTAAATTACTCATTAAATTACTCCTTAATTTTATCTCTAATAGATTCCTTGTTTTACTCCTTAAATTAAGGATTCTTTGTGTTTTCTCCTTGAATTACTCCTTAAATTAAGGATGTTAACTCTTTGATTTACTCCTTGAATTAAGGAGTTGACACTCCTTAATTTACTCCTTAAATTACTCATTAAATGACTCTTTAATTTTATCTCCAATACTCCCCCCCAAGCTGGATCCATAAAGTTTATGGATCTAAGCTTGCACAAAAGTCATTGAAACTGATGAGAAGCCAAGGCAGCAAAGGTAAAACTAACAAAAATCCTAATTACGATAGCAAAAAAAATATTGTTGTCGATGTGGGACCTTTTCTTTTACTACAATACTGCCCCTCCACATCGGGTAGGTAGGAGTTACAGGAGAGATTTAATCCATCATCACCAAGAGCTTGGTTTCAATGTGGGACCTTTCCTTTTACCACAATACTCCTCCACATCAGTTAGGTAGAAGTTGTAGGAGAGATTTAATCCATCATCGTCAAGAGCTTGGTTTCAATGTGGGACCTTTCCTTTTATCACAATACTCTTCCTTCACATCAAGTAGGTAAAAGTTACAGGAGATATTTAATCCATCATCGCCATGAGCTTGGTTTGAAGAAAAAAATATATATGAACAAGAAATAGCTCTAATAGAGTGCCAAATGCACTTTAAGACATCACATACTCTGTTGTTGAAAGTAGAGATAAAATTACAAGAGTTACAAGTATATGATATTTCGGTAGAAGAATAATAATTTTTTTCACGAAGATCGACTTGCTTTGATACCTTGTTGAAAATTGGTGATGAAAATGCCAAGGCCTAAAGGCCTATCTAAATAAAACAACCTCTCTCAAAGTTGTATTTTTTCTTTCATATATTTTCATTACAATTCTATAGCTATATATAAGGAGATTTACTCCTTGAATTACTTTTTGAATTAAACATTACTTGATTTACTCCTTAAATTAAGGATTCCTTGTTTTACCCCTTGAATTAAGAATTTCTTGTTTTACTCTTTGAATTAAGGATTCCTTGTTTTACTCCTTGAATTAAGGATTCTTCGTTTTTCTCCTTGAATTACTCCTTAAATTAAGGATGTTAACTCCTTGTTAGTTCTTGATTTACTCATTGAATTAAGGAGTTGACACTCCTTAATTTACTCATTAAATTACTCCTTACTTTTATCTCCAATACTCCCCCTCAAGCTAGATCCATAAGGTTTATGGATCTAAGCTTGCACAGAAGTCGTTGAAACTGATGAGAAGCCAAGGCAGCAAAGATAAAACTAACAAAAATCCTGATTATAATAGCAAAAAAAATATTGTTGTCGATGTGGGACCTTTCCTTTTACCACGGTACTTTCCCTCCATATCGGGTAGGTAGGATCTACAGGAGAGTTTTAATCCATAATCGCCAAGAGCTTGGTTTCAATGTGGGACCTTTCCTTTTACCATAATATTCCTCCTCCACATCAGTTAGGTAGAAGCTGTAGAAGAGATTTAATCCATCATCGCCAAGAGCTTGGTTTCAATGTGGGACTTTTACTTTTACCACAATACTCCTCCTCCATATCAAGTAGGTAGAAGCTGTAGGAGATATTTATTCCATCATCGCCAAGAGTTTGGTTTGAAGAAAAAAATATATATGAACAAGAAATCGCTCTAATAGAGTGCCAAATGCACTTTAAGACATCACAGAATGTGTTGTTGAAAGTAGAGGTAAAATTACAAGAGCTACAAGTATATGATATTTCGGTAGAAGAATAACAATTTTTTTCACGAAGATCGACTTGCTTTGATACCATGTTGAAAATTGGTGTTGAAAATGCCAAGGCCTAAAGGCCTTTCTAAATAAAACAACTTCTCACAAAGTTGTATTTTTTCTTTCATATATTTAATTTCATTACAATTCTATAGCTATATATAAGGAGATTTACTTTTTGAATTACTCTTTGAATTAAACATTCCTTGATTTATTCTTTGAATTCAACATTCCTTGTTTTATACTTTGAATTAAGGATTCTTTGTTTTATACTTTGAATTAAGGATTCCTTGTTTTATACTTTGAATTAAGGATTCCTTGTTTTATACTTTGAATTAAGGATTCCTTGTTTTACTCCTTAAATTAAGGATTCTTTGTTTTTCTCCTTGAACTACTCCTTAAATTAAGGATGTTAACTCCTTGATTTACTCCTTTAATTAAGGTTCTTATATTAATAGATCATATTTTTTTTCTAACAAATAATTTTCACATCGAGATCATATTATATTTTATATCAATTAGAAAAAGTATTTAACTAATATAAATTACTTTTATCAAAAAATATTATTATTCATCTAGAATTAACATTTTAGATAACAAAAATATTAATTTATTAAGTTTATATATTATTATTTTATATTTGATATTTATTAAATAAATTTATGTAATTATTATTAATATTATTGTAATTAACATGTATTTGTTTTATATTAGTCTTAACATAATTATTATTATAAATTTATTTATCATTAAATTAATAAATAAATTAAGTATTTATTTTAAGAATATTTTTATAAACCATGTAAAATATTTTAACACTATTTTTTTTAATTATAATAAAAATAATTCAAAATTTTTATTTAAAGATTTACTTTTTTATTTTATTTTATAAAATAAAAAATTTTAAAATAAAAATAATTATTATTATTATATATTTATTAAATTTCAAACATTAATTCAAGTATCCAAAAACTAGCATATATAATATATGGAACAACTTTCCTTTAAAAAAAAAAAAGAAACAAAGAAAGAAAAGAAAAGAAAAAGGAAAAAAGAGAGAGACTAATTATAATACTCCTTATTCCACTTTTCGTACTTATTAATTAATGGGAAAGTTAAAATATCCAGGAAGTTTTCTCTCTCTTTTTATTCGTATTTTTTCGTAATTTAATGCCAAACATTTTTCCTTTTTTTTTTATTTAGTGGATGATTGCTATTCATTAATCATCAAATCATTAATTATATATTACATTTATAAAGAATTTATGAGCAAACAATAAAAAATTCATCCTTTTTAAACTTATAATAACATCTATAATTTACGTAATTATAATTTTTATTATTAAAAAAATTTAACCTAATATTTTATATTAACTATCATTTAATTATATATTATTTAAATCCTTTTAATATTATTAAGTATTATTTTATTATTATAAAATTTAACTATTATTAAGATAATATCAATAAACATAATTATAGATTTTAGATTTTATTAAGATTTAATTTGTATATTATTATTTTATTTAATAATAGTATAAATTTGAAGGATTAGACGAGGAGAATGCTATCAATTTGTCAATTTAATTAATATTTTTTTATGTAAAAGCCAAAGCATGTCATTTACACCTTTCATTAAAATAATAAATTCAAAAACTTAAGTTTAAATATATAAAATGTAAATAGAACACATTAGAAAACTAGTCTAATTAAGTAATTATCGATGGACTTTCTTGCCTGCTTTAATAATTGTCTCAACTGAGGAGAGATTATGATTACGATTACGATTACGATTACGATTACGATTAGTATTAATAACTCATCATGGCTAAATAAATTTTATTACAGCATAATATCTTAAAATATAATCAATATTATAGAACTATTATCCAAAGGAATTAATTGTAGTACTGTTATGCGAAATATATCAATATAATAACATCAATAATATTGGAAATGCAATACTTAATAATTAATAGCGGCCAGAGAGCACTTACTTCGGACCATATTTAATTTCTTGTTTTAAATAATATATTAAGGTTAGCGTTCAAACTAATCTAATATATATTCATAATTAAACTGCTAATTAAATAGCATTTACAGTTTATATATAACTCAAGATTATAATTAGCAAATATGTATATATGGGAATCTATGCCAAATACACATGACAAGAAAAAGATCAAAAGGGCACTTGTTCTCTTTTTTGTTTCCCGTGCCACTTGATTGGATCTGGGACGTATATATTTAAAGTAAATCCCTTTTTTGTTTTCCAATTGCTCTCTCTCTCTCTCCCTCTCCCTCTCCCTCTCCTCTTTTTTCCCATATTCAGATAAGGAAAAGCTAGCAGGCTGATCAAAGCAAAAGCTTGGCCACACCTATACTGCCATCAGCAGACATATATATCATATACGAAATGAGTTGTTAATTAAATCAAGTACTGCAGCCTAATTGTGATACTTGATTCTTTAATCTAATCTTTTTCAATAGGATTTTAGCCATTTAGTTCTATTCTGGATCGTTTGTGTAGTAAATAAATCACAAACAAACAAGTTATCAATAAAAAGTATTATTTTAAATTAAAAATATATAAATATAAATATATATAAATTATAAATATATAATTTAAATAACATTAAACATAAATATAATAAATGAATGACTAAGACCAATATATCACGCGATATATATAAGATAATTTTTTTGACTTACCATGAATTTATAAGAATTCTGTAAAATATTTTTTAAGATATAACGATTAAATTATAATAAATTAATACTATAATTTATTAACCCAAACAATTTATCTAAATATATGAATTGTATCAGGTAAAACCTAATTCTAAATTGAGAATACAAATTGATAAACGTTTTACCCTTCTTTTATTTCCTTTTCTTTTTCCGTATAAGTGATTTTCCTTGCTTTTTACTTGGTGTGTCTAACTTTTATATATATACTACAATATATGTTTTTGGTCTGATTAGGATTTTAGCCTCAATTTTTTAAAAAACAAAGACTATAGTACATACATATAGTCTTAGTTTTATCAATAATCATGGGACTATAAGTTAAATTACAAATTTTTTTAAATATATATATAACCATAATTATTAAATGACTGTGATTATAATTAAAATAATAAAATTTTAAATATTTTTAAAACCAAAATAAAATAATATACTGTATGTCATTCATTTAAAAGAAATACAAAAAATAATTTACAATTTTTTTTATTTTTCTCTATTATTAATTTAATTTAATGTATTTTATTTCTTTTATAATACATATATATATATATATATCAAATTTTTTCACTCTTTTTTTTTTCTCTCTTTCTTCTTTTTACCTCTTTTTTTCATTTTTCTTTCTAATTTCCCCCGAGCGCACTGTATATATTAATATATAAATTCTTAATAATATATTAATTCCTAACCCCTTTAGGAAATTGTTGACGATCTCCCCCAACAGCTCCTCCTTGTCCAGTAGCTCGTTCATTTTTCTTTCCGTTTTCGACCGATACTAGCATCTCGCTCGATAGTTACAGCTCTCTTTCCCTCTCTTCATCCTTTTCTCTTTGTTTTTTTCTTTTTCTTTTTCTTTTCCCCTGTTCGCACCTTGTCGGTCGGTCATTTGTACTATCGTCGCTCGCGATCTAGCTCCGGGTATGTGTGATACCCTATTTTTTTACCATATCAATTCATATATGTGTTGATTCTTAGTGGATTTAGGTTTGCGCATAATATAAATTAGGGTTATTTATTTCATGTATGAATCTATATTTCTTACTATAATTTCTTAGGGTAAGGTGTTTTGTACACCTTTTAAGCATCAAGTATGTATAATGAGTCATTTCTTAGGATTAGACAGTGTAATTTCCTTCTCTTGTTAACTGATAATTGCCTCTGCATTTTTTTTCATTGTATTGAATAAGAATAGAGTTGTAACATAGAGATTTAGGATCTCGCTATTGTTGCTCATTTTAGATTTTGAAACTATGTATACATATCGAGCCTATACTAATTTTCCTTTACAGAAAAGCCATTAATTTGTGGTAGTTTATTCTCTTTTTTAATTTGAATCATTTAATTTGAATCAATATATATTATCTAATTTCCATTCACTACACAAGATCACTAACTCTTGAAAATAAAAAATATATTAAATTTTAAAACACATTTTAAACTTATAATAATAAAAATAACATTCTTATTTTGAATATAAAAATATATGAGTTAGTATTTTATTTTTATTATTATAAATTTTAAAAATATTAATTTTATGATTTTTTAAAAATATATTCGACGTAATAAAAATAAGGTTTCATGATTGAAATATAAATTATGACTAAAGTATCCTATTTAAAAAGTAGGATAGGGTAGCATATTTAGATGCATAAAACTTTCATTTAATTGCCTTAATCTTTTCAATCCAAGTGTATACTTGTATTTTTTCCTTCTAATTTTTTTTTCTAACCAATACATATGTTGTGTCATTTAGAATGGATAAGTCTTGGATGCATAAGCCAAGATTTTCACAAGATTTTTTAGGAATATAAGCGTTTTTTGAATTTTTCTTGGTTGAATGCCGCAAACGATAAGCCTATTCGTTGTCCTTGCAAAGATTGCATAAACATGGAATTTCAAAATATTGATGATATACGAGATTATCTTATTTGTATAGAGATTGTTCAAACTTATATAAATTGGTATATGCATGGAGAACCCCTAATTCAAGAGGATGATGAAACAAACACATCACTAAACCGTCAGATCAAATCCATAGATATGGAGGATTCCCCCATTGAGATGGTAAATGCAATAGAAAATGAATCTAACATAAATCAGGATGAATTTAACAAGTTGTTAGAAGATGCAGAGAAACCGCTTTATCCTAGTACCACAAATTTTACCAAGTTGTCTACAATAGTGAAATTATACAACCTTAAAGCGAAACATGGATTCTTTGATGTCAAGTTCACTGCTATATTAAAGTTAACTCATGAAATGCTCCCAAAGATAAATGAGTTGCCTACTTCTATGTATGAAGTGAAAAAAACATTGAGTAAGTTTGGTACAGAGTATGTAAAGATTCACCCTTGTCCAAATGATTGTATCCTTTATAGAAAACAATATTAAAATGCTACTCAATGTCCGGAGTGTGGTACTTTAAGGTGGAAGCCTACATCAAATGGTAATGAAGTAAAAGAAGGAGTGCCGACTAAAGTGCTTTGGTACTTTTTGCCAATACCTCATTTTAAGAGAATGTTTAAAAGTAAAGAGACATCGACGATGTTGATGTGGCATGCAGATAACAAATCCATGGATGGTATTTTGCATCATCCAGTAGATTCCCCATGTTGGAAGGAGTAGATGAAAAGTGGCCAAATTTTGGGTCGGAGCCTAGGAATTTGCGTCTTGCTATTGCCGCTGATGGGATCAACCCTCACAGTAATCTAAGTAGTAGATATAGTTGTTGGCTAATGATTATTATCACATATAACCTTCCTTTTTGGTTATGCATGAAAAGGAGGTTTATGGTGCTCTCCATGTTAATTTCCGGACCAAAACAATCGGGTAATGACATTGATGTCTACTTGGAGCCTCTTATTGATGACTTGAAGAAACTTTGGGATGAAGGAATTGATGTGTATGACTCATACAAAAAAAGAGTACTTCAATCTTAAAACAATGGTATTATGGAAAATAAATGATTTTCCATCTTATGGAAATTTGTATGGATATATGACCAAGGGGTACAATGCATGTCCAGTATGCAATGAGAAAACTTGTGCTCAATATCTATTACATTCAAAAAAGATTTCTTTTGCTGGACATACCCGATTCTTGGCAAAAGGGTATAAGTTTTGTTCTCGAAAGAAAGGTGTAAGTAATAATGAAGAAGAAGATACTCTAGTGGCTTTGTAGGAGAAGTGTTACAAAAATTACAAGGTATGATCTACAAAAAGTTGGGAAATAGGACTTAGTTCTTAAAGAAACGGCTAAATTACAACAAAATTTAAGAGGAATAGGAAAAGGAAAAGAAATGCAAAAATAAAAAAAAGGTAGTCTAAGGAAAAGAAAATTCAAAATGATTGCAAAGAAGAACGTAAAACCTGACAACGGTGACAAATGTTGGAAGAGATGTCAATTTTTCAGAAGTTTCCTTATTGGGAAACATTGCCTGTATGTCATTTACTAGATGTGATGCACATAGAAAAGAATGTATATGATACTCTAATTGGAACACTTCTTGACATTCCTTTTAAAAAAAAGGATGGTATTGCTGCCCGCTTGGATTAAAAAGAATTGGGAATTAGAAAAGAACTAGCTCCAATTAAAAAGGGATCACTAGTTAAGTTGCATCCTGCTTGTTTTACACTTTCTAAGGATGAAAAGATAACATTTTGCAAATGTTTATTGGTATTGAAAGTTCCCGATGGTTACTCATCATATGTTAAAAACCTAGTATCAATGCAAGACTTAAAGTTTTATGGTTTAAAATCACATGATTGTCATGCTTTTATGCAATAATTGTTGCCGGTGGCAATTAGATCAATTCTTCCAAAGCATGTTCATTGTGAAATCACTCGTCTTTGCTTTTTCTTCAATTCCATTTGCAAGAAAACAATTGTAGATTTGAGCTATATAAACTACAAGTAGAACTTGTTGAGACATTATGCTTACTTGAAAATTATTTTCCACCTTCATTTTTTGATATCATGGTCCACTTAATTGTTCACCTTGTTAGAGAATTGCAGTTATAAGGTCCTGTATACATGCGATGGATGTATCCTTTTGAAATATTCATAAAGTTTTTGAAAGGTTATGTTCGTAACCGTAATCGACCATAGGGGTGTATAGTTGAGTGTTATATTGCAAAAGAAGCTATTGAGTTTTGCTCTGAGTGTATCCACAATTGGAATCCCTTAGCCTAGGTTTTCATTGGGTGGTGGTTTAGAGAATATTGGTGAACCAATAAGTTCAGGCTCAGTTGAAACCATTGTACAAGTTCAATGGGAACAAAATCATTGTTTGGTGCTTGCAAACAATAAAGAGATTGAACCATACATAAGGTAAAAATGGTTTCATTTAAATCTACATTTCATAATTTATTAAATTTTATTTTCATATGTTACTCACATTACTCATATTTAATAGGATGTATATGGATATGTTAAAGGTAGATCCTCGAAACAGGATAAAAAGAGAGAAATGGTTTCAAGATGAACAAAATTATAATTTTATTTATTGGTTTCGAGATAAAGTTATGGATGAGTTAAGTATCCCTAATAATTCCATCACAGAAACTATAAGGTGGTTGGAAAATGGGTTGCGGTATGATGTTATCAAGTATCCTGGATATGTTATAAATGATTTTCGATTTACAACAAAGGTAAGGGATGAAATTCATGTTAATCAAAATAGTGGGGTTATGTTAAATGCTCAAGCTTTGCAATTTGCAAGTTCTAAGGATAAGAACCTGGTACTATTTGAAAGGATTTATTATGGAGTTATTTAAGAAGTTTGGGAGTTAGAATATCATATGTTTCGTGTTCCAATATTCTTGTGTGTCTGGGTTGCGGATAATCAACATGAAATTTGTAAGAGCGAATTAGGATTGAATCTTGTTGACCTTGGTAAGATAGGTCATCGAGATGACCCATTCATCATGGCCACCCATGCTAACGAAGTATTCTATGTAGAAGATTCTACAGACACAAAGTGGTCAGTTATGTTGATACAGCCTAAGCGAGAGTTTTATAACAAAGAGAAACAATTAAATGAAATTTTGTCCGAATATGAATCTTTTGCAAGCAATATACCTAACTGAAACGATGCTAATGATTTAGAAGATGATAATTCAATATATATGCACAATGATTGTGAGCCAACTTGGATTGATCGAGGAATAAGATAAATTTTTCTTTATTTGCAATGTTTTTGTTAGGTATGCATCGAAAAAAATATTATGTGTTTGTTTCTATTTACAACTTACATCTATAATTCTAATATTATTATATCTTTTTGATTATAAATTGATATATATATATATATATATATATATATATATTCATTTATAATGTTTTCATTCTTTGTCTATAGGTATATGGATCCTAATGAGATTGTTGACGATTGTGATAAAGATGATAGAGTTAGGAATGAACACGAACCCGCTAATAAGGAGAGTTCTATGAATAATGATACTTCTTCATATACATAAAGACCATCTAAAAGAAGGAAAAAAGAAAAAAAGTTAAAAATAAAAGAGGTATAACAAAGATGAAGAAAATTGCTAAATCAATGCGAATAGAAAAAATTATAGTTGAATTTCATAATGAATGCAACCCAATTGGAAAGAAGGGATAAAAAATGATTAGTTGGATATGAGTGTTAGAAAAAACAATGATTAGGATTATTTATAATGATTGGCAAAAGGAAGCTTTTGAGGCAGAAAAAGACATGATATGGGCAACATTGAGTATATATATTGCACTTGTACTTTTTGGTCCTTCCTTATTTAGTTTTATTGTTAAATTTTGTGTGAATTTATAGGAAAAATACAATCTTCCAAAGTCATACAAACGTAAGTGCCTTAAAACGGCTGCTTCGGGATGGAAGACATTCAAAAAGAATTTGAGAAAAAAATACATTAAGCCTTATTTGGACCCATTGAATGAGAAGAAGCTATACAAACCACCTAAGAAGTATAAATGGGTACACAATGATTGGCATACTTTTGTGAATTACACACGATCTGAGAAATTCAAGGTATTATTGAATACAAAAGTATAAATATTATCATTTAATATTTTGAATTTATATGCCCTAACAACCCTATTCATACATGTGCTCTTATTAGAAATCAAGTTGTTAACATGTTGAGTTAAGGAAGAATAATGAGTATAATCATCATATAAGAAGAATGAGTTTTTCCAACCTAAGAATTCAATTGGTGAGTTATTAAAATTAAGTTTGAATGATAATTAGTTAGATATATGGGTATACAATATTGGTGTAGCTCATTATACATATCTATAGGAGATCTCATGTATTTATTGCAGCTAACACTCCTAAAAGAAGAAGAGTTCAAAAGTAAACGAGTTCAAGATAAATTGAAAAAAGTGGTAATTATTCGAAATATTATATAATATGTTATGATTAATCGATTATATTTATTCTTATTATTTTATGTGTGAATTTATGTAAAGTAAAATGCAAGATAAGATTGATAGCGGTGAGATTGAAGAAGATATGGGTGTGGATGCAATGGTAATGGCATTGGGGAAGGATCATCCAGGCGTCTTAAAGGATGCTCCCAATATACAACATCTACTAAATATTTTGGCATGCCTAGAAAGTGCACTAATTATCCCTCCAATGAAATGGTAAATATCTTAAATGAGATGATGTTAATGAAGGAAAAGCTTGCAAGCTTTGATATCATGAAGGCAAAGATAGATTCATTAAGAGCTGAGTTACTGGGAGATAGGAGTGTAAGACATTCAAGCCATTATCCAAAACAAAATCATCTAATTGATAGTTCCAATGGGACTCCTTGTACAAAAGCAATTACACCTACATCTACACCATACATCCAACGAATTGCCACTCCTCCCAATGTGCCTACATTTCAAATGGGATTAGTTGTAAGTAATCTTCAATATTCATTCTTTTTCATATTTTAATTTTGATTTGTGTGGTGTTTAAGTCATAGTATATATGTTTTTTCTAATACTATATAGGGAAGAAATTTTTTGCTTGCATATGAGACACCATCTTGTATTGTGGCACATGGGAGGGTAGGTGATTCCTCTAGTGGTGTTTGTCATGGGCAACCTTTGAATGGGAGTTGGAAGGTTTTCGTTAGGGATGTTATTGAAAATGATTGTCCCTTACCTATACCAACAATAGAACATAATGCAGTGACAAAAGCAATCAATTCATTTGTTGTTTGGCCTCCACATCTCGTCATATTAGGAAAGGATGTAGTAAGGATATTTTCCTTACCTTTTATATATTGTTTTCATTGTTTATTAATTTAAAAATATAAATATTATTGTGTTAGATTTCTTCATATTGTGAATAAATAGGATTTGAGCAAGGAGAACTCAAAGTTACCTATTACCATTGGCAACAAAAAAGGAAGCTCAAAGGAAAAACCAATGGACAAAATAGCTTCTAAGAAGCCTACTTTGGTACCAACAAAAAAACCAATTTCATATACATATGACCAAACTAGTGGTTTTCCTAAGCATGTTAGATTTCTTATAGTTGCATGCTCATCTGCATCTTCGGTGAATGATCTTGTTGTTAAAGTTCCAATGGAAGTTCAAATCTTAGGCAATGAACTGCCTATTTTTCTATCAATTGAGTGTGTAGAAAATTTTTACACAAAGGTGGAGATTGGCTATTCAGTCATCAAATTGTTGATACAGTTAGTTTATTTCATTTTAATTCATTTTGAATTTTATGATAAGTTAAAAGTTACTCATATATATTTTATTTTGATTGTTATTTTTTCATTAATTTTTGAACTTATTTCATAGTTGGTGCTATGATGAGTTGAAAAAGAAACATTTGAATGATGTGATTAAATTTATTGATCCAAGTTGGTTGTATGTCATTAATAAGAAGAAAACATGTAATCAAATTGCGAGACAAGTTTTTGAAAGGATGCAAAATACGCAAGAAGGAGATAAGTGGATTATTCCATATAATAGAGGGTAAGTGGATTAGTATAACATTTATGAAAAATTATGTTATGTAATCAAATGCATTTACCAATATATATCTTAGTATAAATTGATAGGTACCATTGGATCTTAATTGTGTACAAGCCATTCAAAAATACCATTTATTATTTGGATTCAATGTGGGGTGAAGCGTTCTTTGATATTGAAAACATTATGAATGAGTAAGTTATATATTTTTTAAATTTAATGTTCTTGTAAAAAGTAAGTTCAATGTATCTTCATAAGTAACTCTTATTTATTTTTCCTTCATTATGTAGAGTTCTTATTATGTTGAATGGTCGTCAAAATCAAAGGTCTCAAGGTTTACCAATATGGTATAGAATGAGAGTAAGTTATAAATTCATGCTTTATTAAACTCCATAAATTCAACCTTGTAGATTTTCCATATCTATTTATATTCACTAAAAGTACTAACAATATTTATTGATAATATCTATGTAATATCTTTTTAATTAGATAATATATATTAAACTTACAATTCAATTTTTGTTCTAATGTACAATGTCCTAAGCAAGATGATTTGGTAACTTGTGGGTATTATGTCCTTATGTTTATGAGGATAATTATTGCCAATCCACTTGCTTCTATTATCAACTTTGTAATAATTTAAGTAATTTTGTGTATTTTCATTTCTTGTTTTAATTTTGATTTCAATTTTTTATTGATCAAAATATGTGGTTAATTAGCTAACAATATGTTAAAATGTGTGTACATTACAGCTTAATCATGAAGGAATTTATAGTGATATTGAAGTTGTTGAGATGTGGAATAAGTGGGCAGAATTCACAAATCGATTCTTACAGCTATAACTTACCATATAGTCAAATAAAACACTACGGTGAATGATGTGGGATGTTCATGACTCGTTTTTTAATAAAAAATTTGGATTTCCTGTTTCATTTTTAGAATAAGAAGTAGAAAGGACTCTTGTGTTCTGGATGTTGTATATGCATGATTATATTCATGGAATCTAGATATTGGTATGCTCATATATAGTAGATGCTTATATTCACAGGTACTATCACATGGTGTCATTTATTATAGACATTTTTATGACACTATAATCATGGTGTAACTCATATATTGAGAATAAATAAGTAGAGGGGACTCTTGTGTTCTGGATGTTGTATATGTAGGATTATATTCATGGAATCTGGATGTTGGTATGCTCATACTAGATGCTGTTTTTTATGAGGAAATTAATGCACATAGTAGATGCTGTCAAGGACCCTTCCTCTGTCTCTCTGTTGTGCGTAATTGATATGGGTAGTACTAAATAATAATGCTATTGCTGTTAATGATATAGATAGTACTAAATAATAATCTTGTTGCTGTTATTGATATTGGTAGTACTAAATAATAATGTTGTCGCTATTATTGATATGGGTAGTACAAAATAATAATGTTACTACTGTTATTGATATGTAATATTGTTGAATTGTCTCTCAAGTTTTAGTATTAGGTCGAGTAACATCAATTTACTTAGAGGCTAGATAAGCATTCCAACTTTCACTCTTGAACAGGTTGAAGAACTTATTATGGACCATTTGTTGTATATGGAGGAATAGATATATATTGAAGAACTTATTGTGGAAATATGAGGTATTGCTTATATTCATGGAATCTGGATGTTGGTATGCTCATATATAGTAGATGCTTATATTCAAAGGTACTATCACACGGTGTCATTTATTATAGACAGTTCTATGACACTATAATCATGGGGTAATAAACCTATATATTAATAATATATAAGCAGAAAGGACTCTTGTGTTCTAAGTGTTGTATATGCATGATTATATTCAAGGAATCTGGATGTTGGTATGTTTATATATAATAGATGATTATATTCACAGGTACTTTCACACGGTGTCATTTATTATACATTTTTATGACACTATAATTATGGTGTAACCTATATATTAAGAATAAATAAGTAGAGAGGAATTTTGTGTTTTGGATGTTGTATATGCAGGATTATATTCATGGAATCTGGATGTTGGTATGCTCATACTAGATGCTGTTTTTTTATGAGAAAATTAATGCACATAGTAGATGCTATCTAGGATGAATATTTTGAAGAAAAAGCATTAGAATGGGACATATAAAATATTTTTAGATTGATTTAAATTGTAAACAATTTGATTAGTTAGCAGTAGTAAAGTTTTTACATGAATATTATCATATTTTTAGAACACTTTAATTAGCTTGTTTTTATTATATATGTTTTAGTGTATCGATCTATTAAACTCTTAATGTAATATCTCTCTTATGTTTAATATAATGACTCTTAATTTTCTTAATTTTCTCAATTTATTTTAATTTATAATTGAAAATTAGCTTAATTGAGATGTATATAGTCATGGTTTAAGTGTAACCAAAACAATAGATATCATTTTGATTACAAGTCTATGGCCTCGGTTATTAGAAAACTGAAGTCATAGGTCATTACCTTTGGTCTCTCTCTCTTAGGCCTTTATTCTTATAACCGTGGCCATAGACCTACGGTCACGGTTAAAAACCGAGGCCATATCTATGTATTGTAGTAGTGATATATTCTCTACCAACCAAGCAAATAAACGAAATCAATAACCTTTAAAGCAAAACGAAAACAAAGGAAGAAAAGAAGCTCAAACTTGCAAAAAGAAGCAAAATGAAAACAGAAGAAAAAAATCCTTATGGGTAAAAAATTAAAGAAGTGAATAGTTAGAAAAAGTGTGTAATAGTTCAAATTTTTTATTTAATTTTCCAACAATCCTCCACATGAATGAAGAATGACGGAGAAAGCAGAACAATGACTCCAACCATATTTGACAAGGATATAGACTTTAATGATCTAAAACCTATATAAGATAAGTAAGTGTTACTCTTTCAACCTTCTCTTGTGAAAGTATGTTTACCTTATTGGCTGAGTAGTAGACATGATGTCCTTGAACTTCTCTACCATTTATGTAAGTGATGACATATTTCGCACGAATTTTTCCTAGCATAATTCAGTTCTCACTGTTATGTTGATTTTGGCCATGAACATATGCTTGGTTCTATGAAAGTCTAAAGAATTAAACCCTCACAATTATCTTTCGAAGCGGCCCTACTTCTTTTTCATATAGGTGATTGATAAGAGTCAAATTATTGCATTTTTGTTATGATTTAAATGTTGATATTTGTGTGAAAATTGCATTTATTTGATTATTTAATCCACAAATGTCATTTCACGGGTATTTCGTGTTTAAAGTGCAATTTCAGGTAAAATCATGATTTTGGAGAAGTTTGAGACAAATTTCAATGATCGGGATTGAGTGAAAATAAAAAGAAAACAAAGTTTCAAAATTTGGAAATCCCGCCGCCGGTGGAAAATCCTACAGAAAGCACGGCAAAAATCTTCCCGAGAGCACAAAATTTGGAAAATTCATCTCGCCGCCGGCCACATTATTTTGGCCGCCAGCCAAAATCGAAAACCCAAAAAAAATTATTTTCCAGAAATCTCGCCGCCGGTGAGTTTCGTCCGAAAACAGATTTTTTTGTTGTTTTGTTCCAAAATTGCCCCCCCAAACTCTAGATCTATATATACAATATGATGGAGAAAGAGGGGGACGGCAGAGAGAACAAATCTGAGTCAATTTTGGCGGAAAAAAAGGCAATTTTGGAGAAGCTTGAAGGATCATCACCATTGTTGCTACCAAGTCTTCATCTTCAAGAGTTTTTCATCTCTTCTCCTTAGCCTTCATATTCTGCATTTTATTCAGATTTGTTATTCATGAATTCAATTGAAATAATGGTTGTTCTTATTTCTGTTATGAACTAATTCGTTTTTGCTAAGGCTATGATGTAGTTGAATCAAGGAAATCTGATTTCTTTTGTTATTGTTATATGATTTCATTGTTTTCAAGTTGAGTGTTTATTTCCATGCTTAATGCTTTTAAATTTCTGGCCAAGATTTAGATGATTAGTTGCATTATATTGAGACCGAGAGGAGATATGTAATGAATGCTTCTTGTGATAAATACCGTATGTTGAATGCGAGTGTGAGAACTAATGCATGATGTATGTGATTAATCTAGAAATTCCATAAATCTTAATATGCTTGTTTGTGATTAAATCTTCATAGAAATATAGTTGATTTTCATAGATAAGTAATTCTAATATAACTCGAGAGAGAGTATTAGGTAAATTTGGGTTTTTCAACCATCACTTTTAGCTTTGATTCTCATATAACATGACTTGAAATCGGATTGAATTGATTTAGCGAAATCAAATGCCTTAGCATTTTTAATCATTTGTGAACAACATTAAATTTTGTTATTTGCGTTTAGTTTTATGTTAATTTGCTTTTAAAACAATTTCAACAATTCGGTTTTCAAATAAAATTAAGGTTAGTCAATTTCGGTACTTAGTAACGCCATTCCTTGTGGGTTCGATATCCGTACTTTTGTACACTTTATTACTTAAACGATTCGTACACTTGCGAAAATAAGCATCAGTGATCTATTGTCTTTATGAGTACTCTACAAAGAGTAACCCACCTACTTTGCTTGGTATTTTTTTTGATAAGAATCATTAAAAGGCTTAGGTTAATCTTTACTTATGGATGTCACTTTTTTCATCATAAGAATGGACTTGAGGGTAAAATTTATAGTGATTCAACTAAGTCTTTACAATTAGATTGTCCCTTTGAACCTAGATCTTGGGATATCCAGTCAACTAGGTTTTGTTTCCTTTGTAAATCCTTACTCTTTCATAGGCTCTAATCTCATTTTCCTCAATGCCTTATCAACTAACTCTTGATACAGATCCATTGTGTTATTCTTTAACTTCACATAATCAATAGAGATAACCCTAGTTGAGAGCAGTTGTCTAATGATATTATGTCTAAGATGTGTATGTCGAGACTTATCATTATATATGTTGCTTTGTGCCCTACTAATAGCTGATTGATTGTCACAATGGCTGCATATTATAGGTACAACCTTCACCCCTACTTAGGAATATCCTCTAAAAATTGCATAATCATTTGTCTTCTTTGCCACATTTATCCAAAACAATGAACTTGGATTTCATCATGGAACTTGCAATGCACATTTGTTAAAAAGACTTTTATGAAACAGTTGCACCACCTAGTGTTAATACATATCCACTGGTAGACTTTGTCTTTCATATCAGTTATTCAGTTTGCATCATTATATCCTTCTAATGTTGTTGGATATCTTATATAGTGTAATATATAGCTATGTGTATATCTTAATTATCTAAGTAGTCTTGTGATACCTTTCCAATGATCAGGACCTGGATTATTGGTATATTTACTTAGTTTACTTTGTGTAAATAATGCACAAATTTTGAATTTGATAAATAGCTCATAAGTGTACGAATCACTTTGTAAGAAGTGATAAGTATATTTCTAAGGTCGGTCTAAAGAGAAATTATGTTATTTTTAAATAATTCAAAAAAATTCTTAAAACTGAAAAAAATGAATCTAAATATCTTGTTACAATTATTTAGATTTTAAAATATCAAAACTAAAACAAAAATTTAAAACTAGATTTGATTCAACAAGTAGTAGACAAGTAAATATTTAATCATTCAATGAAGAATTTATGAGATAGATCTGTTAGTTAGTCATACTTGCTTAAAATTAATTAGGTCATTAAAGATGTAAATTAATATTACTTGTTTTCTCCTTTTTCTATGAAAATATTTTAAGGTCGGGATCAGATTCATTGTTAATAAAAACTAATTAATATCCTAAGATTGGGATTACCAATTGTATTATTAAATTATGATTTATTTCTAAGAAAGTAGAAAAATAACTAAATTACTACTTAAGGTCGAGCACATAATTTAGAATTTCATTCAAGGTGTCAAAGTTCGATTTAAGATTGATATATCTAAAACCTAACTTTTAGATTTTAAATTTATTATCGTCAATATATTATTCAATCATAAATCTTTATGAAAAATCATTGAAATAGAATATTATTTCAAATCAAATCTAGATAACCAGATCATAAATTTAACCTTCATATTTTAAATATATTATAAAAAATATGTCATTAATATATTTGTTTTGTAAACAAATTTGTAGTTATATTGAATGAAAAAATAAAAATCAATTTATTTTATAAAAATATTTACCAAAATTAATATTTAACAAGCATGATAAAATAACTAATATCCCATAGTATTTTAAGCCAGACATGCGTAGATTTAATAAATGATTAGTATATTAAAAATAGTATTTATAACAACACATAAAATTAATCCGAAAATGAAAGAATATATTTAAAATTAATACCTTAAGCGTATCCTTTTAAGTATAGAATTTCAGTATTAATCTGAACCTAAAAGACCTCCAAACATATTTTCCTATATTGTTTATTGGATCAAAAATTATTACATAGAAATTACAACTAAACTAAATCCTAAGCTGCTAAATAAATTTGAAACTAAAAACTAAAGAGAAAAATCAGACTTGTGCTCATTTGGGATGAGAAATAGGAAAAGGGAAGGAGTTTTATAGGTGAGAAAATGCTACAAAAATGAGAGAAATATGGATGGTATTGTCTTGCATTGTAACACACTTTTTCCACCACCATAGTCTACTTCAATCTGGCACACGTTTCATTTAAGATTCGAAGCTCTAGCACCGTTGCACACTTAAAGCACTGTCATGGCATGCATTAATCTTCATTTCTTTAACTTATTTTTTTTTGTTTCACTCCCATACAAGCTTGGTTGGTTCATACATATGGATTATATATGTTATCCTTGTATTATTTGTATTTACAATTAAGTGATTTTAGGTATAACTCTTCGAGTGTTTATCAATTGAATCATTTTGAAGCTAGAAATACCTTAAAAAAACAAAACATTCCTGTGATTACGAAAACATAGATTTTCTAAAATAATGATAAAATTATTCAAATAAAAATTTATTTTGATACTAAAATTCAAATAAATCATGTAATATTTGCTTTTAAATACTTATCACAACTCGAAACCAGTTTTTTGTTAGTCTCTAGTAAGGAAAAAGGTAAAAACTAAAAACAAAAATGAAAATAAAATTAAACTATCCTAAATTATTTATATAGATTGACATGGTTATATTTAGTTTATGTAACAAGTCTTTAAAATCCTAGGTTGCTTTAGTGGAAGATTTTAAGTATCGTGAGGGATTTCAGTGATGATACCTACAAGCATCAAACTAAATGCAAAAAGTTAAAAGAAATAACAAAAATAAACAAATAAAAAGTAGCAAAATAAGAAAAAAAAGTAAAAATTAAAATGAAAAATAACAAAGTAAATACAAAACTTCTCATGCTTAAGTATCTTTTAAGTTCACAATTAAAATCAAAAGCATAAGTTAAAGTACTATCTTAAGCATTCATGATTTATTATAAAAATTAGTTGAAAATAAAAAAATCATATTCCATATCAAAAATATATCAATATTGATTTACCCAATTTTAGTGTTAGGAATCTGAATTCAATTAGACTCTAATCCTCACAAGTCATACTCTCAATATGACACTGATCCTATGAGTTTAAACACTTATTAAAAGTTATATGCAAATAGAGTTTATGTAAAGAAATGAACTAATAGATTCACTTATGTTTAAAGAAGAAATATTTGATCTTATGAAAATAATCAAATGATAAGATTTATAAAGAAATCAAATACTAATTTCATACATCAATTAAAATCATCAAATAAAAATATCAATTATATGCCTTTGAAGATGAATGAAATGCAATGAATTCAAGAGAATTTATTTCCGATCCTTCTTTTGTAATAATCATTTCTCATAACTTTAGGGATTTTTAGGCCATAGTATTTGGCTTTCTTTTGTGTATTGGTTTTAGGAAACTCTTGATATTTCTCTTTTTGGTGGATGTTATACATGAAAGAAGAAAGGCATACATTTTCTATTTTTACTTAAGTCATTAAATTTAAGCAATAAAAATAAGTATATGACACTTTATCATATGTAAAAATCCTAATATTCAATGCAAAACCTATAGAGATCATCTGACAATTTGAATAATAAGAAGAGTGTTTAAAGGAGTAGAAAAAAAATATTATTACTCAGAATGAAAAGATAAAGACTCAAAACATTCTCACAAGGTAATCTCCACTATTTGATTCCTAAACATCAATTATGAGTTTATCTCAATTTTAACATTTTATCATAAAACACAATGTATGACAAAAACAAACTAATTATCACATCACTTTATCATAAGTTCAAGAAATTAATCCAACGGTGCAAAGACTCAATCATTTGCTTAAAATCAACTAAAAACATGATAATTTTGAAAGAAAAATTTAAAAAATGAGTCAAATTATCCCTAGACCAAAAAGCAAATAAATGAAAATTATATGAAAATAAAACAAATAAAAATTTCAACATATGTTTAATAAAAAAATTTGAATTTTGCCTAATGTTTTTGTATATGTAACTTTTTCCACCCCCAATCTAGAATTCACATTGCTATCAATATAACAAATAATAATCAAAGATAAAGAATAATGAAGAGAACAACTATCCATTTGTTGTACATGATCAAGTATTAATGTGAAAATTTAGGTGCATTCATTATTCCAAACATTTTAATATATACAAACAGAATACTTTGTACTTCTTCTATATCAAAACAATAATTATAATTTCAATAATTTCCTAATAAAATAAACATCATTCACATAATAATAAATAAAATAAAATAAAGTAAGACAAATAACATGAAATGAAAAATAATATCCAAAAAACAAAAATAATTAAACAAAAATAAAGAAAATAATATTACCTACGATGATGAGTTGCCTCATATCTAATTCCTAGTTTAACATCTTAGCAAAATTGAAAGAATCCACAACCCAGTATACAACACTTATATAGTTTATACAATAGAAGTACATAATCACAAAAAATATAATATCAAAAGTAGATAACTATAAATCATAGACATTATAAATTAATAACAGAAAGCAAGTAAACAACAAAAGCTTCCTAATTAGAGTTTAGCTTCAATATATTGAGACATATACACACTAAGCTCAAATTATATTAGCTCAATAAGTGATCATATATAACACTCGATATAACAAGGTAAACCCATATAGAGATCTATTTACATGGTAACATCCATGAGTTACTTAAGACAATCATTCAGTAGTAAATAATTCAATAAACAATACAAGTTATAACTCTAATGAATAGTAAAACCACTATTACCTCTATTAGTAGGGACCTTAATCCTAGTTGCTTAATGTTGCTCTTTACTTGATGCTTTTGCAACAATATGGTTCAACACTAGTAGCCAGCTATCCTCCATAACTAACACATCCTAATGTGGTATGATTGGTAACCAAATGTCAGTAACTAGAAGTGTATCAACTTACAACCTCATGGGACACACACTCTACTACTAATGTTAAATCATGTACAGGAGACACATAGTCAAACCATATACTCACATAGAAAATGATTTGATCACAAACCATACTAAATGATCCACACTCAAATATGATCTCATAAAAATAATTTCTAAAACAAATATGAATCTTAGTATGAATTTTGGTAGAGAGAAATGAGTGGGGTATTTATAGGGCTTAGTTTTGGCACCTCACCATCCACCTCACTAACCACTTCGTCAACCACCTCGCCAAGGGTCGTGGCAAGGATGGTAGCGAGCAAGTTGGCCAGGTTGTAAAAGGTCACATTTTTTTGTTTTGAAAAATTACTGAGTAGACATCATGAATACTCGTACTTGAAACGAACCAAATGCAAGGGACAACATCGGCAGGCACACTATGATAACCAACCCTGTGCTATGTGTAAAATGCTCTAATATAAAGTGTACCCAACTATGTGCGTGTATGAATTATTAATCTAGAGTAACAAACCTTACACATAGAAAAATAAAATACTAAGTAAAATAACAGACATCGTGTTTGATATATGGGAAGCCAACATACAAACACAAGTACAACGGGAGTTACATTCTCCCTTTTTGGCTTTTCTTATCAAAACACTACATAACTAGATATAGACACTTATCAATCATGAAAAGATCATGAAGAAGTCTTAAAGTTGTTTGTTCCCATGAAAAACATAACAACACACACAAAAACCCAAAAGACACATCTATTCCAAGTGCATCCATATTAAGTGCTCCATCCAACTTCATAAATCATCTTATGGATTCTGACACTCTGAAACATCGCACACAAAACATCTGAAGCTCAAAGGCTTCACTTTACACCTTTAACTTGCATACACAAAATAAATACATACCCTATGAACGTATCGTGCATAAACAACATATAGTCAAACCATATACTATCTTGTTACCCCTACATAAGTACACAATGATTGGCATAAAGACAAGTAAACATGTAACACTCCTCCTGACTTCATGCAACACTCTTCATAAATGCATGCAAGTCAGACAACAATATGTAGTGTAATTTTATGCTCATAGCCCATGAACACACAACATTACCAAAAACATATAGTTTTGCACATAAAATTCTCCCCCGTTGTGGCATAAAAATTCAAAGGAACACCTCAAAATGAGGGAGACAAGACATACAAATATGATATAATCCTAGCACTAATGCAATAGAGCGGTAAGATTAAAGAAAAAATATGCTTCAAGAGAAATTAGCAAGGTAGAATCATGCAACATGCAACAAACTAAATGCACAGGCAACAAAAGATAAGTGCAAGTAGAAAATATCTCAATCTACCAAAGAAAACATATGTCATGTTTTCTAGCAATAGTTACTATGCAATGAACCATAAGTGGGAAGCATGCAAGAAGAAAGCAGAAGTAGAGAAATACATAGGTAGACATGTGAAACAAGAGATTGCATAAAATGCATAAAACATGTCATACTACCAGTCCAATTTATGCATGGTTCTTATAAAGTGATGACAAAGAGAAAAAATCAGCACATGAACAAGACAGAAAAAACTCATAAAATAGGACAAATAGTAGGAAATAAAACAAACACATCACTTCCTTTGATAGCAAACATGAGACACACAACTCTTCCACTAAAAATATACATGTGATACAATGAACATGTTATGCATTCTACTCGTAAACACCCCCAACATAGTAGCATCTACATAAAGTACAAAATAAGAAACACATAACGAGAGAAGCAAACAAAGCATGCTCAACAAATCAAAGTGTTCGTAAAGAATAAGAAATACATTCTACACAAATATCCACATATTCATTAATCCATGAAGCATTCATGTGAAAGTATGAATAAATTTTTGATGTCGTGCATAGTGTGCAAAAATTGTTTACTCTATATGCCATCATGATATGCTTATGTGAACCAAGCAAATCAAAATATACACTCAAGTTGAACCAAGCTTCATATGTCCACAATTAGTCTCTCTCTCCACTAATGTAAGTGCCAGCCTAGAAGAAATCAATAGGTCTTTCAAAGTTTGTAATGATAGGTTGAGGTAAGGATAAGGAAAATAAGACATTTAGGCTCAAGCAAACCTTTGTTGAACTAGTCAACAAACAATTCATTTCCATGATAGAAATACTCTCATACATGGGTTCTTTTCTCTTTACTTCTCACAGTTTAACCAAAGAAGTTGTGAGAACAGTACACACAATTCAAATGTTAATTTAACACATTATTTAAAAACTTAACATCTTTTCACTTTCCTTTTTTTCGCTCCTTCATTTTATTTTTCAATCAAATAAATCTTAACACTTCATTTTTTTAATATTTTTCTTCTCCATCTTATTCTCCTCTTTTTTTTAATATGATCATCAAAAAGTATTCAACCTTTTCCTTTTTATTGATCAAAACCAAGAGAGGTAATGCAAGAGCATACAAGCTCAACAAATGGTGTAAAAGGTAAGTGGGAATAAATAATTGGGCTAAGCTAGTGTTTATGTGCAAAGAAATGAAGGGATACCAGAATGGGTTAAATATGGGAGACTAAAGATATGAGAACAATGGTGCCAATAAAGGATAAAATGATACAAGAAATGCTTACATCCTCTTTCTATCCAAGCATCGCCCAGAATTTCACCTTGAGAGACACTAAAAGTGGATTCTAGAGCTTATTAGGGAAACACAAATCATCAAAGTGAGATTCACACAAGTTTCTCAAAATAATCATACATATTCACAAAAATATGGCATGTGCAAAAGAAAATTTTATCTGAGATAAAACAAACAAGAAAAATTCAGCCATACATGCTCTCATAGAATACACATAAAAAAATTCACACTTCAATTCATTTTAAAAGCATGCCAAACAAATATCAACATGATCCCTCTAAAATTCATTTTACATGTAATAGATTAACAAATAGAGGAATATGTCAGCCTCATAAACATAGAACAAAGACTAACAAGAGAGATGATAAGAAAGGACTCAAAACATATCAAAGTCCAAAGAGAAGAGGAAAGTGTTCAAAAGAGAGAAATAAAAAAACTCATATTATCGCTAGTCAGGAGAAAGAAAGAAACTAACTAACTAGTGAACAACATAGGTAACAACTCTAAAAGAAAGTAGAAATAAGAGATGCTACAAAAGCCCCTAAGCATGAGAGAAAGGCAAAAGTTTCAACATTGTATGTAGGTCAAAGGTCCTAAAGACAGGTAAATAATCTATATGACATATAGATTCACATCGTAAACTAAAGCAAACACAAAAAAGAGAAACACTCATAAAAACATGCTTGCAAAAATCATCACAATTAACTCAATGAAATAACTATAGCACAATATAAGGATAAGAAGGAAAAAGGTGGACATAAGTCAACATTGGAAAAACGGGGAAACAATACTAAACATGCTAGGTGTAGGATGAAGAACCTAGCAAAACAAGAGATAAACACGCTATATGACATGGCATTTGCATGATATGGTATTATAAAATATAATCCAAATACTTTGACTACATTAAGAACATGTGGCATAATGCATATATAAAAATCCATAGAAGAAGATGTAGGCAGTATGCATGAAAAATGCACATAAAGAACAAGTTAAAGTAACTAGCCTATTAGAAAACTAGTAAAGGACGGTACATAAAGGAAAAGCAACAAATATGACAATTAACATACAATGCACTGCAAGGAAATAGTAAGAAAAAGAAGAGAAGAAGAGTTAAACATATGAACACAAATAAAATGACACATATTCATAAATATAAGAATGACAACTAAAGAGAGGAAGGAAACAATCAACTTAACTCCAAAAAATCAACCAAAAATACTGATCAAACAACATCCCTCCATTTAAAGAATATGTGAGGGGTAATAGAACTAGGAGCTAGCCTTTGGCTCATATGAGCATAAGGAGTATTTGAAACTCTTGGTTTGTTTTGTTTAAAATCTCTATAAAATCATTACTATTCATCCATAGAAATAGGGCAAGGTGGACTTTGTGAAGCATATTTATTTCTTTTCACACTATGCCTCAAAGGCATAATGTAACCTACTTGAACATGCTCAGATGAGACATAGTAGCTACATCTAGACAAAGAAGGTGAGGGTGAATGAGGTGAAGTACTTCGAGATGAACTTTACACATATTTAGGACACTACCTAGAAAAGTGGTGAGTAGTGCCATAAAGATAATAGGTATGATAATTGAAGTTATTGAATTTGTGTCCCTTACTTTGAGGAGTTATACGTGGATGAGAGAAAGGAAGGGCACTCATGTTAAATTTCCATAGCAAGGTCTTACATCCCCTAGTTCACCCCAATGGTGACAAGTAGGGATAGTAGTAGGTAGAGGTAGTACACTATTACTAGAGTGAAAAGAGGTGTTAGCCTTAGATGAAAGGGTCTTCACTTTCTAGAAGAACTAAGCTGGAACTTGACAATAGACTTACTTTTAGGGGTTGAAGAAACTGACTTCAACTTATAATCTTGATCAGTAGACTTGAAACCCTTAGGAGCAGTAGAAGTATAAGTATAAACCCTTTCATTATACTTGATACCGCATTTATCAATAAATATCTTTGTATTATTAATAATTTCACTTAATTTTCGAGAACCATAAATCATTTATTTTAGTAATAGAGAAATACCGAGCCAGTTCTTTTTCACTCACATAGATTTTATTTTTTAAAGTTATAATCAACTCTTCCTTTTCCTTAAGGAAAGATTCAAGGTAAGCCATTGAATTGTTAAGAATCCTAACTCTTTTTTTCATATGTTTCATTTCAGCCTTATTCTCAATGAGAGATAAGTTAGATACTCCTTGGAACTTTCAAGGATAATTATCTATTTCTTCAACTATTCAATATCATCCATTTGATCATTTTAGGGATCATGATTGACATACAATGGAGTAGCTTTATTAGAGGTGGAACACTTCAATTATTCCTTAACTATCTTCATCTTCTCGAGATTTGGGTCAAACTCTTACAAATATAGATGTCACTTTTGAATGACCTCATTCCTTTTAGTGAGATCATGTTGTTGATAATCAGTTGAGGACTTCCTTTCCTCAAGATTTTTCTTCAAAGACTAAACCACAATTGAATCAACTTTTACAAATTATGTCCTCTCTTTGAATCTATTTTGTGAAAACTATTCTACTAGGATTTTTTCATTAGCTAATCGATTAAAAATTTATGGTTGTGTTTGATTGATTGACAAGCCTGTGCTATTCACCAAATTGTGCTTAATCATCTATTCTTGGGTTTTCTAGTGATTTTGTTTTATCTACTATTATGTTAAATCATATATCTAGGATTGTTCATTGTTTAATCCACTCTAGAACACATATTATACTTGTATTTTTGTATTAACATTTGAGGTGCCAACTAAACGAGTTCGATGACTCATATGACATAAGTTTATCAAAACATTGGTTCAGATCCAAGCAGCTTTCTTATGGAGAATGTGAAAGAAATAAGAGGCTTATAAGTAGGTTACTTGGGGTGTAGTTTGAGCCCTAGCCTTTAAAATGAACATATTTTCATAGTGGATAATTAGGTGGTATGATGGAATGGTGGTTTTCCTCTTAGGTAACTGTTATGGCCTAGGTTATTTCCACCTAAAAATATTATATGTCAATTTATCTTTCCAAAGTATTTTATTCACACACGATTGCATGTCTAGCTATCGGTGAAATTTTAATTTGGTATATTTCTATTCATTATCTATTCACCTTTCTAGGTAATTAGATCTATAACTTGAAAACTTTTAATTGATATCAAAGTGGGTCAATAGATATGCTTAGTGTTGCCTAAGACTTTGCTATGGATCATTTGAGAGATGATTCATCTACAACCCATACTCCTTTCTTTGATGGGTCTAACTATCAATATTAGAAGGCTCGTATGAGAGCCTTTTATGGTCTATAGATGAGAGTATCTGGAACACTATTATTTATGGTTGGGAACCACCTACTGTTTCCAAAGATAATGTAGTCACTCTTAAACCTATGAGCAAATGCACCTCTAAAGATAAGACTGCCAGTAACCAGAATAAAAAAGTTATAAATACTATATTTACTGTCTTGATGAGTTCTTAAAAGCACTTAATATAACATGATTATATGCACTTTAAATGATAAAATAGATTTGTACTTGCATAGTTTTATTATCATTTAAAGAAAATATATATTTTTGGAATCATGGATACGTTTTGTTGATTTTCAATTATTTTACCTTCAAAATGATGTAATTGATCAACACTCAAAAAATAGAACAAGAAAGCATTGGTTACAACATTGAAGCATAAAAGCTCAATATATATAAAGCTTACATATGTTTCAAACCACTAAAAATGGTGTAAAATAAAATTGGGTTCCAGAAGTTTAGGGAGACGAGTATTGCAATATGGTATTTTATGTGCCATGGAAACATAATAGTGGATCAAGCCATTAATGACATATAGGTTGTCTCATGCCATAGCTCAAAATCAATGTATTCCACGGTGCACAATCATCTGATCAACCTTTTTCTCCCTTTTGTAGCATTTTCTAAAGCTATATAAAGAAACCCTCTTTCATTGTAAAAATTATCCTTTTCATCCCTCAACTCTCTTCTAAAGTTATTTTCTCAATTTGAGAGTTGAACATAGTTTACGTGGTAGTCTTACTTTCAATTTAATAAACTATGTTGGCAATTCTCTTAGGAGGTTTTCAAGAAATAGAAATGATACTAAGTTTATAAGGGTACACTTGAGGTATAATTTAAATTTATTCTTTTTAGATTAATTTTATCTGTTGTTTTACATGCTACGTTTAATTTACTAATAATTTCTTAATTAAGCATGTTTTGTTAAAAATACTATGGGATATTAGTAATATTGTTATGCTCATGAAAGATTAGCGATTTTAAATTTTTATTATCAAAATCTTAAAAAACAAATTATGTTGTAAATATTGTGATTTTTGTTTGAAATCTTAAAATATCTAGATTTTTAACTAATCACTTTGGATTTTTCAAATTTCAAATTTTCAAAAAAATGGGAGGAGTAAAATAAAATTTAGTGTGGAGAACAAAGTGTTTTATGCCACGATGTCCTTTTATTTGCACCACAGTATGGGTGTTTCTGATAAACTTGGATTGATGTTCAAAGGTTCACATCGTGACATATTTTTATTCTGCATTATGGCATGCTTACTAATTCTAGCTAGAAATACCTCCCTTGCATGAAAACACCCACTAAATACCTCTAAACCCTTAAGAATAACAACTTTCTCCAATAATCTTTCCAAACCTTTCATAAAAATCACTTTCCTAACATTTTCCTACCCATTCCTTAGAGATATTTTGAAAAACAATCAACAAAATAAATCTTTATCTTCAAAGAGGGGTGTTCTTTATTTTCTTCGGTCCATAACACAACAAGAGGATAATTTGAGCAACAACAACACTAGAGGGATGTTCTTCGACTCATAAGTTTTTAGAATTTAAGTCTTGAAATCAAATTCTCTAAATGTTTTTGGATAATTTGTGAATTTTTAAGAGTTCCAAACTCTAATTAAGACTAAGAGGGGTAAGGAAAATATTATAATAAATTGGTTTATGTGTTTTTTTGGAATATTTGAGAACCCTAGAAATTTTAGATGTTGTTGAAGTTTTGATATGGCACTAAAAAGAGGTCAAAATAGTAAAGGAAAAGAGGTTTTCTAAAGAATATGATAGAGCCAACTTTTCAAGTTATGAGGCCAAATGACATTTTGAAAAAGGTGAAGAAGTCAATAAAGGTTTCATATCTAAAAAGGGATGGATTTTGATTTGGAACCTAATGCCCAATTTGAGGGAGTTACTGATGTCATAGAAGTTTTAGGATGGAAAAAGTTCATAAAGAAGCCTAATATTGTTATTGAATCTCTTGTTTGGGAATTATATTCTAACACTCCTGATGCGGTTGATGATGTAATGAAGGTATAGGATGTACTAGTCTCGTTTGGGCCAAATGATATAAATACTTATTATTATTTAGTGAATATTGGGTAGGGTGAGTATGAAACATAATTAAATAATGTTGATTATGCTACAATACTTGAAAACATAATTGTAGAAGGGATTGAATGGAATTATGTTGTAGAAAATGTGGTGAAAGGGAAATTTTACTATATGCTATTACATTCAAGACGTCTACGAATGTAGGAAATATAGTTCACCATAAGTTCAAGCTATCTATAAATTGCCACTGTTTGAGTTACTTTTTCCCCTATTAGTCACTACTTTATGTAGGAAAGCTGGGGTACCTCATTCAAAAGTTGACATTATAATTCAATTTGGTGAATTATAAAATATGGAATATTTCAATGAACTCACCTCTAGTACCAACATAGCCCAAGGAAAAGAAAGGCCATTCCTTCAACAAAATTGACTATGAAAGAAGAAATTCATAATTTTTGTGAAAGAATAAGCTACACAAAAGAGTGCCAGTAAGCCTACATTGCCCAACAAGATGTATTTTTTAATTTAAAACATCATGATCAAGTGGATCATAACCAATTGATGTATGAAATGAACAAGTTACAATTCATTCATCTTCTAGTGGATACAAGCCATTTTGTAACACCCGAGTATCAATACTATGATTTCACATTTACACTTTTTGAATGATCACGACAACAACCTAAACAACAAAATTTGGATGATATAAAGGAGGAGCTCTAAATTATTTATGGAGTTCTATGAGTTTTTATATATTTTATTTTATATTATTTTGAGATCTTTAATTTTATTGTTTTTGAATATTACGTTTTCTTTTGTTTTATGTTAATTATTTTATTTTAAATTTGTAAGAAATACACAATTATCTATGTGAATTTAAGATGCTTGGAATTATAGATGCATCTATAATTCCAAACCAATACTTGAGCAGGTTCGAAAAATGGGTAACTTCTCTATTCTTTACTCTTTCTCTTTATTTTACAATTGTTATATCGAGGGCAATGTAAGTTTTAGGTTAGGAGTGGGAAAAGTTGCATATTTATAAATTTGAGCTAATTTAAAATTTTTACTCAATCATATGTTTATATTTTTACTTATTTTTGTGTGCTTTTATTTGTTTTTATTGGATTAGAAATTTTTAGATTAATTTTAAAAATTTTCTTGCAAAATTTTCATTTCTTTTATTTAATTTTAAGTAAAGGATTAAGTGTTTATATTGTTACATTGATTTCTTGAACATTTCACGGAGTAATATGATAATTAGTTAGTTTTTGTCATAATTTGTATTTCATGATAAAATATTAAAATTGAAATGATAAAATACTAAAATTGAAATAAACGCAATATTGGTGTAGATATCAAATAGTGGAGACTATATTGTGAGTATGTTTTTAGCCATTATCTTCCCATTCTTAGTGATAACATTTTTCTACTATTTTAAACATCATTCCTATCAATTTCAAATTGTTAGATGATCTCTATAGATTTTGAATTGAATGCTAGGATTTTTACATCTAATAAAGTGTCATATATATTTTTTTATTACTTAAATTGAATGACTTAAGTAGAAATTGATGGTGTATGCCCTTATCTTCATTCGTGCATGATTTCTAAAAAAGAGAGACATATATGGGTTTCATAAGCCAAAACAAAAAGAAAAAAATCCAATAATTAGCCACTCACTATATCATGCAAAAATATGTATAAATTAGTCCTCTTTAAGAAATATATCTCTAAAAAAAGAGAAAGAAAATAAAATGAAAAAGAAGAAAAAATTAAATGACCCAAATATCATACAAAGTTGTGACAAATGACTAATTACAAAAACAAAGATAAGGAATAGATCCCCAAGAAATCATTTGCATTTTATTCATCTCTATAAGGCATGTAACTTGAAATTTTTATTTGATTATTTTAATTGATGCATGAGGATAATATTTAATTTCTTATTAAATTCTTTCATTTGATTCCATTCATGAGATCAATATTATGCACTACATTAAGGCTTTTCTTCTTTGAACATATGTGAATCTATTAGTGCATTTCTTTACATAAACTCTATTCTCATATATCTTTGAATAAGATCTTGAACCAATAGGATTAGTGTTATTTAGAGAATGCCTTGTAAGGTTAGAGCCAAAGGGAATTCAGATTCCAATACATTAAAATTGGGCAAACTAAATATTGTTACATTTTTTATTTGAGTATGAGTAAGATTTTTCACTAATTATTATAGTAAACTATGAATATTAAATTATTGAAATAACTTATTCTATGGATTTTAGTGGTAAACTTAGAAGGAATTTAAAAGATTGAAAAATTTTGCTATTCTTTTTACTCTTTTATTTTTCATTTTAGTTTTTACTTTATTCAAATTTAGTTTGTTATTTGTAATTTGTTTTTAAAATTCTTGCATTTAGTTTGATGTTTATGGGTATCTTTTCTGAAAACCCTCACATATGCTAAAACATTGTTACATATGAAAAAAAATGGAACCATGTCAATCTATGTAAATGATTTAGGATAGTTTAATTTTATCCTACTTTTGGTTTTAGTTTTTTTCCTTTCTTGCTAAAGATTAGTAAGAAGCTTGTTAGGGGTTATGATGAGTGTTTGAAAGTACTTAATATAACAAAATTTTATGCACTTTAAATGATAAAATAGATTTGTATTTGCATAGTTTTATTATCTTTTAAAGTAAATATATCTTTTCGAAATCAAGGATAGGTTTTGTTGATATTTAGGTATTTTAGCACCAAAATGATTTAATTGATCAACATTCCAAGAATTAAACCTAAAAGCACTCCATTACAACATTGAATCATAAAATATTAAAATATGTAAAGCTTACATATGTTTCAAACCATTAGAAATGATTTAAAAGAAAATAAGGTTCCAAAAGTTCAAGGAAACCCGTGTCATGGCAAGGTATTTTGTGTGCCACAATGTACCAGTAGTGGAACGAGCAATTCAACATGTATAGGCACATGATAGGGCAGAACCGACATCGTCGATCCTACCCGTTACTTTGGTTTTATCAATTTATAAAACTCTCGCAAGTGCACGAATCATTTCGTAGAAAATGATAAGTATACTCCCAAGGTCGATCTAAGGAAGGAATGTATGTGGTTTTTAATTTATTATTCAAACTTTTAAAAACGAAATTAAATCCTAAACATCCTGTCATGATATTTTGGGGTTTTGTGTTTTTAATCTAATTACATAAAAATAAACATAGATTCAATAAACATTTATGCAAATTTTATCTGTTAAAACAGTGGAGTATTTATGGATATAATAATTAAGTTAATTATGCTTGCTCATAATATTTAGGTTATTAAAGATATGAATTGATATTTATTGATTCTCCCTTTTTTATATGAATACCACCTTTGGTGGGGTTAGATATTCTTTGTTAACTAAACAAATCAATTAACACCTATGGGTGGGGTTGATAACTAATTTGGTTAATTAAATTAATTCCTTTTTCTAAGAGATTGAAAATGAACCATTTAAATGCCACCTTTGGTGGGGTTAGACAGTTTAAACTTTATTCAAGGTGTCCAAATTAAACCTAAGAATTTAGTTATCCGAGTACTAACTTTCAAGTTTTAAAACCACTACTGAAAACATGTTGTCAATACATTTTCAGATAATAATTCTTATAAAAACTTTTGAAATAGAGCTTCACTCTAACTACCGGGCGATTGTACCAACAAATAAAAGAGCACTACTCTAAATCAGACCGGATAACTAAACCTTAAAATCTAATTTTCAGATTTAAGTTTGTAATGAAAAATAATATATTTCTCTCTAACATTCTTAATATAAAATCTTGAATAAAAATAAAATCAATTCATTTTAGAGATTTTTACCTATTTAATATTTCGCAAGCATAACAACGTTATTATTACATCATGTTTATAAACAACGAGTAGAGTTAAATTTAATCACAGACAAATTAAATATAACATGTAAGAATAAAGCATAAAAATAACTGTAAAGAAAATAAAATCCTTACAGAACTTCGATGCTATTCCCGTTGCTAGAAAACCTCCAAGCGGAATTTGCACTCCCATTTATTGAATCAAAAAGCTAATAAATTACAAAACATAACTAGTTCTACCCAAAAAGGGAAGAACTCTAAAACTAAGAGAAATTAACTAAGAAAAGCTAAAAACTAAGAAAAACTAAAAAAATCTAAGAAAAGAGAGAAAGAAAGAGAGAAGAGAATGTGTTTTGAGGTGTGGTATGAAGTGAAGAGAAGGGGTGTATTTATAGGTGAGGATGGAGAAAAACAATGAGTGAAAAAATGTTAAAAAAATGTGAAAACCCGGAGTGCAAATGCTGAGGTCATTGATGACGTCATGGGGCGGCTGCACGTGAAAAATGGGGCGAAATGGGCGTCAGCGTGCGCGGAGGGCAGCTGGGCGCGCAAGGGCGCGCGCGTGAACAATAATGGCGCGCACGGGCGTGCGCGGATCTGGATCAAGGCGCGCACGGCTTGGCGCGGTACTGGGGCTACTACGCGCGCGGCTGGGCGCTGGCGCGCGCGGGTCTGGGCGTGCTGCGCGCGGCTGGGCGCTGGGGCGCGGCGGCGCGATTTTCTCCTTTTTGACCCATTTTGTCCAATTTTTCCATATTTATTGACCTTTCCCCATTTATTTATTAATATATTTGTGATGTATTGCTTCCAGTATTCATCTTTGAGTCTTTAAGTTACGTTTTTAAGCCAAAATACCTGAAAAACAATAAAAATACCCGTGATTCCGAAAAAGACAAATATATATAAATATATGATAAAACATATAAATATATATATATATATATATATTAATCAATTAATGTGTATAAAATCATGGTTATTTTAGTGCTTTTTGAGCACTCATCAGCACACTCATGCTATGAGGCATAATTAATGTATGCCACAGTGCCTGATCGGTACACATGAAGTGTGTGCAATGAATACATAAGTATACGTATCGTAACAAGTAATATAATGATAAGAAAAGATCATTCTCACGGAGATTATTTTATTAGAAACTAATTTTTAAAACTAAAAAAAATAAAAATCAGTTTTTTTGTGTTTTATATTTTAAGAAAGAAAAATGAAAATAACTAAAAGTAAATAGCAATAATTAATAGCACACAAAATTAACTGGGGAATTAGAGTGCGATACGTGCTGAGTTAGTGCCATGAGGTGAAAAAGTGTTCGTGGTATGGATGGAGTGGCATATGGGTAGAACACGAGGAGCAATCACGTGGCATGAAGGTTTGACCACTCTGTGAACTTGGATTGAACAATGCTAACACATGGCATGCACTACTTCACTCCTCACACGTAACAATCTATGATTCATTGTCCCTACTTACATGGAGTCCACGTGGCATCTTATGATTGTCCATGCATTAAAAATTCCAAAAAAATCCCAAAATATTTCAGAAATTAATTTTCCTCCCTTTTCACTAAAAAGTTTGTCTTTAATATTTTTAGCCCCAGAAATACTATTTATTGAATAAAAAAGTAAATATTAAGTAAAAAAGTGTGCATACATAGTTGTAGTTATAATTATAATTTTTTTTATTTTGTTACTTTGAATTAATAGTATTAGATTCAACCAAAAAAAATAAAATCTTAAAACATTTGAAAAATTTAAGATTTTATTTTTAAAAATGGGTCTCACATTGAAAAATTAGTGTGAGGAATAGTTAGGCAACCTACGACATGCATTTACCTATGCTGTGGCATTGGTGGTTCTGATGTTTTTGGATGGAAATTCAAAATCTCACACCTTGGCATGCTTTTACTTATGGATTATATCTATAAATTTTTGAATTAAAAAGAGTTCCAAACTCTAATTGGACAAATTGAGGGTGAGGAAGTTTTTTGGATCAGTTAGTATTATGTTACTTGAATAATCTGGATAATCGTGAACCCCTATGATTTTGAGATTAATTTGATTTAAATGGAACTGGAAAGGAGTAGGTTTGCAAAAGAGAAAGATGTAAAAACCCCTCTAGAATATAATAGGGCCAAATTTTCTAGTGCCAAGGCCAAACTAAGATTTGATAAGACATTGAGATAAAAAATAGTTTTGTTGTAAAGTAGGGTATGGATTTTTAAATGGGGAAAAATTGCCAATTTAGGGGCATTACTAATGTAATAGCGACTTTACGATGGAAACGAGTTGTTAAGAACCCAGAAGCCACTGTAGAATCTATCGTTCTAGAATTTTATGCTAATTTTCCCAATGTTGTTGATAACAAGGTTAAAGTAAGGAATGTACTAGTCTTGTTTGGGCCATCTGATATTAAAGCTCATTATGGTTAATGGATATAGGACAAGTTGAGTATGAGACTTATTTAAGTGATGTGAATTATACTGATGTAATAGAAACGTTTGCTATGGAGGGGTGAGTGGAAAACCAAAGGGATTTGAAGTAAAATACTTATCTAATATGGTTTGTATTAAGAAATATTTTGTCTATTCCAAACTAATACCCACTACTCATTATGGCTTTGTAGACAAAGAAAGAGATATATTACTTCATGCTATAATTTCCACAATGACTATAGATGCTGGAATTATAATTCACAATTAGGTAAAATTGTCTATTAACAACCACCAATTGAGTTACTTGTTCCCCTAGCTCATTACTACTTTATGTTCTAAAGTGAATGTGAATTACCCTAAAGGTGAAGTGTTACTTCAACATGATGAATTACGAAATCTATTGTATTATAATGACCTCACCTTGGGTACTGATAGAAGCCAAAGCGAACAAAGGGTCCTTTCTTTGTCAAGAATGATAATGAAGGATGAAATTCATCATCTAATTGAAAAAAAAGACTTACTTGGAAAATTATGCCCAACCTTCTACTGCCTAGCATGCTGCATTTACATATTGACAGCATCGTGATCAGGTGGATTATAACCATATCTTCTATTAAATGCATTTGTTAACACTTAACCATCTCAGGGTTGATTTAAGTCATATAAGAGAACTTGAGAATCAAGAGTATGATTTCATTTTTACACAATCTCTACCACCACATCATGAAGAACAAGGACTGAATGACATGAAGGATTGAACTCTAAATATTTTTTAATATATTTTGTTTTAGTTTGTTTTTATAAACTAATTCCATTAGCTTTTGTTTGATATATTTTTCATTTTATGTAATTTGTTTTACTTTTGCTTGTTTTATTTCCTGTTTATATGAACTTTGGTTATTTAATTTGGAATTTTTGCAATTATAAATATTTTTTGAGATGTGTAAGAAGTACATAGCATTATGTCTGTGTGGATTAAAATGTTTGAATGATGGATGCATCTTAATTTTCATATCAAATACTTGATCATGTAGAGCAAATGGGTAATTTTCTCTCTTTTTTTCTTTAATTTGCATTCGTTATATTGAGGACAATGATTCTAGCTTAAGGGTGGAGGTAAAGTTACATTGCATGAATTTTAGGTAATTTTAAATTTTTTATTAAAATATGTTTACATTTACACTTATTTTTTTATTTTTCATTTATTTTTTTTAATTATTGGTTTAAGTATAGTTAGGTTCAATTTTAAAATTTTTCTTATAAACTTATCATACTTTTAGTTGATTTTAAGCAAATGATTGAGTCTTTGCATTGTTAGATTAATATTTGAGCATATCATAGAGTAATAAGATAATTAGTTTTTTTTGTCATAATTGTATTTCATAATAAAAGATAGAAATTGAGATAAACCCAGAATTTGTTTTAGGAATCAAATAGTGGAGATTACCATGTGAGCATATTTTGAGGTTAATATCGTTCCCTTCTAAGAGATAATAGTTTTTTACTCCTTTAAACACTTTTCATATTATTCAAATTGTTAGATGATCTCTATAGATTTTGCATTAAGTGTTATGATTTTTAGATTTGATAAAGTGGCATATGCTTATTTTTATTGCTTAAATTAAATGACTTAAGTAGAAATTAAATGTGTATTCCTTCTTCATTCATGCACGAGTTCCACAAAAAGAGATATATCTAGGGTTCCCTTCAAAAGAAATCCAAAATTAGCCACTTACCAAAATCCTACAAATATCTATATGGGTCCACTCTTTAAAAATAAGGGAAAATAAATAAATATATATAAGAAAAACAAGAAAGAGAGAAAAATCATTAGTATAAACTAAATACTATGACATAAAGTCCTTAAAGTTAATGAGAATGGCTATTACAAAAGAAAGATAGGAAATAAATCTCCTTGAAGTCATGCATTTTCATTCATCTCTAAGGCATATATTTGATATTTTTATTTGATGATTTTAATTGATGCATTAAAATAATATGTGATTTCTTTATAAATTCTTTTATGTGATTCCTCTCATTTAAGTCTTTTCTTATTTAAACATATATGAACCCTTTAGTTCATTCCTTTACATAAATTGTATTCACATATAATTTTGATTGAGTGCTTGAATCCATAGAACGAATGTAATATTGAGAGTATGGCTTGTGAGGATTAAAGTTGAAATTAATTAGGATTCCTAAAACTGAAATTGGATAAATCAAGTCCATATATTTTTTATATGGAAAATGAATTTTTAATTTTCAACTAATTTTTGCAATAAACTACAATCCTTTCTGATGTTAATTTAATTTAGACTTTGTATTTTAATTATAAACTTAAAAGATACTAAAACCACGAGAAGTTTTGTACTTTGCTATTTTTGTTTTCAATTTTTACATTTTCCATTTTAGTTCTTAGTTTGTTATTTAATATTTGTTTATTTGTTGTCAATTTTGTTATTTCTTTTAATTTTTTACATTTAGTTTTATGTTTGTGGGTATCATCACTCAAAGTCCTCAAAAACTTAATATCGTCCACTAATACAACCTAGGGGTTTAAAGGCTTGTTTCTTATGCTAAATGCAACCATGAGAATCTGTAAAAATAATTTAGGATAGTTTAATTTTATTTACTTTATTTTTTATTTTTTTGCTCTCTTTCTTAGAGAGTAGCAAGAAGCTAGTTGGGGGTTGTACTAAATACTTGAAAAACATTGCATATTACATGATTTATTTGTACTTAAATGTCAAAAATAGCTTTATATTTCCATAATTTTATCATTATTTCATTAAAGTTTCAGAATCATGGGTATGTTATTTTTATTTTTTAAGTACTTTTGGCTTCAAAATGATTCAAATAATAAACATTTGAAGAATATAATTGTACCTAAAGTGCTCAAATTGCAACCTAGAAAAATAAATGAATAACATATGTAAGCCTTACATATGTACCAGGTGAAATAAAGAAATTTAACAAGGGTCGTGGTAAGGATATATGTGTTCCATGGTGCAACCTTCTTGGATCATAATTGAACGCATACCAGAATAGATGTAGGTCATGACAATGAAAAAAGTGTGTCCTGGCATGGCGTGAAAATCTTCTCACAATCCACTATTTTCTCTCATTTTCTCTCATTTTCTCTCATTTTTCTCACTTATATAAAGGACCCCTCACCTATCTTATAATCATCCTATAGTTGATCAAGAATCAACTTGCAAAGAAGAAATGTTTTGAGAAAATTTGTATTATTTTTAGGTTTATTTCCTTTAGTTTTCATGTAGTAATTTTGATTCAGTAAACAATTTAGGTAGATCTATTTGGTGGTTTTTTAGATCACAACTCAATATTAAAGTTTTGTACACTAAAGGCTACATTTGAGGTATAAATTTTAATTATACTCTTTGATTTATAAGTTCAATTTTATATATTATTTTCAATACTATTTTTAATTTACTGAACATTTATCAACTCTAATCATGTATAGCTGAATATTACTATGAGATATTAGTTATGTTGTTATGCTTGTGAAATAGTAATTTAGGTAAATATTTTTATAAAATAAAGTTTATTTCTTCACTCAAAATATCTACAAATTTTATTATAGGAAAAAATATCAACAACATATTTTTCGTAATAGATTTCAAAAAAATTAGATTTTAGGATCTTATTATCTATATCTAATTTAGAATCATGATTCTATTTTGAATATTTTTTACAGAGATTTATTATTGAGTAATATATTGAAAATATATTTCTCATAATAGATTTAAAATATGGAAGTTATTTTTTAGATACATCAATCTAAAATCTAATTTAGAAACCTTAAATAAATGTTTAAATTGATAACCCCACAATAAGCATTGCTTTAAATGTTTTGTTAATTTCTTAGAACTAAAGCATAATTTAATCACTATCAATTAATTGATCTAGGCCAAAATAATTTAGTTTATTTTGACTAACAACAAAATTGATCCATGTTAAAAAATGTTTTTATACAAAACATAAAGAATCAATAACTTTAATTTTTATATTTAATAACCTGATTAATTTTGAGCAAGTATGATTAATTAACTAATATTTCTCATAAATTCTTCATTGAATGTCAAATGTTTATCTCTTAGATACTTGTTGAATCAATTCTATATCTACCTTTAATATTATCATATTAGTTTAAACTTTTGAAACCTAAACAATTTTGAGGTTTATTTTTCATTTTTAAAAGGTTTGTTGAATAATTTAAAAACCACTTAGTTTGACCTTGGAAGTATATTTATGGCTTCTTATAAAGTAATTCATACACTTAAAGCTATTATAAATTTCACAAAATTTGACTATCAATTTTTTATGCATCTTTTTGGTGCCGTTGTCGAGAAAGAATAGTGTTTTAAATTTTTAATAACAAAACTTTAAAAAAAAAATTGTGTTGTAAACATTCTTGATTTGTTTTTATTTAAAAAATACTATTTAAAAGTTTTGAAAATTAAATAAAAAATATTTTAAACTTTCTTTCCTTTTATTTAATTTTATTTAATAAAAAAAATAAAACATAAATATTTCAAAAATTAAAATGAAATAAAAAAAATATCTAAGTTATTAATTAACTTTAGATATTTTAAATAAATAAAAAATGTATCTTTGTTATTAATTGAGTAAAATATTTAAAAAAATTGACGTTTTCTCTTCTCTTCTTTTATTTACTTTAACTCTATTATTTGTATATTTTATTTTATTAATTTTACATTATTTTTTACTATGACTTATTTTTGATAAATATTTTGTTTAGTATTTTTATGTATTAACATGTATTTATTTATACCTTGTTAACTTGTGATAATTGAAAGCGTTCACAACCCAATACACTATCAAAGGTATGGAGGTACAAACTTCATATAGACTTAATCCAAACTCGCATAAACAGAAGAGTAAAACACTAAAATAAAAATTTGATCCGAAGCACAATTAATATAATATCAAATAAGTAGACAACTTTCACAACAAATATTATGTATTCAATTGAATGCAGGGAAACAATAAACACATTCTAATTAGAGTTTAAGATATAGTATGCTGTAACTTACATACCTTAAATTTACTAGCATAATAATGGATCATGCAACCTAAATAGAGACTATATCTATGTGATAACATTCTCAGGTTATTTAAGGAAATCACTAAGTAGCAAGTAATCCTCTAAACAAAAAAAATTATAACTCTAAAAGAAATAAAACCACTATTATCTCTATCAATCGGGAGCACTGTTCAAACTACATATTGTTGCTCTTGCTTGTTGCTTCTATAATGACCAAATTCGACTCATGAATCTCACTCTCCTCCATAGCCAACACCACCTAATGGGGTGTGATTAGTAGCAATAGATAAATATATTGAAATACATACTAATCAAGAAACCTTGTTGATCACTCTCACTCACAAGGTAACAAAGGGCCTACTGTCCTCTACATATCTCAGATTGTGTATAGGAGAAACATATTCAAACCACAGAAGCACACAGACTATAATTTGATCACTATGCTCACTAAACAACCCAGACTTAAATGTAAACTCTCAAAAATTAATTAAGAAACCCATATAATTCTCAATGCAAATTTGGGCAGAGTTTTTATATTAAAATTATTGGGTAAAGAAAAGAAAGAATACGAGTATTTATAGAATTGGCCGGCCATGATGCCAACTACCTTACCATAGACCTCACTAATCACCTCACAGAGCGTAGAGGTAAGGATGGTGACGAGGTGCTAAAATATCACATTTTTTGTTTTCAAAAATTGCCAATTAATTTCCATAAATACCTACATACCATAGATTGTTTGTATTATAAACGGTTAGTATCATACATTGTATATCTATTTTATCTTTTTATTATTTTATACTCGATAGGTGATTTTAATTTATGAATTTTTCATAGTTTATGTGAGGTAGGGATCCTTAGGGTCTTCTCGTACACATTACATAAATAACGATAACAGACCAAGGAAATTGTTAAAAAGAATGGAAAATGAGATGCAATAGACTATTTTGAACCGGACATAAACCCTCCAATTTAACCTATAAATATATGAGAAAATCAACAACCTAAGGAGATTACCATGATAGATATGCAAGGCTAGTTATTGGCACTACTACTGCCTTAGTCCAACTAGGCGAGGCTGTAAGGAACTATGAATTGAGAAACATTTATTTTTCCATGTTATCTTCTTATCATGGACTACCTAGTGAAGACTCTTTGTCCTTCATTAGAGACTTTTATTCAAAATTCAAAACTTTCCCTCTCGGTGTACTCACTGAGGACCAACCGAGAATGCAGTACTTCCCTTATACCCTTAAGGATAGATCCAAGGCCTGGCTAATGTCCCTCCCCAGAGGTTCCCTGATGACATGGGAGGATGTATATAACAAATCATGGGAAAATTCAATTCCCATTAGAAAACATCATAGTTGAGAGCAAATATAGCTACTTTCCCTCATAATGAGAGATAACCTTTTTTTGAAGCTTGGGATAGGTTCAAAATCAATTTTCCTATGATGGATTGACATAACAATGTCAATTCATCATTGATAACACTATGGTAGGATCCATGGGTGAGAAAAATACCATAGAAACTTATAATCACATTGAGATGTTGGGTGCTAATTCTCAACAGAAAAGCCCACGAGTGAAAGGGGTTGGAGTCCATGAAAAAGACTCCAATACAGAAGTATCGATGCAACTTGCACAGCTAACTAAGCAAGTTGCACTTCTTTCTATACATTCCACTCCTAATAAAGAACAACGTGGAGTGTATAGTACATTAAAGCATGGTGCATATACTTGTCCTTACCAAAGAGAAGCTACTACAAGACCTAAACAGATCAATGCATTTGATGAGTATTAGCAAAGATCTAGGTATGATCCTAATGTAAACACCTATAATCCAGGATGAAAAAATCATCCTAATTTCTTATGGAGGCAAACATCCCTTCATTTATCCCAAATACCAATCCTCAAGCCCAATAGTACCACCAACACGTACCACAAAATCCTCCCAATAGGCAAACTCTAAAGGATAACTTGAATTATTTCATTTAAGTTAGCAAGGACAATCAATCCAAGAATAACTAGAGGTTATACTCCTTAGAAGCATCCATGAAGTGGGTGGCGATATGGGTAGAGCAACCAACTAAACACTTGTCGAAGCAAGGGAAAGAACAGTTGCCTAGTCAAACCAACAATTGAACTCAATGACGTAGGGACATAGAGTTTACTAAAAAAATGAAGTCACTAAAGGAACGTCTTACTAAAGATGATACATATAGTCTTGGATGGAAGGTAACCCGCTATTGCTTTCTTTTTTGTTTTAATTTATTTTCGTAGTTATAGTTTTTATGTTATTTTTTGTCTTTATTACAATTATTAACTATTTTTAAAATACTTAATTGTAATTATAATTATAAATATTTTTTTTTATTTTTGTACTTTTATATAAATAGTATTAGATTAAATAAAAAAAAATTACATCCCCCACATCCCATGATGCGTGCCCTACATCATCAAATGCATACCCTACATCACAAAGTTGTGTGTCCTACATTAACTAAGGTGTAATCCATGCACTACCAAGATTAAGTGTGTTCCTCCAAGGTCATCACAATTACAAGTGTGATCCCCCAAGGTGATGAATCTATGAAAGTGAGTCATTAGCATACTTTTTTTACTTAATATTAACTTATTTTATTTAATAAATAGTATTTTTATGACAAAAAAATTAAAATATAAACTTTTTAGTGAAAAGGGGTGAAAATATAATTTTTGGAATTTGTTTGGGATTTGTTGGAGTTTTTCTGGATTTTTAACGTAGGACCAATCAGGAGCTCTCACGTGTCTTGCCACACAAGCAAGGAGTTGACTGGGCAAGCCATGCAAATGCCACGCAAGCACAGAAAGCAAATCATATTACGCCAAATGTGAGGAGGATGAAACATGCATCACGTGTCAGCACGATGTTCAATCTGAGTTTTAAAATTTGTCAACGCTCTGTGCCACATTTCGCTACACCATTGCTATGTGCATTCCACCCATGTGCCATGCCATCCGTTTCCACAAATCATGTCATGCCACGTGTTGTTGACTCAACGAGCGTTGACTTTGATTGGTCTCCCCTGCCATGAATCGCCTCCTGATTCGCCCAATGAATTCTCATGCCACATGTCGCTCTGTGATTGACTGGAATTTTCAATTTTGCTTGTTTTGATCGTAGCCCTTGATCTGAAGTTGATCTGACAGTCTAGATCGCACTGGAGCTTTATTTAAGGCCTTAATCACTCCATAAACCCTAATTTGCCTCCATTAGCATAATTTTGGTCATTTTTTGGAGCTAAAAAGAGAGACAAATACAGAAAAAATCAAGAGATGACACAATATTGGAGGAGATTCAAGAGGAGATTAATACTACAATTCAAGAGATTGATTGTATTTCCTTTCTACTCTTTTTTTTATCAATTTTATGTCTTTTTTTATGAAAAATATGAGCTTTATGAACACAATTATGTGTAATTAATTTATTAATCTAGGGATCTTATGTACCCAATTATAATTTTCATTTAATTATATTATTTAATCTGATTTGTATGCTATTAATTATTGGGCCAACAATTTATCTATAGAGACAATTAAATAGATTTGAGATAATTATTTAATTGTTTGTCTTAATTAAATAACATGCATAGTTTCTAGGCATAAATGTATGATTCTTATGTATGTGATCCATAATTGATGAACTTAATGGGTAGCATGCAATTTAATTGGCATGAGAGTATGATTAAATTAATTACTGTATGGTGTGTAGTTTACTTGAGAGAGGAATACATGCTAGGTTAGATTCAATGATCATGTAATTAATTCATAATTATAATAGAGGGATTTTAGCGATTCACATGTTTAGAAAATGGGGAGATTAAGTATTCCTAGATATTTTCTCATATATCTTTTTAGTCACAAAATTTGATTCAATTAATTATTACTATTTACTTTTGCTTATTTTAATTTTACTTCCTTAAAATATAAAACACAAAAAAATTTAATTTTTATTATTTTTAGTTTTAAAAATTAGTTTCTAATAAAATAATCTCTGTGGGAACGATCTTTACTTATCACTATATTACTTGTTACGATACGTATACTTATGTATTTATTTCACACGCTTCGTATGTGGCGATCATAGGGTCCTCAAATAACAAGTGTGACCTTCTAAGGTCGCTCAGGTACTAAGTGCATCCTATGAGGATTACAAAAGCATTAAGGATACTTCCTTGCTTCAAGTTCCAAAAATGAATGCAAATTCTGTTACAAAGGATATACGAGTTCTGAATCAATAAGCAAAGCAAAATTTGCAAAGTAAAGTATGAAACATAAAAATTTCATAGTAAAGTCTTGGCATTAGTTCAATACTTCTATAGCTACAAATTAAAAGCCAAATCTAAGACTTTGGCCAAAACAAAAATTAAAACTACAAAGCAAAGTATATGGCCTAATACCTAAGTCCTACGACGACCATCCCTACAAAATTTTTCGATAGAACAACAACATTGGGTATTTCCTACACTACTCCCTGAGTCCTTGCAATTGACTAGGGGTCGGTCTCACTCCTAGTACCAAAATAAGTTTGAACTACCACTCTAGATGAGGTCTTAATACCTTAACATTTGAGTTTTCATCATACTCACTGTATCCAACTATAGCTTTAGTGTAGTTTGGCAAGTTGTGTGGGGGAAGAGCTAAGGCTAGGTAGACTTTCTTGAATCTTTTTTGAGCAGACTTAAAACTGTGAACCCAAGAAACTCTTCTATCAGTCTGGAAGTATTATGAGTTAAGATACTCATCTACAACCTACTCAGTTGTTACTCTCAACCTTTTTATCTAAGCACTAAGTGAGAACTAAGATACTAAATAGGTTCCTAAATGTCACCCTAGACACGTCATTAGATAACAATCCCACCACAAACCTAGGAAGTTTCTTCTTTCAATATGCCTCTAGTTGTCCCTACTCAACTAGTCATCCTGCACAACCACCTCCTCAAATTAAACAAATCTTAAGGTAGAGATGGTTAAAAGATTGATAATATATCTAGAAGCAAGTCCAAGTCTTGATGTATAACTTAAAATTTTCTTACGATCAACTTAGATCCATGTTCCCAAGAGGTGTTGTTGATTATCTACCATGTGATGTTTGGACTCTTCCTACTCTTGCATTACCTATTCTCTAGTAGTTGTAAGGTTCACAATTGACTTTTGGACTCTTGCTCTCTCATATGTCAGATCATCTCTTGCTAATATCTTTCTCATGCGACTTAGAGCAGCTTTACGACATTTATAGTTCTTATCTTGATATTTCTAGGTCTCATCAAAGTCTCTTCAATAGCCTCCATGGCTAGAGATCCTCCATGGTATTATGCAATTCTCAAGTAGAAATCAAGCAATCACATGAGTTACACTAGAAAAGTTTCAGATAAAAAAAATTATGAAGTCATTCTTGATCTTCTGGTTTCATCATAGTTGTGCCAATAGTTTCACCTAGTTCTTTGGTATAATCAGAACAATATATGCAATTACTCTTAGTTAAAATAGTATAAGTAGTTACTTCTGGTCTCCTAGTTCAATTATAATTATACCGAGAGTCTCCTTATCATCAAGGAAGCTAGAAGTCCAACCACACATGAGTGTTACATCTAGAGATTCTGCTTATCTAGAGATTCTGCTTATCTAATTAGATTATGGTCATTTAAAAATCTTGGCAATCAAATATTTACCAAGAGTAGGTTGAAGCTAGAAAATATTTTCCAATCCTTCTCCATAGAACACTAATTTTTGCTCCAAAATAAATTTATTAGTGAAGTTGAGAGTGGCCAGGCACTACTACAAAATGTACATATGGCCTCGGTTTTTAACCATAACCATAGGTTTGTGGCAACGGTTATAAGAACCAAGGCCTAAGTGAGAGAGGCCATAGACTGTTATCTATGGCCTCGATTTTTTATGATAACCGAGGCCATAGGGTATATCTATAGCATCAGTTATGTAAATAACCGAGGTCAAAACCCTTTAGCCTAGGTTTTTATAAAAACCTAGGCTAAATGTCCGAGACCATATATATGTTTTGTAGTAGTGAGGTTTATATATAGATTGGTTTCTCCAATCTTAACCTCCCATCAACTAGTGATTGAAAGGCAAATATTAGGAGAAAATTTGGTAGATTCAAGCTAAAATGATATCAGATTTGGGTAGTCAAAACAATAGACCCATAGTTGACTTTTTCCTAAACATTGAATAGTAATAACTTTCCAATTATGACTTCGATTGAAGCATAGTAACTGCCTTTGGAAAGGTTTTGACCTCAAAATTACTATGGCATAAATATATATGGACTACAATCAGAATAGCTTAGCTAAGATGCTGAAAATAAAACTATCATTGAGTCACCCACTACTACAAAAAGGAGTATTTAAGTCGTCGTGTAAAGTCGGTTTTTGGAAAAAATTGACTTAGAATTAGTTTAAAGTCGGTTCAGTGTAGAAATAATGCTATCCACGTTGGATGTAGCATCGGTTGACGTGACGAACTGATGCTAGCCACGTGGGTAGCGTCGGTTTTCCCCGTCAACCGACTCTACCCACGTGGCTAGCGTCGGTTTGCCACGTCAACTGACGCTAAGTCCTATTTTTTAAATTAAAAAATGGATAAAGTAAATAAAATTGATATTTTTTTAGGACATTAATTATTATTTTATTTGACTCTTTAGAATTTAAGTTGGATATAAATATATATAAATAATATAATTTTTCTTTTTTTTAGACAATTAGTTTTAAAAATTATATAATTTTGTTTATTTGTTTGTATTTTTTAAATTTATATATGTACGTACAATATGTCTTTATTTAATTTTATGTATCTGTTCTAATTAAATATTATTGTAAAATTATTATTTTTTCTTTTTCTATAGTACTTATTATATGCATAGTTTAAATAAAATAATAATTTATAAAAAAAAATTTTAATTGCGTTGATAGCGTCGGTTGACGTGGCGAACCGATGCTAGCCGCATGGGTAGCGTCGGTTGATGGGGCAAACCGACGCTATCCATGCGGCTAGCATCGGTTTGCCACATCAACCGATGCTATCCATGTAATATATCCGTTCGGCTCATTTCTTATGAAGAAACCCAAAAAACTTCATTTTCTTCTCCATTTTCTCCCAAAACTGAGCTCAAACCCAGACTCTTTCTCCATTTCTGGCCACCTCCGACCACTATTTTCAGCGCCGTTTTATGGGTTATATTCCTCTTCTCATTATCTTTCAGATCTATTAATTTTTTGAGCGAAATACTCAAATTTTTTATACCCATTTTTTCACTTATTCTCACTTACAAAACACCATTTTCTTCTTCATTTCCTCCATTTAGTCACTTCATAACATTCTTGTAAGTATTTCTATTAATTTTGCAGCTTATTATTCAATTTGTTTTATTTTTTGTATAAAGTTTTGATTTAGGTATGTTTTTTATTTTGCTTGTTATTATATGTTTGATTTATTTTCTTTGAAAATAATATCTGAAATGTTGTGGGTTTGAGGGATTATATATATTTACCGTGCGTGTATAAATTTATTTATATATAAATAATTATATTTCATTTATATGTGAATAGAGGAAAAGTAATGTGTTTTTATAAATTTTTAAGAAATTATATTGGTATCTGAGTTATACGTGCTATCTCTTGACTCTTAAAAAATTATAAATATATATTTATAAACTCAATAATTTAAATAATATATATATATATATATATATATTAATAAAATTCATAATAACTAAAAACTAAGTAGTATTATTATTTTTATTTATATATGCTACTTATGAGTTAAAATGTTAAATATGTTACTATAGTAGCCCCTACTTCTATAGAATGTTATATACATGTAATTAATATTAATTTTTAATTATGATATAGTAACATGTTTAGAAATTAGAATCAACCAAAGTGATTGGTTTTTATATATTCATGTTGGCATGCTACTTATTTTTTAATTTGTATAAAAATGAGGTTGTTTGTAACTTTATATTTTCATTCCTCCTTTAGGTACAAATTGATTCCCAACTCTAACCCTATTATCCTTCACAAAGTTATTTATATATAATAATACTTGAAATATATTCATTGGATACATAATTAATTAATATATTTAATTAATGTCATTAATAGAAAATGGACAAATCTTGGATGTCAAAGTGTAGAATTGAGCAAGACTATATTTCTGGAGTTGAAAGTTTCATGGAATTTGCTTGTAGAAATAGTAATACTGGAACTAGTATGATTCGATGCCCGTGTGTTAAATGTAAAAATGAGCGATTTCATGAATTTGACGAGGTTAAGTATCACCTTATCCGTAATGGTATTCTTTTGAGCTATAAATGTTGGTATTATCATGGAGAAAATATTGATAATACTCATGGGGAAAAGATAAATAAGAATGTGAATGGATTACATACATCTTATCATAATGTACAGACACACAATATGTTTCATGGTGTTGAAGATGAATTATGTGAGGATGATCCCGAAACCTTTAAAAAATTTATAGAAGATGCCGAAAAACCATTGTATCCAAAATGCAAAAAATACACTAAAATGTTGGGATTGGTTCATTTGTACAATGTGAAGGCAAAACATGGTTTTTCTGACAAGGGATTCACAGAATTACTAAATCTACTAGTCAATATGTTTCCTGAGGGTATTGAATTTCCATCTTCAATGTATGAAGTGAAGAAATCTCTTAGTCGATTTGGCATGGAATATCATAAGATCCACGCTTGCCCAAATATGAGACATTAGATGATTGTCCTATGTGTAAAGAATCGAAATGGAAGCATGGTACAAATGAGACAACATATAAGAAAGGCGTGCCTGCAAAGGTTCTTTGGTACTTTCCTCCGATTCCTCGCTTTCAAAGGTTGTTTAATAGTAAAGATACATCAAAGATGTTGACTTGGCATTCAGATAATAGATCTAATGATGGGGTGCTACGTCATCCTTGTGATTTTCCAAATTGGAAAGTAGTAGATAATTTATCTCCTCAATTTTCATCTGATCTGCGCAATCTTCGTCTTGCCATTGCTGCTGATGGAATTAATCCACATAGTTCCCTCAGTAGTAGATATAATTGTTGGCCAGTAATTATAGTAACATACAACCTTCCTCCTTGGTTGTGTATGAAAATAAAATTCATGATGTTAACATTATTTATCTCCGGACCGAAACAACCCGGTATTGATATTGATGTATATTTGCAGCCTCTAATAGATGATTTAAATACGTTGTGGAATGATGGTGTAAATGTTTACGATGCACATAAAGAAGAACACTTTAACTAGAAGGGGGTCCTTTTATAGATAATTAATGATTTTCCTACCTATGGAAACTTATCTGGACATGCAATAAAAGGTTACAAGGGATGCCCTATATGTAGTGATGGAACTTCTGCAACTTATCTTGTTCACGGATGAAATATGTCTTATAGAAGACATAGAAGATTTTTTCCATATGGACACAAGTTTAGATACCAAAAGAAACCATTCGACGGTGAAGAAGATCATGATCATACAATTTGACCTTTGCGAGGTGTTGAGATATTAAGGTAATTGAATGATATGACATTCAAACGATATGGAAAGATGAAAAAAAAAACTCACTAAGGTAGGGAAAAGAAAGAGGTCAACTAATGAAATGGGTGAAAATGAAAAAGAGTTTGAACCGACTTACCATGGATGTTGGAAAAAAAATCAATATTTTGGGAATTACCTTATTGGAAAGACCTACACATTCATCACATCATAGATGTCATGCACATTGAGAAAAATGTATGTGAGAGCTTGATTGGTACATTACTTAATATACCTGGAAAAACAAAGGATGGAATTAAAGCAAGATTGGATTTAAAGAAACTAGGCATACAACCTAAATTGGAACCAAGGGTGGAAAATGATAAGAATCGAACATACTTACCACCAGCATCATATACAATGTCAACAAAAGAGAAGGATGTGTTTTGTAAATGTTTGGAGGGTGTGAAAGTTCTTGATGGTTACACATCCAACTTAAGAAATTTTGTGTCTATCACCCATTAGAAACTGTATGGATTGAAATCACATGACTGTCATATCTTAATGCAACAATTATTACCAGTTGCTATTAGATCAATTCTTCCAAAACATGTTCGATTATCAATAATTTGGCTTTGTTCATTCTTCAATACAATATGCAAGAAATCTATATCAATTGGCGAGTTAAACTCTTTACAGAAAGATGTTGTAGAGACTTTGTGTCTAATTGAAAAATATTTTCCTCCTGCTTTCTTCGATATAATGATTCACTTGTGTGTTCATTTAGTTCGAGAGGTTCAATTATGTGGTCCTACTTACTTAAGGTGGATGTATCCTTTTGAGAGATATATGCAAGTCCTTAAAGGATATGTAAATAATAGAAATCGACTTGAAGGATGCATGGTGGAAGGCTACATTGTTGAAAAGACCATTGAGTTTTGTTTTGAATACTTTAGTGGTTGCACTGAAATTGGGAATCCTATGCACAAGTTGTTCTTAGAACGTCACATGATTCAAGTAGGTAACCCTATGCTTGGTGGAAGTAAGAAATTATTTATTGATCGCACTCGATGGGAAAAAGCACCCTGAATCATTTTGGTAAATAATAATGTGGCACAACCGTACATAGAGTAAGTGATGTTCATTGTTTCATGATTGCAAAAATCATTTTTTATTTAACTATTAATGATGATATATAACTTCATATATATTTAATAACATTACTGGATGCATTTAAACTTATTGATGATCGATCCTCGTTATAAAAAAAGGAGGAGAAAAATGGTTGTATGATGAACATAAGCGAGAGCTTATTAATTGGTTTCGCAACCATGTAAGTGTCACAAACAAAAATTCATGCATGTATCTTCCTAGATCTATACAATGTTTTAAACCTTTGCTCTAAACACATTTTATGTTTTTGTATATATAGATTCGAGATGAACTCAAGAAACCCAATCATAAAATATCAGAAAGTTTACAATGGCTTACACATGGGCCAAAATTCGATGTCAAATCATTTTATAGTTTCACAATAAATGGATCGAGGTTTACGACTCAAGCTAGGGACAAAGTCCGAGTAAATCAAAATAGTGGTGTGAAGATGGTTACACAAACTATGCAATTTGCCTGTTCAAAAGATGCTAATCCTATACTTTCTGATAGAACATATTATGGTATAATACAAGAGATTTGGGAATTAGATTATGAGGACTTCCATGAAACAGTTTTCTTGTGTGATTGGGTCAAAGATGTTAACAAAGTTGGATATAAAATAGATGATTTTGGATTTACTCTTGTAAATTTATCCAAGATAAGCCACACTGATGATCCTTTCACGTTAGCACTTCATGCAAAACAAGTATTTTACGTGAGCGATCAAATTGATCCAAGATGGTCTGTTGTGTTAACGCCTCCACAAAAAGAATTTTACCATTGTAATGTTGTACAAGATGATGACTCTATGCTTGATACATTAACCAATATTAGTAATTTCTCAAATAAATTGCCTAATGTATGTGATGATCTAATTGATGATGATGATTCTTCGTCATGGAATATATGTATACGATCAACAACTTAATTAAGCATAACATATGTTCTATATTGTTGTAATAACACTTATATATATGTATGTTCCTAAAATTGTCAATTAATTTATATTTCTTCATTGTTTGTAGATATTTCATAGATCTTCGGATAACAGTGCTTGTAGATCCAAATGATCCATTGGGGTATTTGAAAAGAAGAGGTTGGACGAATATACTTGATGCTCCACTTAACCCAGATGATAGAATACCTATTCTATTTAGTGCTAATGGTAATCCAATAGGGGAAAATGGTCAACAATTGAAATCCTATATTGATCAACTTGCGAAGTCCAGTATACCAATCAATATAAATGATTGGTCTCAGGTTGACGATACAGAAAAGTTCAAAATATGGATAACCATTTGTGTAAGTCTCTTATATTTTATAATCAATATATATATTATATCTTTTTTGTATTATATGTAATCTTTTGTACTGTGTTTTTACAGAATCGTTACAAAGTTGATGACACTTGGAAATGTAAGTGTTATAAGATTGCAAATAAGGCATGGAAGGAATACAAGACTTCCAAATTGGAAAAAAATTATGTGTTTCCATATCTGGAACCACTTGATGAGGTAGAGCTCTACAAAATCCCTAAAGGACACCCATGGATTACACCTCAAGTTTGGAAAGACTTTATGGATTATAGACGTTCAGATGAATTTCAAATTATTAGGGAAGAACATCAAAATATACAAATGCATAACATTCTTTCTAATCGTACTGGGAGGTCTTCAAATCCTGAAGTTAGATATAGAATGGTACTATTAATTTGTCTTAATTTATAAATATTTTTATATTTATGTTCCTCAATTTAATTTCATGTCATTGTTAATAAATTTTTCATAATTTATGTAGGAAGCTAAATTGGGTAGACCTATTACCCGAACTGAATTGTACATAGAAACAAAGACTCCCAAAACGAAGAATTCAAGACCGATGACTAAGCGAGGAGAAGAACAACTAAATAAGTTGGTTAGTAATTTCGGTTGATAAAAAGTCTTAATGATTTTTAATAATTGATGTAATAATGAATGATATGTTTGTGTGTTTTATTATTTATAGAGAGTGTTCAAGAAAAAATATCCAGGGGTGAAATAATCGAAGAGCCTGGGAGAGATGCTTTATATCATGCATTTAGACGCGAGCATCCTGGTCGTGTTAGGGGAGGTAGCCAATATGATGGTTATATGGAGTATTTTAACATTCCAAAAAAAAGCCTCAAACGGTAAGTAAGGAGAAGTACACTAAAATTGAAGAAGAATTCAACTCCTTTAAGGCCTCAATGTTAAGTGAGATTGCCACTCTAAAAGAACATCAATCACAACAAATGTCAGCCATGGCATCATGTTACAACCAGGGCATGCCATATTGGCCAAGCATGCAACCATCCATGCCAAGCATGCCACCATCCATGCCAGGCATGCCACCATCCATGTCAGGAAGGCCACCATCCATGCCAGGCATGCCATCCATGCAATCTCATTGCGCTAAAACTACATCCAGTATGAGATATAGCCATCCTTTTGGTCCTCACTATATGCCAGGAATGCATATGCAATCAAGTAGTGGTTCATTTTCTCCAATGCAATCTGCACATTCTTACCATCAATCAAACCACAATGAACGTTTTGGTGAGAATATGCATCCAATAGCTACCTCACATGGGAGTCCTCTTCTATTTGATGAATCATATGTGGTAAGATTTTAATTTTTGGTGTATATAATCTATTATTTTTAAATTCTTATTATATGTTTTATTTTTTATATATAACACTTAAATTTTTTATAAAATATGAAATGTTTGTTGAAACATCCTTCCTCAACAGACTTTGTTGCTATTGGAACGGTACAGCAATTGAGCGATGATCAGATGATTCATAATCAATATTTGCCTAATCATTGGCGAATAGTAATTGATCAATCATTGTTTCATGATTGTCCACTACCTGTGCCTTCTGATGCTACAACAGTCCAAGAGGCAGTTGGACAATATGTGGCTTGGTCGTCGATTCCAGTTGTTCTAAATTTTGACGGGGTACTATTTTTTAACTTAAAAGATAACACTTGTTTACTACTATTATTTTATTATATCTTATTGTTACTAAAATACATATATAATACTTTTTTTAGTCTATTATACCAGAACTCTTAAATGTGGCACATTTAAGAGATACAAAGCAAGTATCTCGTGCTAAATCTATGTCTAGTGGCCAATCATCGCGCACCAAGTCATTCAAGAAGAAGCCTTGGAAAAAGTATAGTTATGATTATGCTTTAAACTTCAGCAGAAATCTTGGCACTTTGATGACTATTGTTGGGAAGGCATCTAGCATAAATGATGGATGGACTGTGCCACTTCCTATAGAAATTTCTGGTATAGATCTCGGCCAAACTTATATTTCGATCGAGTGCATATTGCAACTATTTGAATATCAAATGATCGATTTAAGTATAATTCAAGTGTGGACAAGGTGAGTCCTTAATCTATTTATTTTTCTTTCATTTATGTAAACTATATTATCTAATTATATATATATCTTTTATATAGGGCGTGCTATTATCGACTTCAACATAATCACTCATCACATTTAGCAATGTTCTATGATTCTTCATATGTCAATCAATATCAAAAGAAGGATGTTAGCATCAGAGCTAAACAATTATGTGATAGGGCATTAACGCTTAACAGAAATCAAAAGTTGAAAATCCCTTGGCTATTAAGGTTTGAACAAGGCCAAGATCATTAGATGTTGGTAATCATTGATCTGTTCAATAATCATGCTTGGTACTGTGACTCAGCTTCCATAGAATTGAGTAAATATACAAAAGTAGTTGTTGAAATGTAAGAGTTATAGCTACATATTATTTTGTTCTATTATTTTTTGTAATATTTAATAAAAACTAATTGTTTTAAACCTTGATAGGGCATGGAAGTTGTGGAACAAGTTTAAGGGCATGGCCCTTAAAAAATCTCATAAGCTTATATGGACAAAAGTTATGGTATGTACAAGCCAATATTAATAATTTTATTAATTTTACAATTTATTAATAAAGATGTTCGAATATGAAAAATCATGTACACTTGTTTTTTGTAGGTTCCACAACAAAATAATGGAGTCATAAGTGGTTATTATGTCATAAAGTTTATGAGCAAAATCATCACAAATATCAAAATTCCAATTGATGATGTGGTAATATCTTGTACCCATATACATAAAAGTTTTTAACATATTTGAGTTATTTTTTGTAAATAAATGAAATTACATTCTTATTTTGATTTTAAATACATGTAGTTCTTTGGTTGGAATAAGACGGGCTACGACCAGCAAATTTTTGATGATTTATGAGAGGAATGGGCAGAACACATGGTTCAAATTATATCATCACAAGAAGAATCAGGAGAAGAGTCTCATGATCTTGAATAGTATATGACAACATAATGGTAATTTTTTTAATGATTTAATTTCTCTATTCCTATGTCTGAAGTCCCTTGTTTGATGGATGATTATATGCTCTGTAATTAGGGGAATGCATTTTTTTATGGACCTATTTTTGGACCAAACTACATCTCATCTCTCTTGCCTACTTTCCTTATGACAACAATTAGCACTTTATTAATCATTTGTCTATAAATATGAAGTTATTTGGAATCTTTGCTAGTATTTTTAATGCTATAATGAGCTCTAAATATGAAATCAGGTGTAACTCCAATTTGTTTCTTGGTTTGTATGAGTTTTGGTGCCCATGAACGTGTCCATACGTTTAAAGGCACCAATACTCACACAAGCCAATTAAGAAATCAGAGTTATACTTGATTTCATATTTAGAGTTCATTATAGCATTAAAAATACTAGCAAAGATTCCAACTAACTTCATATTTATAGACAAATGATTAATAAAGTGCTAATATGAGTTCGTCGAAGGGTTATATCACTCGGATGTCACTGTGGTAATCTCTTTTTTATGGTAATATTTATAATGATTTAATTTCTTTATTTTTATGTCTATGAAGTTTAGACTATTTGTTTGATGGATGTTTATGTGCGCATGTATGTAGGGGAATATGAATTGCCAACGAAGCTGACTCGCATCCAATTACACTTTGACGACATTATTTTATTTGTAATTTAAGTTAACTATATGTATTGTATATACATGATTTGTTTTTGTAATAAATTTAATTATCAAGTAATTAATTATATTTAAATTTTTAATTATTTGTATTATTATTTATATTTTAGTTTTTTATACTATATATATTGAATTGAATACAAAAATTGAGAATAAAAATAAAAAAAATTCATAAAATATATGTGTAAAGTCGGTTCATCGTGTGAACCGACTCTAACTGTAAAGTCGATTTTTAATCGACTTTAATGCCCACTTTTGTAGTAGTGACCATACCTAGGCAAGGTAGTTGGATCACCTATCCCACCAAAAGTAGCCCAGGTGACTTTTTATGAAATACCATTAGTATTATAAATAATCATATATTAATTAATTTAATATTTAAATATTAATTAATCATATTAATCATATCTCATTCACCAAAAACTTTAAATATATAAGTCTTAACAAATACAATATGTATGTTAAGTTGATGCCGATAACGCATAATCATTAAATCTAACCACTTACTCTCTCAAAAATTGACTTAAACATTGGAACAGATACAATGCCACCGATGTGATCCCTTTTGACATGGTTTTATCATAATTTGTAAGCTTACATGTCTAGAGAATGCAACATAATAGAAATCTTCAACAGTTATATAGTATAGATTTGCTTGGAATATTAGTTAATCAAATTGCATAATGCATAGATTTGCTTGGATATATATATATATATATATATATATATATATATATGAATCTGAAAAGGTGGATAAACGTTGATATTACATATGCAAAAATGCGATCCTAATTTGCACATATGATTAGACACTTAAAATGGATTCCAAAAGAATATATAGTAAAGAATATAAATATTCATGCAAGGAAAGCATACTTGATTCCAAATTAATTGGATGTTTGACTTTGGTTACAGAAACAGATCTTAACAGCTAGCCGATATATTGGAAATGCCAACTCAATCAAAGTCACATACAAGTTGTATTTCATAAGGATTACAAAGAATTTTTAGATTGGGTCCTTAAGAGAAACTCATTAGAAGCTTTTAGTGTTTGTCCCGGATAGAAATGCTAATATCATACACATTTGAACTACTTTTATACCCTTGTAATTTATATGGTATCATTTTTCAAAATTATTTGAAAATTTGAAAAAGTAATTATTTTTCTAGATGTATTAACCCATGTCATAACATAAAAGATATGTGTGCAAAAGTGCTTGCAAACTTGTATTTCTCTAACATTCATCTTCTTCTGAAGGCAATAGCACAACCAGTTTGTGGTTAAATGCAACACACATATATGCATCATAATATATACCCACAGAGATGGAAACTTATTTATTGTGATCGATTGTCTATGTGGTTTGAGAAAAACTTCAAAAAATCTTTTTTAGATTAGAACCTGACGAAAAACTTACAACAGCTTTGTTAGATTCGAACCTCGCTTTAGATTGCACGACGCATAATTAAACTTAAAAGTTTGTTTAATTATCTTGTTTACACACAAAATTTTAGTTCTCTTGTGCGCGCTCTCACTTAATCGGGTATTTACGTTAACGAGGACAATTATAAGGGCGTGTGATCCACACTTTGACTACATTATCAAATATATATTTTAGGTTAAATTTTAACTAAATTTATATATGTCTCTAAACTTTTAAAACATACTATTTAATCTCAAAAATGTTAAATCTTGTCATATAATTTTCTAAACTTTTAAATCTAATAATTTAGTCCCCAAAATTATAAAATTTTACACCTAAGTCCCAAATTATCTACTAAAATATATATTTCTAAATAAAAAATTTAAGATACATGTATGAAATTTTAAAATTTGATAATTAAATCGTACGTTTTAAATATTTAAAAATTTATACGTGAATTTAGTTAAAGTTTGAGTCCAATGAAAAACTTTAACCTGTATGCTTAAAATTAAAAAAAACTTTTACGATTGACAAGTTTGAAAAACAATTTAGTACACAACTTCTGATTTTGGGACCTTAATATTAAATTTTTGTATGCATGTTCTTAGGAGGGAAGAAAAAACCTCTTATTTATACGACATCATTAATAATTTGTTAACATCATTAATAATTTGTTAACATTTATAGGATTAATAATTTCGAATTATAAATATATCATAATTATTTAAAATAAGTAATTTAGTGAGGTTATTATTACCTATCACACTCAAGTTTCATAATTAGAATAATTAGAATATAGTCTGATTTTTATAAAAATAAATAAATAAATAATGGTATAAAAAAGTATTATTATTTTATAAATTATATGATTAAAATTGTCAAATATAAATAATTATATGATTAAAATTTTCAAACATAATACTATAGGAACAAAATTGTTAATTTACACGTAATTATTCCAATACCAATACAACATTTTTCTTTATTTCCCCTACTTTTCATCGCGATTGGAAGTTGAGAAAACACACACAAGAAGAAGAAGAAGAAGAGAGATAACTTCTTTTGCTATACAGCTCATGAGAAAGTAAAACTAGCATACTATTGGAAAAGTAAATGAAAAATTTGGAATGTTACACATACGTACACTTCTTATAAATGTTCAATTCTTTAATTATTTTTGTCCGTTTAGGATTCTTTTCTTCTATTTCTGTTTTGCTTCTTTAATTCTTTTTACCAGTGTGAATTTCTTTTCTTCGTTTGTTTCCGTTTTGCTTTAAAGAATATCGATTTCCTTTATTTGCTTGCCTGGTCGAGACTATATGTCGCTGTTTGTCCAAAATTAAAAAAATGACGGTGAGTCCGACTTTTTATTTCCAGTAGGAGTAAATGGTTTTATTTTCAAGTTTTAATTGTTTCTAACATCTTAATCTAATTTTACAGTTTCATATTTGTAATTGTATTTTGTTTCTTGGTTTGTTTTGACATGTTTTCTTTTTACAGGTTCTGGGAATTGTTTAGAAAAAAAAAATTTCTTCTCAACATCTGATAATTTTTTTTTCTTCTCCACTGCTAAATATTAGTTCTCTTTTATTTTTTTTATATATATTGTTTCCAAGCCCTTATTGCCTTAAATATTGGTATTTCTATTTTCTTGATCTTATTTTTATACAAAGACTTTATTTATGTTGGAAAATGAAAGCTTCATAAAGTTTTAGTAACTTTTTGGAAGAGAAGATTTAACAAGAATATTTGAGTAGAGGAGGATAGTTATTAATTCTTAGATTATGATATTATCCCACCTCTATTTATGCTAGGGTCGTGCCAACACATTTTCAATTTATTGATCATAATTGACACATAAAAAAAATCCACAAAATATCTAATTTTTAAAATTCTCCACTATACTCTCTTCTTAAAATACCTAATTTTTTTCTAAGGCAATTCTAGAGTAAGTCTGGGGCCTATTATACTCTAATATATATATACTAGACTTTTAATTTCAAAATTTAAATAAATATCTCTCAAGTCTAATATTATTTGAGCTAAATCAAGTTTATGTTCAACACATCCTTTAAATTTGATTTATCATAACAAGCAAGATTCTCGATCTGATAAAGTCTTCATGCTTAAGTGGCTTAGAGAGGATGCCAACAACTTGATCTTTGAGATTTCACATATTCCACTTGTATATCCTTTCTTGTGATGCACTTCTTTATATAATGTCAGCGAGTATCAATGTGTTTTCTTCAATCATGGAACATTGAATTATTTGCCAATGCCATAGCCAAATTGTTGTCAACATAAATTTTAATTGATTCTTCTTCATCCCAACTCTTTCAAAATATTTCTAAGCCAAGTCGTGTGACAAACACATGATGTAGCAACTACGAACTCAACATCATAGGTTGAGAGACTATTGGTTACTTCTTTGACATCCATGTGAATGCGGTATCTCCTATAAAGAACAAAAAATTGATAGTAATTTTTTGATCATCAACATATCTAGCTCAATATGAATAGAACAAACCAAATTTGATTGTATACTTGAGACAGTGAAGAATTCTTTTTGTAGCTTTGAAGTGAGTAGTAGTTGAATTCTTCATGTAACGAATTATAAGTCCCATTGTAGAGAGAATGTCGGGTCTTGTGCATGTCAAATACCATAGACTTCCAAACAAACTCTTGAAGAGTGTTGGTGTGTCATGTCGTGTCCTTCTTTTTTAATTCATGATGCTTTGATAACTTGATTTCACATTCCACTGGTGTACTAATTGGCTTATTGTCATCCATCTTAAGGATTTCCTTTACATAGCCTTCCTATGAGATAAAAATTCCATCTTCTTGTTGTTTAACTTGGATGCCAATATAATAAGCCATAAGCCCAATGTTAGTCCTCTAGAACTCTCTTTTCATTACTTTCTTGAACTATTCAAATATATTTGGATTATTTTTGGTGAAGATCAAGTCATCCACATACAAGCACATGATCAAGACATCTCCTTCTTTGACCTTGACATAAAGTGCATGCTCATATGGGAATGTTGTGAAGTTGTTCTCTTGCAAGTACTTGTTGATCTTGCTAATCCATGTCTGTGGTGCTTTCTTCAACCCATAGAGAGCCTTCTTTAGCTTTAAGACTTTGTCTTCTTATCCCTTGACCACATAGCCCTTCAATTGTTTGATTTAGACTTCTTCTTCAAAAATTACATTTAGGAATGCAAACTTTACATCCATTTGATGGATTCTCCACCTATTCTGAGGTGCCAAAGAAATAATAAGTCTAATAGTTTTAGTCAAGCAACAGGAGCAAATACTTTATCATAGTTGATTCCAACTCTTTGAATATAACCTTTTGCAATTAGTATCGACTTGAATCTTTTGAATTCTCCATTAGTATTCTTCTTTATTTTGTACATCCACTTGATTCCTATTGCCTTATGAACTTTTGTAAGTGAAACAAGATCCCATGTATCATTCTTCATTATTCCTGTCATCTCTTCATCCATAGCATCTTTCAATTTTCTTTCTATTGTAGCTTCTTTGAAACTTATTGGCTTGTAGTCAATAAATAGACTAAAGAGTGAGATATTCTATCCTTTCAATGTCCTCATAAATTTAAGCTAGATTCTTTGTGTGTGGGATGCTCTTTCATTTAGAAATGATGGTAGAGAATTTCTAACTTCTATTCACTACTACAAAAGGGGTATTTAAGTCGTTATGTAAAGTCGGTTCGGTGTAAAACCGACACTATCCATGTAGAACATAGCGTCGGTTGACGTGTCAAACTGACGCTACACATGGATGTAGTGTCGGTTTGAGGTGTCAATCGATGCTACGCTACATGGATAGTGTCAGTTCCAAGTGTCAATCGACGCTATGCTATGTGGATAGTGTCGATTTACCATGTCAATCGACGCTACGTACATATGTAGCATCAGTTCGACACGTCAACCGACTATATTACCCTACGCTCCACGTAGCGTAGTGTCGGTTGACACCTGGAACCGACACTATCCACGTAGCATAGCATCAGTTCACACCTGGAATCGACGCTACGTCCAGGTGTAGCTTCAGTTCAACACGTCAACCGATGCTACACACGTGGATAAATTCTTTTCTCTTCTTTCTTCCCCAGACAGAAACTCTTCCAAGCGCTACATAACTCTCAAAAACCCAAAACCTCTTCCACTCTTTCTCATTTTTTGGCCACCTACGACCACCAATTCTAGCATCGATTAGTGGGTTTTCTTCCTCTCTAACTAATCTTTTAAATCCCCTATTTTTTGAGCAAAGTACTCAAATTTTTTATACCCATTTCTCACTTACAAAACACCATTTGTTTTCTTCATTTACTTCATTTTGTCACTTCATTTTTACTCTTGTAAGTATATCTATTAATCCTACACACTTATTATTCATATTTTTTTGTTATTATGTGTTATTATTTATGTGTATAAATTTTTATATTATATATGTAGGTTTGTATTATAACATCAAGAGAAGAATATGATGATCTTGAATAACATAAAACAACACCATGGTAATTTTTTTGCTATTAATTAATATTTTATTTTTCAATTATTTGTATTATTTAAACTATTTGTTAAACATATTTTTTTGCTATTATTTAGTGATCGAATACAGGTTTTAATTTAAGTATAATAGAAAATGAGTAAATTTTGTAAACAAAAAATTAAAGTCGTTTCACCACGTGAACCGACTTTAAATGTAAATCGGTTCACTCGTTGAGCTGACTTTAAATTTTAAGTTATTTCATTTAAATTTGGTTCAACGAATTGACTTTAATACCCCTTTTTGTAGTAGTGATAGTTGGTGGAATGGTTGGTTCTTGTTGGACTTATCTTTCTTACTCTGTTATTCTATGTTCATTTTGCTCTTCGAAATGAGGAAAGAAGTTGAAATCGTCAAAATGAGAACCAAAATCTCATTCTCGTTCTTCGACAAACTCCACGTCTTGACGTATCATGGTCTTCTTAGTATTTAGATTATATAACTTATAGCCTTTAGAGTAAGTCATACCCGATGAAGATGAACACCTCACTTTTGTCATCAAGGTTGTTTCTTATCTCATGCCCTTTGGTAATTTCTTCTCTTAAGCATGATTTGTGCCATGTTGAGGATCATTATATTCTTTCTTTATACCACTCCATTTTGTTAGGAAGATCTTCAAACAGTTAAAGGGCATCAAATTCCATTTACTTGATATAATTCATGTAACTCTTTGGAAGTGAAATCTCCTCCTTAATCGGATCTCATAGCCTTGATCACTCATCCACTTTTCTCCACATAATTTGGACTTTTTTAAAGAAGTATACTCATATCTTTATAAAAATATAATCTATAAAAAGAAGAAAGTAATTACTATTGCTAGGAGAGCTTGGCTTGATCGAGTCATACACATAGGTACGAATGAGTTCCAATGCCTTTTCAGCTCTTGAGTTTGACTACTTCGGAAAGCTTTTTCTGAACTACTTCCCAAGAAAACATCCTTCACAAAGTTGGTCTGGATGACTGATGCATGGCAACCCTCTCACCATTTTATTTTTGGACAATAGCTCTAGTCCTCCAAAAATTAGATGTCCAAATTGAAAATTCCATAGCAAGTTTTAAGACACTTGGCAACATCATTTTTAATGTTCAATAAGAACGTTCTATTTCTTTACATTGACATCTTGGTGATCAAATTATTTCTATCATCTCTTATTAAAAGACTACCATCTTTCGTATGAATATCATACCCTTTCTCTAAGAGTTGACCCAAACTCAAAATATTATTTTTCATATTGGGAACATAGTAGATATTTGAAATAAATTGATATCTACCATTCTTCAACTAGATTAGGATTTTACCTTTACCTTTTATTGGGATCTTGGACTTATCATCAAATGAAACATTATCGATAATCAATTCATTTAGCTCCACAAATATGCTTCTTTTTTCACACATATGGTTGCTTGCACCAGTGTCAATATACCAAGTGTTATGAAATTCTAACTACACGGATGGATTCAAAATGTTGACATACCTTAGAAAGGTATCTAACTTAGTTAAAACTCAGTCCAACTAAGCTCAAATTGATTCTAACACCATTTCAACTTGATTCAACTTTGTGTTTTCAGTATAGCAAGCTTTTGTCGATACCTGGTGATGCCTCCATTCAACTTGGTGTTTTCGATATAACAAGCTTTTGTTGATGCCTGGTGGTGCCTCCCAACTCCAATCAGGATAATTTTTATGGTGTTGTATTCATCTCATTGAGAGATTTGATTTGATATGCTATAGTGATATGTTGGGAACCACTGTACTAGCTCTGATACCACTTTATTGGAAGATGAAAGCTTTATAAAGCTTTAGGAAATTTTTGAAAAAGAATAGGAATTAAGAATATTTTAGAAGAAGAGAATACTTAATATTAATTCTTAGATTTTGGTCTGATCCGATATGAGTATTTGTACTAAAAATCCCTCCTAACCAATGGCTAGGATCATGCCAACATAGTTTCAATCTAATGGCCATAATTAACCCATTAGAAATATCCATCAAAATATCTTACTTCTAGAATTCTCTATTATTCTCTCTACTTAAAATATCTAAATATTTTCTAAGATATTTCTAGAGCAAGTTTTTATAACGTAGGCCTATTGGACTCTAATATATATATATATATATAACTCTTAATTACAACATTAAATAAGTATCTTTCAAGTCCAATATTATTTGGGCTAAATCAAGTTTATTTCCAACAATTTCTTCTTTTAAATTGATATTTATATAAAATTAAAGATTTTATTTTTTGGATTTTAAAGCTTAGTTCTTAATTTTTTCAAAAAAGAGAAAACAAAATGACTTTTGAAATAATTACTCTAACAGACCAAATTGAAAACCCAACTATGAATGTTGTTGGCCCTATTGTGGCTGGTTCTAATGTTAACAAAATGATTAGGCCTTCTGTGGCTCATGGGGCTACCCCAAAATTATCGATTTTGGTTTCTTTGAACCATATCGTTTTAGAGAAATCAGAGAAGTTCATGGCTTGGACTTGAAAAGGTAAAGGAGTAAAATGATCTTACCATCTTGAATCTTGTAAGATGAATGATTGAAGAACCTCCCAATCAACATATAGGTGAGAAAAAATTGCAATCTGTTAGTGCTATTGAAGCATGGAAGAATTTTGTTTACTTGTGTTAGAATTATATTCTGAATAGCTTGACTGATTCCTTGTACAATGAGTATGATAAAGAGAAGATGACTAAATACTTGTGGGAGTCATTAAACCAAAATTATGAAATTGAAAATACTGATGGCAAGAAATATTTTGTTGGTTGCTTTCTTGATTATAAAATGGTGAGCTCTAAATCAATGTGTATTCAATTATATAAACTCCAAGATATCTTAAAAGAGATGAATGATGAAAAGATGGCACTAAGTGAGACCTTACAAGTTGTAGCTATTATTGAAAAGTTTTTCCCTTTATAGATAGAGTTCATGGCCTACCTCAAGCATAAGTGAAGGGAAGTGTATTTGAAGGACTTACTTATAAGATTTATGGTGGAAGAAGACAACAAGGCTTCTTCTAAAAGAGGGTATATTACATTAGCACCCAAGGCTAATATGGTGGAACATGGTAAAAAGTTCTAAGTTGGGACCTAGAGAAGAAACTTTTAAGAAGTCAAGCTTCAAACGGATTTACTTTAACTATAAGAGAATATAATATAAAGACATAGACTATAAGTTTCCAAAGAGAAATAAAAACTATAAGGAAAACATGGTTGATGTAGGATACCTCTGATATTTAATTATATGCAATTGTCTCAGAGGTGATCCTGGTGAGGTCAAACCCAAATGAGTGGTGGATTGATACTAGTGCAACCAGGCATGTTTGTTGATACAAGAAGCTATTTACCACTTTCAAACCTGTCAAGGATTGGGATAAGATATTTATGGGAAACTCTGCTACTTTTGCTGTTCAAAGGCAAAGAAGAGTAGTATTGAAGATGACCTTTGGGAAGCATCTAACTCTAAACAATGTATTATTTATGCTTGAGATTTGCATGAACCTTGTGTATGGTTTGTTGCTAAATAAGCATGGTTTTAGAATTGTCATTGAGTCAGACAAGGTCATATTAACCAAAATGGATACATTTGTGGGCAAGGGGTATTGAGTAATGTGCTTGTTAAGCTAAATGTCATATTAACCAAAATGGATACATTTGTGGGCAAGGGGTATTGAGTAATGAGCTTGTTAAGCTAAATGTTATAACTGTAATGCCTAAGAAAATTAATTAAGTTAATTCTTCTAATTAATTTCATGAGTCTTTAGATTTATGACATGGTAGACTAGGTCATGTTATTATGATACATTGGATCATATACCCATTTTTCAACTTGATTCCAAATACAAGTGCGAGATTTGTGTTGAGGCCAAAATGACCACGTCATCATTCCATTCGATTGAAAGGAACATTGAATCCCATTATTTAATCCACAGTGATCTATGCAATTTGAAATTTGTTCAAACAAGGGGTGGCAATACTTATTTTATTTCTTTTGTCGATGATAGCACAAAATATTACTATGTGTATTTGCTCAAAAGTAAAGTTGAAGTTATAGAAAAATTTATTCTTTATGAAACAAAAGTTGAGAATCAACACAACAAAAAAATCATGGTACTTTGTAGTGATCGTGGTGGTGAGTATAAAGCAATATTTGGTGAATTATGTGCACAATATGGAATTATAAATGAAACCACGACACCTTATTCACCTTGAAAAAATGGAGTTACCAAGCATAAGAATTGTACCTTGAAAGAAATGATGAATGCAATACTATTAATTTTTGAGTTACCACAGAACTTGTGGGTGGAAGGTATTTTTTAGTTAATTACCTTTTAAATAAGGTAGCCCAAAAAAAAGGCACATAAGAAACTACATGAATTATTTGAAGGGTACCTTCCTATAAATATTTATGAGTATAGGGGTGTCTTGCTAAAGTAGTTGTACCTATACATAAAAAGCAAAAGATAGGTCCAAAAATGATAGATTGCATCTTCATTGGATATGCACATAATAGTAGTGCTTAGTGTTTTCTTATGCATGAATCAAAGATACTAGACGTACACAAGAACACGATAGTGGAACAAAGTAATGCATCATTCTTTGAACATGTATTTCCATGTAAATCTTAAGAGGCATTATGCACAAATTTTGTAGTTATAAAATAGCTCAAAATTGTACGAATCAATTTGTAAAAAGTAATAAATATACTTCCAAGATCAGTCTAAAAAGGAATTATGTGGTTTTAAATAATTCAACAAAACTCTTAAAATCAAACACGAAATATAAACCTAAATATTCTTTTATGATATTTGGGTTTTTAAAAATGTAAACTAATAACGAAAAACCAAAAGGATAGGAATAGAATTGATTCAAGCAATTCTAGGAGAATAAACATTTTATACTCAATGAAAAATTTATGAAATTATTAGCAAGTTAATCATGCTTTCTTAAAATTAATTATGTTATTAAAGATATAAATTAAGGTTATTGATTTTCCCATTTTTTGTATGAAAATATCCTGAGACGGGGATCAGATTCTTTGTTTGTAAAACCAATTTTAGGCGAGGATCACCAACTAATTAAATTAAATTTTATTAGGTTTCTAAGGAAATAATAAATCATCTATACCACTACTTTAAGTAGGGCACGTAATTTAGACTCTTATTCAAAGTGTCAAAATTAGATCCTAAAACCTCACTTTCAAATTTTAAATTTATTATGAAAAATATATTGATAATTTATTAAGTTGTAATAAACTTTGTAAAAATCTTGAATGAAGAAATAAACTCAATTTATTTTTTAAAAATAATTTCCTAAATTAATCTTTCACCAACACGAAAACATAACTAATATCACATTGTAATATTCATCCAGTCATGATTATATTTAATTAATTATTAGTAAATTAGAAATATTATTTAAAAAGATACATAAAGATTAAATATGTAAATAATAAAATTTAATTAAACTGCATACCTTAATGTATTTTTCAATAAATAGAACTTATATAACGATCTATTATCTGGAAAACCTTTAAAAAGATTCTATACTTTATTGAATAAATACTACTATAGAAAAAATAAGAAAGGTAAAAATCTATAGTTGTCTCTCTACAAATTCTACCTAACTTTTCAATCTATTTTTAATATACATGATAAAACCTAAAGAGAAAATGAATGAATTTATACCTAAGCCTTGGTGAGAAAAAGTGGATCGTAAAGGAAAAGTCATCGTGCATCACAACCCATATTTATCCATGATGTAGTTCGTAATACTTAGTGGTTTTCCAGATTTCAAATAGAAAAGATTGGGCCATAGAACAAAATTTCTCCACTATAGCTCAGATCAAACTGCTTAAAATTGATGTTAAAAAGAGTATAGTGCATTGTGGTCCACTGTGTTTCATGACGCAAACCACTATACTTGTTTCCATTTCTTGTTTTCACCCTTCACAACTTGTTAGATCACATGTAAGCCTTCCATGTATTGTTCTTTTAATCTTCTAAGTTGTAAATGAGTGTTTCAAGTATGAGATTCTTCAATTGTTATCAATTTAATCCAATTGAAGCCAAAAATACATAAAATATAATATAAAAAATACATTTGATTCCGAACACATAAATTTGCTTTAATAATGATGAAGTCAGGCGTATTCAAATCTATATATAACATTTAAGTGCAAATAAATCACTAAATACTAATGCTTTTCAAGCACTTATAACAACCTCCAACCAACTTCTTGCTAGCCTCTAGCAAGGAAAGTGATAAAAAAACTAAAAACAAAGTAAATAAACTAAATTAAAATATCGTAAATCTTTTTTGTATATTGACAATATTGCATTTAGCGTATGCAACAATTCTTGAAACCTCTTAGGTTGCCCTAGTAGACTAGTTTATGTCTCATGAGAGCTTTGAGTGATGATAGCCATAAACATCTCACTAATAATAAAAAAAACTAAAACTAAAAATAACAAAGTATAAGTTATATAACGAAACTTATCGTGCTTTAGTTTCTTTTCAATTCATAATCAAAATCTAATACATAAGCTAGGTCAACATCCCAAAGATTCACAATTTATTATAAAAATAAGTTACAAATCACAAATTCATATTCCATAACAAAAATGTATTAACTTTGACTCACCTAATTTCAGTGTTTGGAATCTGAATTCATTTTAACTCTAATCCTCACAGGTCATACTCTCAATATCACACTGATCTTATGAGTTCAAGCACTCAATCAAGGATATATGCAAATAGAAGTTATGTAAAGAGATGAAATAATGGGCTCGCATATGATAAAATAATAAAGGCTCAAAAGTTCATAACATTGATCACATATGATACATGCTATTCTCATGCATCAATTAAAATCATAAAACAAAAATATCAAGTATATACCTTAAAGATGAATGAAATATTTTTAATTATTTTTAGATTTTAATTTTTTAATTTTTCTATTTTTTTATATTTTAAAATTAATCAACTTGTGAATATTTACAAGAACTTATTAAGAATTTTGATAATAAAAATTTAAAATGTTATTCCTTTTCAACAATGGCCCCAAAACTTGATAGTGCTAAAACACTCCTTGACAACGGTGGCAAAAACGTGATGATGCAAAAAATTATCCAGTTAATAGTGCTAAGATAATCCCCAACAATGTCTCAAAATCTTGATGCAAAAATCAACAATCGATAGAGAATTTATGTAAATTATTAGTTAGTTAATCATAGTTGCTAAAAATTAATTAAGTTATTAAAGATATAAATTAAGGTTATTATTTTTTCTTTTTTTGTAAGAAAATATCCTTACATAGGGATCAAATTCATTAAACCCCTAAGTTGTCCTAGTAGATGAGTTTAAGTCTAGTAAGGGCTTTCAGTGATGATACACATTTGCATCTTACTAAATGCTAAAACTAAAAGAAATAAAAAAACTAAAACAAACAAATAACAAATAAAAAAAATCTTAAATTAAAAATAAAAAAGTAAAAAGTTAAATAACAAAACCTCTCAAACTTTAGTTTCTTTTTTGCTAATAATCAAAATCTAAAGCATAAGCTAGATTGACATTCCAAAGATTCACAGTTTATTGTAAAAATCATAAATAAATCACAAATTTATGTTCCATAACAAAAATGTATCAACTTTGATTCACCAAATTTCAATGTTATCTGAATTTTCTTTAACTCTAATCCTCAAAGTCATAAACTACTACAAAAAATACATATGGCCTCGGTTTTTAACCATGATCGTAGGTCTATGGCCACTATTATAAGAATCAAGGCCTAAGTGAGAGAGACCATAGACTGTTACCTATAGCCTCGGTTTTTTAGCCGAGACCATAGATATACCCTATGGCCTCGGTTATTGAAAGATTGAGGCCATAGGACATGTCTATGGCCTCGTTTTTTAAAAAACTAAGGCCATAAAAACGTCCTATGGTCTCGGTCTTTCAATAACCGAGGCCATAGGGTATGCATAAATTAAAAAAATACAATTATTATTAATTACAATATTAAAAATCAATATAAATTACAATAAATTTATTAATTACAATATTAAAAATCGTATTATATTAAAATTAAAAGTGTAATTACATTTAAGAGTTTATTATACATTAAAACATAATAAAACCTTACTATTACAAATTGACTTTTTACTATTAATTATAAGCATTTATAAGTGTACTTCAAATCAACATAATCAAGTCCACAACGACTTCAGCAGAAGTGTAAAGAAAAGGCAAATACCATAGGCACTAGTGTGCTGGTGAGCCTGGTGCACTGGTGTGCTAGTACACTTGGTGCCTGGTGCCTGGTGTGTGGTGCACTACTACAGATAAAAATGGAAAAAATTAAAATAATAACCACTAAGTATCCAGATAAGGAGTACTAAAATGTAGAAAATGTTAGGTGGTAGATTGAAGAATACCCATAATATAGTGCAACAAGTTCTTTTAAGAACAATTAACTGTGTATATCTCAAGCCATAAAGTTATAACATATAAAGAGGCAAAATCATAGTGAAGCCAAAAATAAAACTTTCTCCGTAATATATTACTATCAATTTCAATTTTCTCAAAAATTTTACAATTCATCTCAATTCACAACACCCAAAAAATTGCTCTAATGTCATAACTCCACAACGTTGTAGCCTTCATTCTATTCTCATGCAAATTAAATTTTCTAGTAACAAAGATGTTCAAGATTCTATATCATGAGCTTATCTTCTAAATAGATTATTGGTGAACTAGAAAACCTCACTAACCATTCCATGGGATTCCCTATCTTTTGCTTCCTTGAATAGTCGCAAACCTACATTGGACCCATGTTTTCAGTAAACAAAGAACTTCATGAAACTCCAAAGTCCTTTTTGATTTACATTTTCACCATTCTAACAACCAAATATTGTCTAAGGTGAAGGAGCAATAACATTAGTTGTCATGGGATCTGCTTGCATAGAATAACAACGAGTCCAGTCTATGGAACTAATCCACCTTGTCCTACCAGATCCACCCAATCTACAAGCAGAAAATATATGTAAGTACCAGAATGATTAAGTACATAAATGCAAAGGCATCATCATATCATGCTGGCCAATAGGAAAAAGAAAGAAAAATTCCATAAATAATAAGTCACAATAATAACAACCAATTACAACTATGGGAGAATAAGAGAATGCCAAGTTGAGGAGTTACACATATGAAAAATAAGAATGACAACGAATGATCACACCTAAAGGACTACCATCTACTACTTAAGAAACCCATAACATTATCACCCATATCTTGACCTCCCTACATACATGGATAAACATTAATCTTAATCATAAGTAGGTCTCCAGCAGACTGAGGTAAGAAAAAGTAACTAAAGACCATAAAACCTTTAAAGCAGCTTCTTGAAAGCAATGAATCCATCTTACTACTTCTTCAGAACTACTTGCTCCCAACTACAACATTAGAAATCATTAAAAAATATTTATAACATAAAAAGTATAATTAGTAATGAGACTACTAAAACATTAATACATGTGACTAATAAATTACTAGACCTTAAGTTGATCATTGTGATTGGAAGTATTATAGAGAGTGAAGATGAAAAACACCTGCATGTCACATTAAAAACTATAGTCACATCCGGATCACATATAAATTAACAATACGAACTAATTTAGAAAAGTGAAGAGCAAAAATTCATTTTCAATCAATTAAAAGTCTTTACTTTTTTGTGAATGCTCTCCCAGCCATTGTTTGTGACACGAATGCAAGAATCTATTATAGCACTTTTGACACGTTCCTGAGGAAACAAAAATGACATTATTAGGCATCTTACATGTGAATCTTGCACCAAAATAATTGTAGAATATGTTAAACTAATTGATACAAATACCAAATATCTATTCAAAATTCATGTAAACCAAATTGTAATTTAGTTTTCCATATTTTGCATTTAAATGTTACCAATCTACAATCCATAAATTAAACATGAAGTTTATTCTCAAATTTTCTTCTCTCTTTCAAACTGAAGTGAAAATGATGGAATACCATAACACATCATTTTCCTATATTTCTAAAAGTATTATTCTCATTGCCAAATTGACATAATAAGCATCTCTAAAATCTGCAAAATATGTATGCTTAAAGAGAAGTTATAAGAAAAAGAAAAGGTAAAAGTAATCTTGCCTCAAAAGTTACAAATGAAAGTTTTACCATACCCTATTAAGTACAATTCACAAACCCGTAGATTTTTTTTCAAAGCTCAAACTTCAAGTGATTCCTCGTAGGCATATATAAAAACATAAACACTATGTTCAGTTATGTAAAATCATAAGCCAAAGCATCAATAACTACCCATTAAAAATATATTCAGATAGAGGCAACAACATAACAGAAGTATTACCATTAGATCCATGCCATCAATAGCTCCATCATTGATTTTCTGGCGCATCTCTCTATGCTAAGATGCCCAATTCATAGTCCTAATCTTGACTGATTTGCAAGCATATTCAGTCCATGAGGGAGTGATTATATATCAAATTGTGATTAAGTTCAATCAATAAAAGTCATATGGAACGGAAGAGACAATCGAAGTCCGATGAAAAGGGAATAAAATGTATAGAAACAATTTCTTAGTTTTCAAAATTATGTACTCAAAATCAAAAAGAGATCATAATCTAGAAAAATAAATGACGAACCCTAAATTTGTCGCTCTATCATCTCTATAGTTCTTCTCATGCTCCAAACTTGCACTAGCCAAACCCTAAATCCCTTGCACTAGCCCTCGAGCTCGCTGGAGGGGATGAGAGAGCTAGAGAGGATGAGGTAGCTGGAAGGTGATCGCCACACACGAAGTGTGTGCAATAAATACGCAAGTATACGTATTGCAACAAGTAATATAATGATAAGAAACGATCGTTCCCACGGAGATTATTTTATTAGAAACTAATTTTTAAAACTAAAAAAATAAAAATCAATTTTTTGTGTTTTTATATTTTAAGGAAACAAGGTTAAAATAACTAAAAGTAAATAACAATAATTAATTAAATCAGATTTGGTAACTAAAAGGATATATGAGAAAATATCTAGGAATACTTAATCTCCCAACTTTCTAAACATACGAATCGCTAAAATCCTCCCAATATAATAACAATTAATTAAATGATCAAATGAATCTAACCTAGCATGTATTCATTTCTCAAGTAAACAACACACCATATAATAATTAATTTAATCACACTCTCATAACATTTAAATTGTATACTACTCATTAAGTTCATCAATTATAGATCACATACGTAAGAACCATACATCTCCACCTAGAAACTATGCATGTTATTTAATCAAGACAAACAATTAAATAATTCTCTCAAATCAATTTAATTGCCTCTATAGATATATTCTTGGCCAGATCGCCACACACAAAGTGTGTGTAATGAATATGCAAGTATACGTATCGCAACAAGTAATATAATGATAAGAAAAGATCATTTCTACGGAGATTATTTAATTATAAACTAATTTTTAAAATTAAAAAATAAAAATCAATTTTTTTGTGTTTTTATATTTTAAGGAAACAAAGTTAAAATAACTAAAAGTAAATAGAAATAATTAATTAAATCAGATTTGGTAACTAAACAAATATATGATAAAATATTTAGAAATATTTAATCCCCTAACTTTCTAAACATGAGAATCACTAAAATCCTCCAAATATAATAACAATTAATTAAAGGATCAATTGAATCTAACCTAACATATATTTCTCTTTCAAGTAAACTACACACCATGTAGTAATTAATTTAATCACACTCTCTGGAATGTTTCTGTATTTTTCTCTCTTTGTAGCTCCAAAAATTAAGCAAAATTATACTAATGGTGGCCCCTAATTACGGTTAATGGAGTGATTAGGGTCTTAAATATTGCTCATGTGCGATCTGGATCGTCAAATCAGCTCTAGATCAAGGACTACGATCAAAATAAGCAAAACTGATAGCGCTAGCCAATCACAACATGAGACGTGACATTAGGAATTCACTGGGAAAATCAGGGAGCGATGCATGGCAGAGGATACTGATCAAATTCAATGCTCGTTGAATTAGTGACACATGGCATGACGTGATTAGTGAAAACAGATGGCGTGGTACACGGATGGAACACGCGAAGCAATGGTATAGCAACACATAGCGATGTGGTTTGACCAAGCCCGAACTCAGATTGAACGTCGTGTCAACACGTGGTGCACTTTTTGTCCTCCTCACACGCGACGTAACATGATTCGCTCTCCGTGCTTACATAGCATCTATGTGGCTTTCCTAGTCAGCTCTCCAACTTGCGTGGCATGCCATGTGGTTGCTCCTGATTGGTTATGCTTTAAAAATTCATAAAAAATCTAGAAACATTCTAGAAAAATCCCAAAAAATTGCAAAAATTATATTTTCACCCGTTTTCACTAAAAAGTTTATATTTTAATATTTTTGGCCATAAAAATACTATTTATTGAATAAAACAAGTAAATATTAAGTAAAAAAGTGTGCTAATGACTCTACTTTCTTAGAGTCATCACACCCCCAAACTTAACTCTTTTCTTTTCCTCAATAAAGTCAAGTATAACTAAATAAAATAACATGGGTAGTATATTCATAAATATACTTCTATTAGTACATGCATATTTCCCAAAAACTATCCCTCTCAAAATTCGTACAATCCTATGGTAAAGAGGTTCACATATTCATCAATCAACGTTCCATCAATACAAGGATATGCAAGGTTTTTGAAAAATTGATTCATATGTGTGTACTACACATAATATCGTCCAATGCACTCATTAAATTAACCTATATGAGTATGCTAATCAATTTAATATTAGAATAAGTCTCATTAGACTATTTTTCACAACCCTCTCCACTAATATAAATATACACTTAGCAAAAGATCAATAAGGACTTTACATGGTTGTAATGTAAGGCTTAGGTGAGGAGGTCAATAAATTAAGACATTTAGGCTCTTTACACACCATAGCTTTCCTTTTGTTCATTAAGCACTTTTTAACTGCAATTGAGCTTTAACTTGATATTTTCAGTGCACCCTCTTTTGTCATTATTTTCATATTCTTTTGTTCTACATCTCTTTTCTCTTTCTTTTTTGTAACTTCACAACACCACCAAAATTATTTTCAATTCTATTTTGTTTTTCTTTAGAGGGATAATTGTGTTATGAGTTTTGCTTCTTTTTTATAGGGTGCATTACATTTTAGCTTACTCTATAGCATAACACACGATTGCATTTTTTTCTTTTCATACAACCTAAAGGTGCAAGGGTAAAGGTAATACTTATTAGTTAGGCATTAAATGTGGCTTAAAGATATGAATGGTTTTTTTAGGCTCAAATGGGTGACTAAAGATATTAGCAATGGTTAGCTTGAAAGGCTTAATCGATCCAAATAAGACATAGATCATTTCTCATGTTAAATACTATTTAGGATTTTGCCTCAAGGGATGATCAAATAGATTCTAAAACTTGGTAGATATCATAGACGCTTATAACTCACTACAAATTTTCTCTCAGTAAGAGCACCAAAATCAATCATGAACATGTGCATAAGAATTTAAATCAATAAAATCAAAACTAGCAAGCATATCACATGATTAATGAAAGTATCAAATATGTTACATTCTTTATCCTAGTCATGACAACCAATTTTTATCATTGAGTCCATATGTTTCATATCAAGCATGCATGCATTTAGTTTCCATATATTTATCAATTTCTATCCAAATCATTATTAAAAACATCCTAAAAGTTTTTAAAAAAATGACACCCTAAAAATTTAAAGTGCATACTAAATACTAATGTAGAGAACGAAGTTCTTTCTCCCAAACTTAAAATTAGACATTGTCCCTAATGTGCATATATAACTATGAAAAGGTAAAAGAAAAGAGAAAACTCCCTTAATCATGGAATACCACATCTGTCACTAGAATGCTCATTTTTGTTGCGCCATTGCTCTTTATATTTATTCACCTACAAAACAAAAACAATGAAAATATAAGTAAAATAATGTTGGGTTGCCTCCCAACCAGCTTCATGTTTAACGTCCTTGACTAGACAGTCATATAAAGTCCTAGGACACATCTCTTTGTTTCCATTTAATTTTGAGTTTGCATGGAAAAAATTTGAGTCTTGATTTGTTCAATAATTCTTCATGTTCTGGTTCACAAACATGGTGTTACATTCTTTTCTCATACTATATTTTTTTTCTTTTTTAACTTTTTGGCATTCTTATAAGAACTCTATTGTAACTCATCCAATTTATGTATTTCTAATAGCTTTGTCACCTCTCCATTGGACTCTTTCACTTTTATACTTGACCAGGGATAAGAGGGTGAAAGTGTGGGGTCCAAACTTGGTGGCTATTCAATTAATATTCTCCATAATCGGTAGAGTTATCACGTGGCCTGGTGCATCCTCTAAAGAGTTCACACAATCTACAATGTCAACCTTTGATGCCATACTTTCAAAGTTAAAAAAAGATTGAGTTGTTTTCTAGTGAGTTTATGTCCTTATTCATAGTATCAAGTGTAATAGTCTTAAGTGTGGACGACTTAACAAATTCTTTTAAGTTGTCCCCACATTCAATAAAATTTATCCTTAAGCATTCATTCACACTATCAATGTTAGGGGGTTTAGATGCTTTAAAAACTTTAAACATTACTTGTTCATCTTACACTATCATTATAAGTTCACCTTTTTATAGATCAATAAGTGCTCTTCCAGTTCCTAAGAATGGATGACTAAGTATGATAGGAATTTCATGATCCTTTTCCATGTTTAGCACAATGAAGTTTGCCAGAAAGATAAATTTGTCTACTTTTACTAGAAAATATTCTACCACACCCCGATGTCTCTTAATTGATCAATCTGCCATTTGTAATTTTACTGAAGTGGGTATGGCTTTACCAACCCCTAATCTCTTGAAGACTGATAATGGCATAAGGTCAATGCTAGAACCGAAGTCACATAATGCTTTCTCAAAATGGATGTTATGAATTGTACAAGGAATGTCAAAACTACCTAGATCTTTCAACTTTTGTTGTAGTTTTCTAGCAAGGATGGCACTACAAACTTTAGTTAAGGTTATTATTTCATTATCTCTAAGCCTCATTTTCTTAGACAAGTTGTCCTTTAGAAATTTGGCATAAGAAGGGATTTGTTCATGTGCATCTGCAAATGATATATTTATGTGCAACTTCTTGAAGACTTCCAAAAATTTTGAAAACTGGGTATCTGACTTTTGCTTTTGCAATCTTTGAGGGAAAGGATAAATGGGTTTATAGAGGTTGTTCTTTTTTGGATGAATTATTTCCTTTCCATTACTCTCTTTATCTACTAATTTCTCCTCCGTCTTTTTAGTTTATGGTTCCTCTTTATCCTTTTTAGTGTCATGGTCCTCCTTATCCTTTTGAGTCTCATCTTCCTGCTCTAAAGTTTCACTACTCCTCAAGGCTAATGATTTACAATGGTCCTCGCCTTCTCTTTCTAGGTTTATAATTGTGTCACTTTGAAGGTTACCCTAAGGCATTTGGCTTATCGCAACAAAAGGATGTGGCTTATCACATTGATCATTGATAATTATTGTTGGCCATTTTATACTCTATGCTTCCTATAACATTAAAGTATGTGTCTAAATTAAAAAATTAAAAAGAAAACAACTAAATAAATAAATTAAAGTAATAAATAAATAAATAAAATAAAATAAAATAAATTAATAAAAATAAATAAGTTAGTAAAAAAAATAAGTAAAGAAAAATAAATTAAGAAATATAACTAAAATAAAAAATAAAAAAAATTATTAATTCCTAATATTTATAATCCCTGACAACGACACTAAAAACTTGATCATCACACAAGAAGTGTGTGCAATGAATACGCAAGCATACGTATTGCAACAAGTAATATAATGATAAGAAAAGATTATTCCCAAAGAGATTATTTTATTAGAAACTAATTTTTAAAACTAAAATAATAAAAATCAATTTTTTTGTGTTTTTATATTTTAGGGAAACAAAGTTAAAATAACTAAAAGTAAATAGTAATAATTAATTAAATCAAATTTGGTAACTGTAAAGATATATGAGAAAATATCTAGGAATACTTAATCCCTTAACTTTATAAACATGCGAATCACTAAAATCTCCCAATACAATAACAATTAATTAAATGATCAATTGAATCTAACCTAGCATGTATTCCTCTATCAAGTAAACTACACACCATATAGTAATTAATTTAATTACACTCTCATATCAATTAAATTCATCAATTATGGATCACATATATAAGAATCATACATCTCTGCCTAGAAACTATGCATGTTATTTAATCAAGACAAACAATTAAATAATTCTCTCAAATCTTTTTAATTGCCTTTATAGATAAATTGTTGGTGTTGCAATTAATAGCATACAGACCTGATTAAATAATATAATTAAATTATAATTATAATTTGGGTAAAATATTAAATGATCACATGGTGAAAATTGGGTTCATAAGATCCCTAGATTAATAAATTAACTACACATAATTGTGTTCATAAATCTCATATTTTTCATAAAGAAAGACATAAAAATTGAAAAAGAAAATAATAGAAGAAGAAATACAATCAATCTCTTGAATTTTAGTGTTAATATCCTCTTTAATCTCCACCAAAATTGTGTTCTCTCTTAAATTTTTCTATATTTTTTTCTCTTTTTAGCTCCAAAAATGGAGCAAATTTATGCTAATGGAGGACCCTTAGGGTTTATAGAGTGATTCGAGTCTTAAATATTGCTTTGGTGCGATCTGGACCGTCATATCAGCTTTAGATCAAGGACTACGATCAAAACAAGCAAAACTGCCAACCAATCACAACACGAGACATGGCATCAGGAATTCCCTAGGAAAATTAGGGAGCGATGCGTGGCAAGGGAGACCGGTCATAGTCAACACTCGCTGAATCAACGACATGTGACAAGACATGATTGGAAAAAATGGATGGCATGATGCACGGGTGGAATGCGCGAAGCAATGGTATAGTGACACATGGTGACGTGGTTTGACCAAACCCGAACTCGGATTGAACGTCGTGTGACATGTGGCACATTTTTTGTCCTCTTCATACACGGCATAACATGATTCGATGTCCGTGCTTGCATGGCATGCCATATGGTAGCTCATGATTGGTCCTACTTTAAAAATTCATTAAAGGTCCAGAAAAATTCCAAAAAATCCCAAAAATTATATTTTCACCATTTTTCACTAAATATTTTGTATTTTAATATTTTTGGCCATAAAAATACTATTTATTGAATAAAACAAGTAAATCTTAAGTAAAAAAGTGCACTAATGACTCTACTTTCAAAAAATCATCAGAAGGGATGAGGGAGCGAAGGAGTTGGAGAGTTGGAGGGGATGAGGCACGGGAATAACAAATAAAGAGAGGTATACATGACGTGCATGGATAGGAAAATAAAAGAGAAGAGAAAGGGAAAAATGGGGAAATAAAAGAGAAAGGAGAAAAGGGAAGAAAAAGGGGGAAAAGGGAAAAAAAGAAATAAAATTGGGAAAAAAGAAAAAATTTGATAAATGTTTTGGTGTTTATTGTAAAATAGAGAAAATTGATAGAATATGTCTACAACCTCGGTTTTTAAATAACCATGGTCATAGGGCATGTCTATGGCCTCGATTTTTAAATAATTGAGGCCATAAGGGTATGTCTATTAAAACTGAGACTAAATTTTTGAGACCAAAGATATATATTGTAGTAGTGATACTCTCAATATCACATCGATCCTATGGATTCAAGCACTCAATTAAAGATATATATAAATCAAATTTATGTAAAGAAATAAACTAATGGGTTCACATATGATTAAAGAAGAAAGGCTAAAAAAATGTGTAACATTAATCTCATGAAAGGAATCAAATATTAGGAGTTATAAAGAAATCACATAGTATTTTCATGCATTAATTAAAATCATTAAGCAAAAATATCAAGTATATATCTTAGAGATGAATAAAAATGCAATGGCTTTAAGGATCTTTCTTTTGTAATAATCATTCTAACAACTTTCAAGAACTTTTAGGTCATTTATAGTATTTAGTTATACTATTTATTTTTCATTCCTTTTTTAATACTCTTTATATATATAAATAGTTTTTTCTTTCTTTCTTTTTTTCTTTAGAGAGTCGACCCATATACAAATATGTATTAAGTGAATGGCTAATTTTTGGCTCTTTTTGTATTAGCTTTAAAGAACTCTATATATATCTCTTTTTTGAAAGTCAAGCATGAATGAAATAAGCATACACAATAAATTTCAATCAAATTATTCAATATAAGCAATAAAAATAAGTATATGATTCCTTATCAAATGTTAAAAATCCTAATATTCAATGTAAAACTTGTAGACACTACGCCAAAAATGACTTTTAAAGTCGGTTATTAACCAACTTTAAATACGATGACTTAAAAATGTAAAGTCAGTTCAACGCGTGAACCGACTTTAAATTTTTAATTTTTTTTTTACAAAATTTACTCATTTTATATTATACTCAAATTAAAACCTGTATTCGATCACTACATAATAGCAGGAAAAAAAACAAAATCTGTTTAACAAATAGTTTAAATAATACAAATAATTGAAAAATTAATTATTAATTAATAACAGAAAATTACCATGATGTTATCCTATGTTATTCAAGATCATCATATTATTCTCTTGATGTTATAATACAAAACCTACATATATAATACAAAAATTTATACACATAAATAATAACACATAATATACAAAAAAATATGAATAATAAGTGCGTAGGATTAATAGAAATACTTATAAGAGTAAATGAAGTGACAAAATGAAGGAAATGAAGAAAAAATGATGAGTATAAAAAATATGAGTATTTTGCTCAAAATAATAGAGGATCTAGAAGATAAGTTAGATAGGAAAAAAAACCACTAACCAGCGTTGGAATTGGTGGTCATAGGTGGCCAAAAAATGAGAAAGAGGTTTTGGGTTTTTAAGAGTTATACAGCGCTTGAAATAGTTTCTGTTTAGGGAAGAAAGAAAAGAAAAGAAAATATCCACATGTGTAGCGTTAGTTCTACATGTCAAACCGACGCTACACACGTGAATAGCATTGGTTGACACGTAGAACCGACACTATGTCCTACGTGTAGCATCAGTTCAACACGTCAACTAATGCTATGTATCGTAGCGTAGTAGAGTGTGTAGCGTGTGTAGCATCGATTTAACACGTCAATCGACGCTACGAACTACGTGGATAGGGTCGGTTTTTCAGCGAACCGACTTTAAATTCATTATAAGTTAGTTTTCACCAAAAACTAACTTTAAATCTCGACTTAAATGACCACTTTTGTAATAGTGAGAAATCATCTAATAATTTGAATTAATAAGAAAAGTGTTTAAAGGGGTAGAAAAATAAAATGCTTTTAGGCTTAAAATGTTCCCCAAAGTAGTCTCCACTATTTGATTCCTAAACACTAATTTTGGGTTTATCTCAATCTCAATATTCAAGCATGAAACATAAACTATGAATAAAAAAACTAAATTTCACAATATTTCATGACATGTTTAAGATATCAACCAAACAGTGCAAAATACTCATTATTCACTTTAAATTAACTAAAGGCATGATAACTTTTCAAAAAAAAAAAATTAAAATAAACCTAGATTACCCTAAAAACCAAATAAAATAAATAAGCTAAAAATATGTAAACAAATATAAATTAAAGATAACAAAAAATTACCCATTTTCTTTAACTCAATGTGATCAAGTAATGATGTGATAAGTGAGGTGCATCCATCATCTCCAATGACTTTACCACATAGACATAATGTTGTCTAGTTTTCATAAATCACATCTCAAGTAAACGATTCTAAATTTAACATTAATTATAAATAAAATAAATATAGGTTCATATAAATAGGAAAAAAATAAAACAAATTATATTAAAGGTAAAGTAACCTAAAAAAATAAAACAACTAAATTAAAATGAAAGAAAGAATATTATTTAAAATGATTGGTTGTCTCCCATCAAGCACTAGTTTAACATCTTAGTAATATGCTTCTTGAGGGATTACAACTTGTAGAACTTAATTCACTCAATGCTCCCCTCATCATTGAATTTGTATCATTGTGCTTAAAAATCTATAGTCTTGGTGCCAAGACTATCATTGATATACTCCTAGTATAGATATTAAAAAAATGTATTGGTTGAGGTTATGAATGGCCTACAAGAAATACATTATACTCATCAAATTGTAGGATTTCTTGTACATCTACGGTTATAAAATCTACATGTATGATAAGATTATCTACTTGTACTATTAAATCTTTTACCATACCCTTTAGATATATTTGAGTTTTATGCACTAATTGTAAGTACATGGTTATGGGTTTTAGATCATCCACTCCTAACTACAAATATAATGAATATATATTAAGCTAATAATTGCATTTAAGTCTAACTTAGCATTTACCTCTTTTTTTATCACTAATGGTGATAATGATATTAAAACTTCAAGAATCTTTGTAGGTAAACTAAAATTATTTGTGTTTGTGGCATAAAAAAATAGGGCTTTTAAAAAAAGAAGAGAGAAAATTTGTGTGGGTCTAACTTGAAATCCATTTTCTAGGGTTTTTAGTTTAAAACTTCATCACGCGATACGCAAACACATATAGAACCCATATTATTCATACAGGGACCCATGTGCCGTGGCGCAATAAACATTCTTTCCACAATGTCAAAAGTTTTCCTTCAACCCAATTGTATACCGAGAATCCAAGCTTCGGCCAAGAGAACACCGTGCGGTAGCTTAGAAATTTTTTTAATAAATATTTTTAATCTAATACTTGCATTAAATGGAAACTAGGTACTAAACAAATTAAACAGAAAATAATAATTATAAAAATATAGAATAAATAAATAATAATAAGGCAAGTTAAGAAAAGAATAGAAATAAAGTTGTAAATAAAGAAAAAATTAATCAATAATAAAATAAAATACACAGCAAAGAAATAAATAATAAAAACTATAAAAATGTTAATAAAAACAAATAAAAATTATAAAAAAAGTTAGCACTTAAAAATACTAAACAAAAAGAAATAAAAAAAAGAAATTAAGTTAGTAAATTAATAACTAAAAATAAAAGAAACAAAAAAAATATTTTAAAATAAGAATTAAAATTAGTAAACAAAAATACTAAAAAGAAAATTGATTTAGTTAATGAGTAAACTGCTAAAAAAATTTAAAAAAAATACTAAAAAATTAAGTTAGTAAATAAATTAATAACTAACATCAAGCTAATAAAAAAAGAAGTTAAAATAAAAAGAAAAACAAACTGAAATATTTTTTTAAAATTTTTAAATTTTAATTTTTCTATTTTTAACTTTTTTGTATTAAACAACTCACAAATATTTATAAAAAACTATTTAGAATTTTGATAATAAAAATTTAAAAAGTTGTTACTCTCTAGGAACAACATCAAATACTTGATAATGCTAAATTATAAAATTGATGGTGCTAAAACACCCTCCAAAAATGGTACCAAAAACATAATTATGCAAAAATTATGAAGTTAATAATCCTAAGACAATCCGTGATAATGGCCTCAAAAACTTGATGCCCAAATTTTGTATTAATAAAATAACTTACAAGTGCATGAATCACTTTAAAAATTAATTGGTTTTAAATGATTCAATAAAACTCTTAAAAAAATAAAAAATAAATCTAAATATTTTGACATAATATTTGAATTTTAAAAAATATAAACAAATAACATTAAATTAAAAGATAGTTATAGAATTGATTCAAGCAATTTTAATAAGATAAACAATTAACACTCGATAAAGAATTTATAAAAATCATTAGCTAGTTAACTATCTTTACTTAAAACTAATTAGATTATTAAATATATAAATTAAGTTTATCGATTTTTCCTGTTTTGTATGAAAATATCCTTAGACTAGTATTAGATTCTTTGTTGATAAAACCAATTAATATCCTTAGGCGAGTATCAAAAACTAATTAAATTATATTATATTTTATTTCTAATGAAACAATAAACCATCTAAATTACTGCTTTAGGCGGAGCATGTAATTTAGACTCTTACTCAAAGTGTCAAAATTAAATCCTAAAACCTAACTTTCAAATTTTAAATCTATTATTAAAAATATATCGTCAATATATTAATCTATAATAAACTTTGTAAAAATATTGAATGAAGAAATAAAATCAATTTATTTTATTAAAATATTTCTCTAAATTAATCTTTCACAAACATGACAACATAATTAATATCAAATAGTAATATTCAGCCAAACATGCTCATGTTTAATAAATTATTAATAAATTAAAAATATCATTCAGAAAGATACATAAAGATTAAATTTGTAAATAATTGAACATTATTAAAATATATACCTCAATGTATTCTTTAGTATACAAAACTTTTGTAATGATTTATGATTTGAAAAACCTCCAAAAAGATGTACCTATACTATTATTGAATCAAAACTACTTTAGAAAAACTAAGAAAAGTAAAACTCTACATCTACCTCTCTATAAATTCTATTTGAGTTTTCTATCTATTTTTAATATATATGATAAAACCTAAAGAGAAAGCAAATAAATTTATAGCTGAGGCTTGGCAAGAAAAGTTGATCATGAAGGAAAACTCATCGTATGCCATAGCCCACATTTATCCATACTGCAACTCGTAGTATGTTATTGTTCTCCTAAACATAAAGGATTGCATCGTGGAACATCACATGTTTTTACTTCTTATTTTTACCCTTTTACGAATGGTTGGATCACATGTAAACCTTACATGTATTGTTCTTTTAATCTTCTAATTTTCAAATATGTGCTTTATGTATGATGCTTTAGTTGTTATCAATTGAATCAAATTGAAGCCAAACATTCCTCAAGAATAATAGAAAATACTCATGATTCCAAACACATATATTTTATTTAAATAATGATTGAATCATGCATATTCAAATCTATCTTGACATTTGAAGTGCACATAAATCACAAAATGTTATTGCTTTTCAAGCACTAATCAAAGAATCAAGTTCGTCTAAACATACTTTTGAGCCTATGAATGAAGATAGTCAAGACAAAGAACCTGAACAAGAAGTTGAGGATGAGATTGAGATTGAACCCAAATATAGCAAGAGGGCTACGATAGAAGCATCTTATGGTCTAGATTTTCTGACCTACTTGCTAGAAAGTGAACATCAAATCTATGAAGACCATGTGAACTCTTTTGAAGGTCCTTAATGGAAAAAGGCTATTTATAGTGAAATTGAGTCTATTTTGCAAAATCAAACTTGAAAACTAGTTGATTTACCTCTAGGTAGTAAAGCAATAGGGTTCAAGTGTATTTTCATAAGAAAACATAAACTAGATCAATAAATTGAAAAGTATAAGGCCATACTTGTAATTAAGGATACAAATAATGGTGTGGCCTTATTACTTTGATATTTATTCTCTTATGATGAGAATAACACGAATAAGGATGAAATTACTATCATAACTTTGTAAATCTTCAAATACATCAAATGGATATAAAGACAGACTTTCTAAATGAAGAGTTAGAAGAAGAGATCTATATGGAACAATCCGAGGGTTTTTTAGGCTCAAGGTAAGATGCAAAGTTCTATAAATTGGTGAAGTCATTATATGGATTAAAGTATGCACCAAAATAGTGGCATGGATATTTGATAGTATCATAAGGACAAATGGCTTTAAAATCAATGAATGTGAGAATGTGTATATGTCAAGGAGACTGAAGTTGGTTATGTCATCTTGTGTCTTTACGTTGATGAAATGCTAATTGTGGGTAGTAATGATAATGGATAAATCTATTAAGAATAGGTTGAATTTGAGGTTTGACATGAAAGACATGGGACATGATGATTTAATTCTAGTAATTAAAATATTGAGGATATCAAGCGGTCTCATTCTAAGCCAATGTCCTTATGTTAACAAGATACTTTAAAAATTCAACAATGGTGATTCCGAAATTGTTAGGTGTAAATATACACCTATCTAATAATAAAGGTGAGAATGTGTCACAACTGGAATATTCTAGAGTAATAGGAAGTCTTATGTACTTGATGAGTTGTACAAGACTAGATATACTTTATTAATGAGTGCTTAAAAGCACTATTTATTATGTAATTTATTTGAAATTTGATGTCAAAATAGATTTTTATTTGCATAATTATATCATTATTTTAGTAAATCTATGTCTTCAAAATTATAGATATGTTTTGTTATTTTTCATGTATTTTTTGGCTTTAAAGTTATTCAACTGATAAGCATTTTAAGAGTAATACCTAAAGCATTCAATTGCAAACAAGAATAATTCAAGTGTAATATATGTAAGCCTTAAATATGAACCAACCAAGCTTCTATGGGGGTGAAACAAAAAAAGAGGTTAAAGAAATGCATATTAATGCATGCCATGATGGTGCTTTAAGTGTGCCACAACGCAAGAGCTTCTGATCATAAATGAAATGCGTGCTAGATTTACATAGTTTGTGGTAGTGAAAAATGTGTGCCACGATGCTTGACCATACCATTCATATTTATCTCCTTTCTACAACATTTTCTCACCTATAAAAGTCCCTACCAATTTCATATTTCTCATCCCAAATTAGCACAAGTTTGATTTTTCTCTTTAGTTTTAGTTTCAAATTTCTTTTGCAAGTTTGGATTTAGTTTAGCTGCAATTTCTTTCTAGTAGCTTTCAATCCAATAAAAAGTATAGGCAGATCAATTTACAGGTTTTTTAGATACAGATCAGTATTGAAAGTTTGTACTTGGAAGGATACACATGAGTTATAAATTTCCATTTTTAGATTAATTTTAGGTGTTATTCTAAATGTTATTTTTAATATACTGATCATTTATTAAATCTAATCATGTATGGCTAAATATACTATGGGATATTAGTTATGTTGTAAAGCTTGTTAAATATTAATTTTGGTAAGTATTTTTATAAAATAAATTGATTTTTATTTCTTCTTTCAAGAATTCTATTTCAAAGATTTTTCACAAAGATTTATTATTGGATAATATATTGATGATATATTTTTTGTAATATATTTAAAATATATAAGTTAGGATTGAGATATATTAATCTTAAAACCAACTTTAAAACCTTGAATGAAAGTCTAAATTAAGTGCTCGGCCTTAAGCAATGATTTATATGATTGTCTATTTTCTCAAACTTATGATATTAATTGATTTTTATTTACGATAAATCTAATTCAAGTCTTAGGATATTTTGATACAAAAAAAGAAAAAATTAATTATATTAATTTACATCTTTAACAACCTAATTAAGTTTAAGAACGCATGATTAATTAATAAATTCTCCATTAAATGATTAAATATTTATCTGTTTGTTATTTGTTGGATCAAATCAATCTTTAAATCTATGTCATTAGTTTATATATTTTAAAACCCAAACAATTTTGACATGTTGTTTATATTTTTTTTTTCATTTTTAAAAATTATTTAAAAACTACGTAGTTATCCTTTAGATCAGCCTTGAAAATATGCTTATCATTTCACGCATTTGCTAGCTATTTATCAAATACAAAATTTGTTCATGAAGTTTTTGGCGCCGCTATTAAAAGAGGAATAGCGTTTTCAAAATTTTATTATCAAAAATCTTAAAAAATAATTTATGCTGTAAATATTCATGATTTGTTTTTATAAAAAATAAATTAATAAATTTTTGAAAATAAATGTTTTTAAAAATATCTAGATTGTTAATTGATTTTAGATATTTTTAAAAGCTAAAAAAGTATATTTTGAAAATCAAAAATCTAAGAATATCTAGGTTATTTATTAGCTTTATATATTTTTAAAAATAAAATAAAAAAGGTAAAACTATTTTGAAAATAAAAGAAAATTACTTTCTTTTCTTTAATTTCAATTATTTAATTATTATCTTAATTTCATTATTTTTTTATTACTTTTATTTTAATTTTTAATTTTAATTTAATTTCCTTTTATCATCTTTATTTACTTTCATTACTAATTCTTTTGTTTAATTTTTTTTACCTCTATTTGTATTTCTTTTAGTTTTTTTGTTCATTATTTTTTCGTACTAACTTAATTTTGGTATAATTTATTTTCTTTTTCTAACTTGTGTGTGGTGTTTTTTTTTATACTTATGATAGTACTTATTTAATAATGCTAAGTTCTCTCCTATCTTGATTTTTATTTATATTATTAATGTACAAAAAGTAAGTGGTTTTTAAGAAAGGAGCTCGTACTTCTTATTAACATCTACATGTTCAAAATAATTTTCCATAAAGATGAACATTTATCAAAAGAAGGGGAAATAAGCCCAAGTGCAAGTAAACATGGGTAATGCTAGATATAAACAAAAAATGATGAAGGATTCTGCATTATCAATCATTGGTAATATTACTTCTTGCATACAACTAGGAGAGGCTGCAGGGAACTATGAATTGAAAATTGTTCATTATTCCTTGTTATCTCCATTTTACGATATCCTTGATAAAGACCCTTTAAACGTTTTTAGAGTATTTTATGCTATTGGGCAAAAAATTCCATTGTAAAGACTTGATGAAGACTATCTTAGGATGAGGTGTTTTCTGTACACACTCAAGGATATAGCTAAGTCTTGGTTCATAACTCTACAATCAAGTTCATTAACTACTTGGAAGACAATCTATAACAAATTTATAGGTAGGTTCTACTCCCATAAAAAACTATCATTTTGAGGGAAAAAATATAAACATTCTTCCAATGGATAGAGAACCCTTCCATGAAGCTTAGGAAAGATTCAAGCTCCTTTTGATTCAATGCCTACACCATAGCTATCTATTGTAAGTACATAACTAGTTCTTTTATATTGGATTGACACAATATTGTCAGTACACTATTTAAAATCCTATAAATGGAGGTATGGGAAAAAAGATAGCAGAGCAAAATTATGAGCTTTATGATATGTTGGGTACTAATTCCCAATAAAAGAATGCTAGAGGAAGAAGATTAGGGGTCAATGAAGTTGGCCCTAGAAACAAAATGGCCTTGCAACTTGCAGGATTAACTAAGCAAGTGTAAGTCCGCACTACCCAAAAAATGCCAAATGTGGAGTTTGTGGTACATTTGTACCAAGTGGTAATGTTTGTTCTATTCCAAGTGATTCTAGTGTCGATACCTTGGAAGAAGCCAACTTTATGCAAAGGTATCATTCCAACACTTTCAATCACCCAAACCTTAAATGGGAACCAAACAATTACCTAGCATGTGCCCAAAACCAAACACAAAGGTCATATATAAACCAACCTTACCCACCAAATCAACCCAATAAGCCAACCTTAAAAGATAAATTGAATTCCTTTACTCAAATTAGTAGAGACAACCAGATGATTAATAATTAGAGGTTGAATTCCATAGAGGCTTCAATAAAAAGAGTTGAAATCAGAGTTGGGCAACTAGATGAATGCATGCAAAAGTAAGAAAAAAGAAAGATGTCCAATCAAGCAGATTAGGAAAAGAGTGTCCCAATATTTCAAAGCTACTAGGTAGTTAACAAAATTTTACTTGAGTTTTCTAATGATTTAACCTCTAATGTAGGTAATAAAAGAGGTGAAATTATAGTTTCCCAAAGTAGAGAGACAAATGCCAATAATGATAAAATTTATAAGAAATGAATTGGGGATTCAACTAATGAGAACTCAAAAGCACTTAATATATCGTGATTTTATGAATGTTAAATGATTAAATAGATTTGTGTTTGCTTAGTTTTACTATCACTTTAAACAAATCTATCTTTTTGGAATCCTGAGTATGTTTTGTTATTTTTTAGGTATTTTATCTTCATAAAGATTTAATTGATCAAACATTTGAAGAAAATATTTGAAAGCTTCCATTATAACTTTAAAAACTTGAAAGATAACATATATAAAGCATTACATATGTTCCAAAATATGAAAAAGGATGTACATAAAAATAAGGCTTTTAAGATTTTAGAACAACGTGGGCTATAGTATAGAAGTTTTATGTGCCATAGCACACGGAAAAAGTATTAAGAATCACACATCCCAAAATCGATATTGGTCATAGTGTCAAAATGTTGTATGCCATGACACGAGTGTAGTGAATCGAGCTCTAAACCGTATATAGCCTATGTATGCAGTGGCGTGAAAGAATTATGTGCCATGATGCCAATCACCTGATCCATATTTTTCTCCTTTTATATACCAATAAATAGGACCCTAATTCTATTCTAATCTATATATCATAGCTTTATTTTTTATGTATATTTTTGTTAAGTAATTAATTTTTTTATTTAGTAGTTAATGTTAGATTAATTATAGCATGAATTAAAAAAATCTGAAGCTACCTCCTAAGATTCTAAAAATTTTAAAATCACCGTCGAGGATAAAAATGAGATATCTACTATGCTAGATCTAGTTGCAAGTGTAAATTTAATGCCTTATTCATTATACTTGTAGCCAGGTATGGGTTATTTAAAACCCATAACTATCTTCCTAAAACTAGCAAATAAATTTCTAATATATGCAAAGGGCATAGTATAATGATTTAATTGTATAGGTTGACAACCTTTTCATACCAGTAAATTTTTTATTTATATTGTGCAAGAAACCTGAAATTGGGTAAGGAACACAATGTACTATCAGTAGGCCTCTAACAAAATAGTTGATAGTGTCCATTAAGGGAGAATTTTAATTACTATCTTTGTGCAAAGATTATACATTTTCAAGAACATACTAACACAAACTCAATGACGAAGGGGACATTGAGTATATTAAATTTTGAAAATGAAAATCCCCAAAGAATAATTTTACTAAAACATTGAAATGACACTGGATAGGAGGCAATCCATCAATTTTACATAATATTTTTTTCTTTTATTTTAATTATTTATTTTATATTTGTTTTTTCATTATTTATTTTTATTTCATGTCATGTCAACATTGTTTAGAATTATTAATTTTATAACTATTTGTTAAAATTTGTGAGAAGTAAATAGTATTCTTTCTGTGTAATTTTAAATTTATGAAATGAAAGATGCACCCGCAATTCCACATCAATACTTGAGCATGTTCAACAAATGAGTAACTTTTTGATTCTTTACTCTTTCTCTTTAACATATATTTGTTACATTGAGGGCAATATAAGTTCTAAGTTTGAGATGGAAAAAGTTATATATTTATAAAATTAAGCTAATTTAAAACTTTTACTCAAACATATGTTCACATTTTTATATTTTTACTAGTTTTTGTGTGCTTTAATTTATTGGATTAGAAATATTTTTGTTAATTGTAGATTTTTTCTTGCAAAATTATCATCATATCTTTTATTTAATTTTAATTAAATAATTAAGTCTTTCCATTGTTAGATTAATTACTTGAACATTTCATGGAGAAATGTGATAATATTTAGTTTTTGTCAAAATTTGTATTTCTTGATAAAATGTTAAAATTGCAATAAATCCAAAATCAATATTTAGGAATAAATAGTGGAAACTACTTTGTGAGAATATTTTGAGCCATTATCTTTCTATTTTGAGTGATAATATTTTTCTATTCTTTTAAATACTCTTCTTATCAATTTCAAATTATTAGATGATCTTTATAGGTTTTGCATTGAATGTTAGGATTTTTACATCTAATAAAGTGTCATATTTATTTTTATTGCTTAAATTGAATGATTTAAGTAGAAATTGAAAATATATGCCTTTTTCTTCATTCATATATGACTTCTATAAAAGAGACATATATGGAGTTATCTAAGCCAATACAAAAAAAAGCCAAAAATTAGCCACTCACTATATTATACAAAAATATATATAAACTATGTATAGATCCTTTATAAAAAAGAATATCTCTAAAAATAAAAAAAGAGAGAAATAAAAATAAGAAAAAGAGATAAAAATGAATAGTATAAACTAAATACTATGACCAAAAAATATCCTACAAAGTTGTGAGAAATGATTAATTACAAAAGAATAGGAAATAACTCCCCAAGAAGTCATTACATTTTATTCATCTCTTAAAGGCATATAACTTGAAAGTTTTATTTTATAAATTTGATTGATGCATGAGGATAATATTTGATTTTTTTATAAATCATTTCATTCGATTCCTTTCATAAGATCAATATTATGCACTACTTTGAGCCTTTTCTTCTTTGAACATATGTGAAACTATTAGGTCATTTATTTACATAAAAGCTATTCACATATACCTTTGAATGAGTACTTAAACTAATATGATCAGGATTATTTTGAGAGTATGATTTGTGAGGTTAAAGTTGAAGAAAATTTTAATTCCAAACACTAAAATTGGGTAAATTAATATTGAGAATGTTAAAATAACTTATGCCTTGGATTTTAGTTATGAACTTAAAAGAAAATTAAAACCATGAGAATTTTTGTATTCTTTTTAGTTTTGTTTGTTTAAAATTTAATTTATTATAATTTTATGTGTTTCTTTGTTATTTATTTTTATTTTTTATATTTAATTTAATGTTTGTGGGTATCATCTCTAAAAGCCCTATCGAGACTTAAACTCATGCACTAGGGCAACCCATATATTTAAAGGCTTACTACATATGCTAAATACAATGGTGTCAATATATGGAAATGATTTAGGATAGTTTAATAATATCTTAGTTTTTGTTTTCAGTTTACTTTTCTTGCTAAGAAACTAGTAAGAAGCTGATTGGGGATTGTGATGAGTACTCAAAAGCACTTAATATATTTATGATTTTGTGGATGTTAAATGATTAAATAGATTTGTATTTTCTTGGTTTTACTATCATTTTAAACAAATCTATATTTTTGGAATCATGTGTATGTTTTATTGTTTTTAAGGTATTTTAGCTTTAAAATGATTTATAGGACCAAACACTTAAGAATATATCTAAATGCTTCCATTACAAATTTAAAGGCATAAAAGATAAAATATGTAAAGCATCAATTATGTTCCAAAATAAGAAAAAGGATGTACAAAAAAAAGTAAGCGTTCCAAATTTTCAAAACAACGTGCACCGTGAGATAAAAACTTTATATGCCTCGGTGCGAAGCAAAAGGATTGAGAATCAGGCGTCCTATAATTGATGTTGGATATGGTTTGGAAATATTTTATGCTATAGCATAAGTGTAGTGGATCGAGCTTCAAATCATACACAACGTGTGTATGCAGTGGAATGAGAGAATTGTGTGCCACAACGCTTGTCATCTAACCCATACTTTATCCTTTCCTATACCTATAAATAGAACACTAAATCTATGGTAATCTATAACTCACAACTTCATTCTTACTTGATTTCTTTGTCTCTTAAGCTTTCTTAGCTTTTCTTTTAGTATTTTCAAGTTCTTCTCTCATTTGAGAGTTGAATTATTTTAGATTATGTAGTAATTGTAGTTTCCATTCAATAAACAGTATTTTCAATTCTATTTGGAGGTTTTCTAGAATAGAAGTGATAGTAAAATTCTAGTAAGGCATATTTAAATGTATTCTTTTCAGATTATCTTTATGTACATGTTTTTTTATATGTTATGTCTAATTTATTGATCATTTATTAAAATATACATGTTTGGCTATAAATAATATAGGATATTAGTAATGTTATTATGCTTGTGAAATATTAAAGTAGATTAAACATTTTTATAAAATTAATTAAGTTTTATTTCTTCATCAAGAGTGAAACGAAGTTTATAAAAGAAAAATATATTGACAAAGTGTTTTTCATAATAAATAAGAGAGTTAGATTTAGGATTTAATTATCTTAATCTGATTTAGAGGCAACTCTTAGATGTTAGATGAAATCTTCTGGATTTAATTTAGAGAACTATATTTTAAAGATTTTTATAAGATTTATTATAAAAATATATATTGATGATATTTTCATAATAGATTTAAAATCTAAAAGTTAGTTTTCAGATACTTAAATCATTAACATAACTTAGACACCTTGATAAGATTTTAAATAGATAACCTTGTCAAAAGCATCAATTAAATGGTTTATTGATTACTTATGAATAAATCATGATTTAGTTAACTATCAATTACTGATCCTTTTGAAAAGCCTTTAATTGATAATTGATTGACAACAAAATTGATCCTTGTTTTAGGATATTTTCTTATAAAAAATGAAGAATTATAAATCTTAATTCATATTTTTAATAACCTACTTAATATCAAGCAAGCATAATTAACTAGCTAATGTATTCCATAAATTCTTCATTGCGTGATAAATGTTAACTCCCTCAATGTTTATTGAATCTATCTTTATTTTTATGTCATTAGTTTAGATCTTCAAACCCAAACTTTGTGACCAAATGTTTAGGTTTTGTTTTCTTTTTTAAGAATTTGTTGAATTGTTTAAGAACCACATGATTCCTCTTTAGACTGACCTTGGTAGTATACTTATCATTTTCTCTAAGTGATTCATGAACTTGCAAGCTATTTTATAAATCATACCAAATTTGTACGCCTAATTTTGGCAAATTAAGTTTTTGCATTATTATCGGGTATGCTAATAATAGCACTAAAAACTATAACCTTTGCAAGCATCATCAACTGACATTCACAAAATACAAAAGAAATCATAACCACACACACCATCAATACCATTTCTATACCAGGTAAAAGAATCAAAGCAAGATAAGCAATTCTAATATGATTTCTAAGGTTAATATAAATTTACCTTTATTAGAAGTGATCAATAATATGCCCTCCTATGCTAGGCTTTTCAAAGATTTGAATAATAAAAAGATGGGATATGAGCTTAATGAGAAAGTTATGGTATCAAAAGTTTCTAGTACTATGCTTCAGCATCAACTATCCCTAAATTTGAAAGACCCAAGAAGTTTTATAATTAACGTCACTATTGTAGACATGAAGGTAACTAAAGAAATGCTTGATTTAGGAGCTAGTATTAATTTGATTTCATATTCTATTTTTTTTACAACTAGGTTTGGAGCACTTAAAATCTACGACCATGTCCCTTAACTTATGTATTGATCTATTAAAAATACAAAGGGAATGGTTGAGATGTGTTGGTACAGGTAGACAAATTAGTTATACTTGTTGATTTTTTGTGGTTCTTGATATGTATAAAAAACATCCTTAGAAAAATAACATACAATACTTCTTGATAGACCATTCATAGCCACTACCAAAACTATTATTGATGTCCAAGATAAGAACTAGACAATGATAGTCTTAGGAGAAACTGTTCATTTTAAAGTATTTAACTCTTCACCTTTTCCTTCTATCTCTGCCATTGATGAATGATTTAATGTTGAATCAATGGATAGACTTATTCATAATACCTTTTTACAAGATAGAATAGAGAACAGACTAGAAATTACTCTTACTGTTAAAAAGTTACAAGAGGACTTAGATGAAAAGACTTAGGGTACCAAGATTTTTTAGATGACACAGAACCAATAGAATAACCTAATACACGTTTAGATCTACCTATAACTCCACCTAAGAAAGAGGTCAATGCACATAACCTAAGACTAAAAGATTTACCTAAGCACCTAAAATATGTATTTTAGGAGGAGGGGAAACATATCCAGCTATTATTTCCATCTCTTTGAACAAAATCCCATAAAAATAATATGTTAAGGTGCTTAAGAAATTCAAGAAGGCATTAGGTTGGACTATCGAGGATATTAGAGGCATCAGTCTAGCTAAACCCATTAGAGAAGCCCAAAAAATTTTAAACCCAATCATGTAAAAGGTGGTTAAAAAGGAAATTATGAAACTCTTAGAAGTTCATGTGGTACCAAAGAAATCCAGAATAACAATGGTGAAAAATGATAAAAATCAATTAGTCCTCATCAGAACAATCATTGGATGAAGTATGTACAGATTTCAAGAAACTGGACCTATTTACTAAATATTATCACTTTCCTTTTCAATTCATTGATTAGATGTTAGAAAGACTAACTAGACATGAATTTTACTATTTTTTGGATGGTCTCTCAGGTACTTATTGAGCTAGAGGATTAGGAGAAGACCACTTTCACATATACTTTTAGGGCATTCACTTTTATGCAATGACCCTGCCACGTTTCAAATATGTATGATGTCAATCTTCTCAAACATGGTGAAAAATTGTAGTGAGGTATTTAAGGATGATTTTTTCATTTTTGGAATCTCATTTGATGATTTCTTCCATAAATTAACTTTATTTTTAGAGCGATGCATTGAATGCAACTTGACACTTAGTTGGGAGAAAGTCATTTTATTGTTCAACATGGGATTGTGTTAAGGCATGTATTTTTTAGAAAGTGAAGTTAGCAAAGTAAAAATTAAGTTGATTGCAAAATTATCACCCCCGACATCTGTTAAGGGGATTATAAGCTTTTTAGGATATGTAGGTTTCTATAGGCAATTTACTAAAGATTTTTCTAAACTAAGTCATCCTTTACCTAATTTGCTGTTAAAATATGTCTATTTTGATTTTAATTATGGCTTCTTTGTTACCTTTAAAACTTTGAAGGATAAATTAACTTCTACCCCTATTATTTTGGGGCCTAATTGGTCTATCCCATTTGAAATTGAATGTGATACTTTTGATAATGCTATAAGAGCAATTTTAGGATAGAGAGTGGATAAGTGTTTGCATATCATATATTATGCTAACAAAACACTCAATGATGTCCAAATTAATTATTTCACGACTGAGAAAGAATTCTTGGTTGTTGTATTTTCCTTAGATGAATTTAGGTCTTTAAGATAAAGTAATTATGCATTATGATCATACTACTTTAAGATATCTATTAAGTAAACCTATTGTAAACCAAGATTAATAAGGTGGGTTTTAATCTTATAAGAATTTGACCTAGAAATGAATGATAAGAAAGGTAGTAAAACTTTAGTAGCTAATAATCTATTTAGGTTAATTTATGATTTAAATTCTCTTAAAGGTGAGAGTAAGGAGGATATTTTTGAAACATTTCCTAATGAACAATTATTTTTAGTAGGTCCAAACCCATGGAATGCTTATGTAGTAAATTATTTTGCTATTTGTTTTTGAGACCTAACATTTCTTCTCAGGAAAAGAAAAGGTTTTTTCATTCTTGTAGGAAATACTTCTAGGATAACCCATATCTATTCAAGATTAGTCAAGATTGGGACATCTTAGGTGTGTTCATAAAGAAGACCATTAGAGCATTCTAGCCTTTTGTCATGAGTTTCATTACAGGGGCATTTTAGTGGTAACAAAATGGCCTTTAAGGTATTACAATATGTATTTTACTAGAAAACTATTTTTAAGGATGATCATATGTTTTGCGCAGATCGTGATACATGTCTGAGAAAAATTAATGTAAGAAAATGATATGAATGACTTTGATATCTAATTTAGTTACTAAACTATTTGATGTATGGGGGATTGACACCACGAGCTTGGTTTTCATAGTTTACATGCTAGGATTGAGAGTGTTGGATTTCAGTAAGTGAGTTATCATAGTATGCTCGCATATGTTCTCACTTATGTTTGATTCGTTTCAAGTGCGGGTATTTATGGAATCTACTCAGTAACTTTTGGAAATGAAAAAATGTGACTTTTCATAATTTTTCCAACTAGCTCGCCACCACCCTTGGCAAGGTTCCAAAATCGAGCCTTATAAATACCCCACTCATTTCTCTCTTCTTTACCCACATTTTTAGTGTTGAAACTATGCCAAAATTCATACCGAGATATATATATATATATTAGAAATCATTTTGGTGAGTTTACATTTGACTGTGGGCTATTTAGTGTGGTTGATAATCAAATTATTTTCTATATGAGTACATGGTGTGACTGTGTATCTTTTATATGTGATTTGATATTAGTAGTGGACTATATGTCTCATGAGGTAGTGAGTTGATACACTTTTAGTTACTTATCTTTGATTACCAATCACACTATATTGGTTAGTGTTGGCTATAGAGGAGAACTGGTTCAAGTGTTGAACCACATCATTGTAGAAGTAGTAAGTAAAGAGCAATAGTAGGTAATTAGGACAGAGATCCCTACTAATAGAGGTAATAGTTTTTTCACTGTCTATTAGAGTTGTAACTTATTTACTATTTAGTGAATTATTTGTTGCTGAGTAGTTGTCTTAAGCAACTCGAGGATGTTACCATATAGATACAATCTGCATATGGATTTACCTCATTATATCAAGTGTTATGCATGATCACTTGTTGAGCTAGTATGATCTAAGTTTAGTATGTATATGTCTCAACATATTGAAGCATAAGCTCTAATTAGAAATATTTTGTTATTTACTTGCTTTATTTTATTAATTTATAATATTTGTGGTTCATAGTTATTTGCTTTTGATATTATACTTTTTATGATTTTGTGTTTTTGCAGTGTGAACTGTATAAGTGTCATACTATTTTATTTCTTACGATTTTGGTTCGAGTCCTTTAGGAGACTGTTTCTCATTACCTAAGTTCTATACCTAGTTGTGGACTATTTCAATTAGTATCAGAGCTAGTGCACCCTTTTGGGTTTAATCGCTCTAGTGTTGATTTAGTTAACTCACATGTTCAAACACACACATTCTCTCTGATGGAGTGAAGAGAAGGAGGTAACATAGTTAGACCTCCACTTTTTAATGGGTTGAACTATGCCTATTAGAAACCAAAAATGTAGGCATTTTTGTGGTCCCAAGGAGACCAAGTATGGTTCCTTGTCGACAATGGATGGATGTATCCAACCAAAACCCTACCTGATAACATTATGATTCCTAAACCCATAGTAAGTGGACTAAAGATGATAGTAAGGAAACTAAATGGAATAGCAAAGGAATCTATGCAATCATCAAGGTTGTTTCCCCAAATGAATTTCAAATAATTTAGGGTTGCACTTCTTCAAAACAAGCATGGGACATTGTGGAGACCAATTATGAAGGCACGTCAGCTATAAAAATATCCATAATTCTAAAATTGAACAAAGATTTTGATTCTCTATATCATGCAAAGGATGAAAATTTTGATCAATTCTATTCACATTTTTCAAAATTTGCTAACTATTCCTACAACTTGGGTAGACCTATAGCAAAGAAAAGAATATTGAGAAAATTATTGCTAGCCTACCCTATCTTTTTCATGCCAAAGTTACCATGCTTAAGTCCATGCAAAATCCTGGTGAACTTACTATTAATGAATTAGTTGGTAATCTGTAAGTCTTTGAACTGCTTCAACTGTTACCAAGATGAGAGCAATCTAATTCTGAAAAGGGAAAGAGCTTTGCTCTCAAGAAATCAAAGTATATTAGTCTGAGTGAAGATGTTTTTGCCATAGTTGTTGGTAATGATGATTCTAATCCCGATAAGGAGGAAATGGCTCTTCTTACCCAAAGATTTACTAAATTTTCAAAAAGAAGAAACCTTCTTCTAGGGTTATTAGAAAAGGTAATTCGAGCTCTAAAGACTAAAAATTTATAAAAGTTGTTGATCACTCAGATAATGAATCTGAGAAATCTAGCAAAGTGCGCTTAAAGATCAATTGGCTCAAACGTGGAAAGCCTAGTCGCCTTGTAGAAAATATTTTTCAGAAACAAAAGTATACACATAAATGTGTGATGAAAGCTAAGGTTACTATTTCATATTGTACCAGTAGTGATGATAAGGATGACATTAATTTTTTGGCCTTACTTACTTCAAGTACTTCCTTTAATCCTCTGAATTTTGCCTCAGATGTTCAAGAGGTTAAATTTGAAGATGATGATGAGTAAGATGAATTACTTGACTTCTCATTACACCAAAATCAAGCATTAAATGGGTTCGGTGAACCGACTTTAAATGCTCAGACTTAGAATTTAAAGTCAGTTCACTCACTAAACCAACTTTAATCTTAAAGTCAGTTCAATACGTGAACCGACTTTAAATTTTGTATTTTTTACACTTTTTACTGATTTTCTACTATACTCAGAACCTGTATTCGATTACATAATAGCAAAAAAAAACCAAAATTTGTTTAACAAAGTTTAAATAATACAAATAATTGAAAAATTAATTATTAATTAATTACTTGAGAATTATTACAAAAAATAATTTATATACAATGCATATATATAAAACTTAAATTACTAATAAAATGATGTCTCTGTTGTCATGGATTTTGTGATATTTCCATTTTATTTCAAGGAGAAGAAGCTTAGTTTGCTTAGAATCATCAGCAGAGTGACCAGGAAACTAGGCAAGAGAGATGAGATGGAGTTTTGGCAAAAAACAACTACTCCATATAACAATTTATTTCTCTAAATACATGAGCTCATAAACATCAATTAAATAAGCAACCCAAACTTCAGAGACACAGGAATGGAGAAATTAAACCATTATAAAAATTACCATTATATTGTCATATGTTATTCAAGATCATCAGATTCTTCTCCTGATTCTTTTTGAGATGTTATAATATGAACCATGTGTTCTATCCATTCTTCTTGTAAATCATGAAAAATTTGTATATCATAGCCCAACTTGTTCCAACCAAAGAACTATATGTAATTAAATTAAAAATAAGAATGTAATATCAAGAATTCATAAAAAAATAACTTATATATGTTAAAAGATTAGTAAAAGAGATTACTACATCGACACCGGAGTGATATAATAATAACTCTCATCCCTTCGAAATCGTATTAGCGTTGTATTAATCTTTTCTCTATAAATATGAAGCTATCTGGAATCAAGCTGATATTTTTAATGCTATAATGAACTCTAAATATGAATTCAAGTGTAACTTTGATTTGTTACTTGGATTGGTTGAGTTTTGGTGCCCATAAACTAATACTTTTACATTTCCTTGGGGTGAAACAACAATTACTCTTGAAGATATGATGATTCTTAGTGGTTTTCCTATACTTGGCTGGTCAGTGACTACTATGATGTATTCAAACTAGGGAACTAGGTAAGAGAGATGAGATGAAGTTTGGGCAAAAAACAGGTCCATATAACAATTCATTCCCTTAAATACATGAGCACATAAACATCCATCAAACAAGCTACCCAAACTTTAGACACAGGAATAAAGAAATTAAAGCATTATAAAAATTACCTTGAAGTTTTCATATGCTATTCAAGATCATCATAATCTTTTCTTGATTCTTCTAGTGATGATATAATTTGAATTATGTGTTCTGCCCAATCCTCTCGTAAACCATTAAAACTTTATGGGTCATAGCCTGACTTGTTCCAACCAAAGAACTACATGTATTTAAATTCAAAATAAGTATGTAATATCATAAATTCACAAAAAATAACTCATATATGTTAAAAAGGTATATCGGTAAAAGAGATTACCACATCTTTAATTTGAATGTTAATATTTGTGATGATTTCGCCCATAAAGTTCATGAAATAGTAACCACACATGACTCCATCATTTTGTTGTGAAAACTACAAAAAAAAGTGTGCATGATTTTCCATATTCGAACATCTTTATTATTCAATAATAAAATTAATTAAATTATTAGTATTTGCTTGTACATACCATAACTTTGTCCCATATAAGCTTATGAGATTTTTTAAGGGCAATGCCCTTACTCTTATTCCACTGCTTTTATGCCCTTTCAAAGTTTAAAACGATTAGTTTTTTATTAAATACTACAAAGAACAATACAAGAAAAATAGCTAGCTATAACTCTTACATTTCCACAACTACTTTTGTATCTTTACTCAATTCTATGGAAGCTGAGTCACAGTACAAAACATGATTACCATATAGATCAAGGATTACTAACATCCAATGATCTTGGCCTTTTTCAAACTTTAGTGGCCAAGGGATTATCAAGTTCTGATTTCTGTGAAATGTTAATGCCATATCACATAATTGTTTATCTTTGATACTAACATCCTTCTCTTGATATTGATTGACAAATGAAGAATCATAAAATATTTCTAAATGTGATGAGTGATTAGCTTGAAGTCAATAATAACATGCCCTATATAAAATAAATATATATATATATAATTAGATAATATAAATATAATTATATATGTTCTACATAAATGAAAGTTATTTACTGATTAAGGACTCACCTTATCCACACTTGAATTATACTTAAATCGATCATTTGATACTCAAATAGCTCCAATATGCACTCAATCGATATATATATGTTTGGCCAATGACTACACCATAAATTTCTATAGGAAGTGGCAAAGTCCATCCATCATTTATGCTAGATGCCCTCGCAACAATAGTTATCAAAGAGCCAAGATTTCTGCTAAAGTTTATAGCATAATCATAACTATACTTTTTCCATTGCTTCTTCTTGAATGACTTGGTACGCGATAATTGCCCACTAGACATAGATTTACCATGAGATACTTTCTTTGTATCTCTTAAATGTGCCACACTTACTAATTCTGGTATAATAGACTAAAAAAGAAGTATTATATATGTTAGTAACAATAAAAGAATAATAATATAATAGTAGTAAGAAAGTGTTATCTTAAGTAAAAAAATAGTACCATGTCAAAATTTATCACAACTTGACTTGACGGCCAAGCCGCATATTTTCTAATTGCTTCTTAGACTGTTGTAGCATCATAAGGCGCAGGTAGTGGATAATTATGGAGCAATGATTGATCAATTACTATTCGCCAATAATTTGGTAAATATTGATTATGAATCAGTTGATCATCGCTCAATTGTTGTACCGTTCCAATAGTAACAAAGTTCGTTGATGAAGTATGTTTCAACAATCATTCATATTTTATAAAAAAATTAAGCTTTATACATAATAAATAAAATATATAATAAAAAATAAAAATAATAGACCATCTACATAAACTTTAAATCTTACCACAAATGATTCATCAAATAGAGGAGGACTCCCATGTGGGGTAACTGAAGGACATTCTCATCAAAACATTCATCATGATGTGATGGATGGTAATAATGTACAAATTTCATTAGAGATGTTGAATCACTACCTAATTGGATCTACATTCTTGGCATAAAGGGAGGACCAATAAGATGACTATATCCCATATAGGATATAGGTTGGGCGCCATGAGATTGCATAGGTGGCATCCCTACATGGATGGTGGCATGACTAGTATGGATGGTTGCTTGCCTGGCTAATAGGGTATGCCCTAATTGTAGTATATTGCCATGCCTGGCATATGTTATGATTGATATTCTTTTAAAGTGGAAATCTCACTTAACACTAAGGCCTTAAAAGAGCTAAATTCTTCTTCAATTTTATAGTACTTCTTCTTACTGACCATATGAGGCTTTTGTTTTGGAATGTTAAAATACTCCATATAACCATCATATTGGCTTCCTCCCCTAACACAACCAGGATGCTCGCATCCGAATGCATGATATGTAGCATATCTCCCTGGTTGTTTGATTATTTCACCCCTGGCTATTTGTTCTTGAACAACTCTCTACAAATAATAAAGAAAACAAACATATCATATATTATTACATCAATTAGCAAAAATCATAAGGACTTTGTATAGATTTAAATTACTAACCAACTTATTTAGTTGTTCTTCTTCTTATTTAGTCATTGGTCTTCACTTCTTCGTTTTAGGGGTCTTTGTTTCTATATACAATTCAGTTTCCTACATAAATTAAATAAATTTATTAACCATGACATCAACTTAAATTTGAGGAAAATAAATATAAAAATATTTATAAATTAACAACTTAATAATACAATTCTTTGTCTAACTTCAGGATTTAAAGACCTCCTACTACGGTTAGGAAGAATATTCTACATTTGTATATTCTGATGTTCTTTCCTAATAATTTGAAATTCATCCATACTTCTATAATCCATGAAGTCTTTCCAAACTTGGGGTTCAATCCAGGGGTGTTCTTTAGCGATTTTGTATAGTTCTACTTCATCAAGTGATTCCAAATATGGAAACAAATAACTTCTTACCTTATTTTCAATCTTATAATACTTGCTCATCCAAGTGTTAGGGACTTTATAACGATTCCATAAAAACAACTACAAAATGAGATATAATACAAAAAAGATAATATTGTAATTAGTTATAAAATAAAAGAGACTTACACAAATGGTTTTCTATATTTTGAACTATTCAACTTCAACAACCTTAGTCCAATCATTTATATTGATTGGTATACTTGACTTCACAAGTCTACCAATAGAGGATTTCAATTTTGGCCATTTTCCAACCAATAGCATCAAATAGAACAAGTACACTACCATCTAGGTTAAGTGAAGCATTGGGTATATTCGCCCAATCTCTTCTTTTCAAATGCCCCAATGGATCATTTGGATCTACAAGCTCTGGTACCCTAGGATCCATGAAATTTTGCAAATAGTGATGAAATAGAAATTAATTGACAATTTTAAGTCCATACATTATACATGCAAGGGTTATTAGAATAATATAGAACACACATTATGTTTAATTAAGTTCTTGATCATATATATATATTCCTACTAATTTCATTATTACTATTTCTACAAGGAAATTCCAAGAAACTTTCAACTCCAGAAATGTAGTCCTACTCAATTCTACACTTCAACATCCAAGATTTGTCCATTTTCTATTAATGACATTAAGTATATTAAATATGTATCCAACCAATATATTTCAGATATTATTATATATGAATTCCCTAATTATTAGAATATCTATCAAAACATCATATAAAATAAATGCATAAAAACCAAACATAACAAATATATACACATAAATATAATTATATGAGATTGATTATAATTACTAATAATAATATACCACATCATTTGAGTTGATTTCAAATTTAAGATATATAAAACAAAATTTATATAACAAGTTTGTGATGATTAATATTTTTTTAAATAACTACACTACTTCAAACCTAAATTTTTAATGAGCATCATATTGTTGAATCATGTCTTTCCCATTCCATATTAACAAAAATAAATAAATTAAAAACCAACTTTAAATCATAGTCACAAATATATAAATTTAGTTTCTTATGAAAATTTATACAAAACCTACATGATAAAAATAATAACATAAATAATACAAAACCTACATAATATAAAAATTTATACACATAATATAGAAGAAATAAATAAATATGAATAATAAGTGCGTAGGATTAATATAAATACTTACAAGAGCAAATGAAGTGACAAAATGAAGGAAATGAAGAAAAAAAGGTGTTTTGTAAGTGAGAAAATGGGTATAAAAAATTTGAGTATTTCGCTCAAAAAAATAGGGAATCTAGAAGAGAATTGGAGAAGAAGAAAACCCACTAAACGAAGCTAGAATTGATGGTTGAAGATGGCCGAAAAATAAGAAAGAGTGAAGGAGGGAATGTTTGTCGATTTTTGGTTTTTTTGTTTACTACGCTAGAATGTTCTATCTAATGGAGAAGAAAGAAGAGAAAAGGAAAATAAAAACATGTGTAGCATCGATTGACACATAGGACCGATGCTACACATAGGACATAGTGTCAGTTCTATGTGTCGACCGATGCTACACATAGAACGTAGCATCAGTTCTATTTGTCAACTGATGCTATCTACATGTAGCATCAATTGACACATAGAATCGAACCTACATCCTATGTGTAGCGTCAGTTCAACACATTAACCGATGTTACAATTTACATGTTTTAAGTTGGTTTTTCAATGAATTGACTTAAAATTCATTATAAGTCAATTTTCCCCAAAAACTGACTTTAAATCTCCACTTAAATGCCACCTTTTGTAGTGCCTATAGTGAAATCTTATTTGAGTACATCAAATAAAAAAAGCAAAGAAAAAGGCTATGTTCGACTGATATAAGTCAAGCTTGATCGATCAAACTAATAAAGTCGATCAATAGAAACATTTTTGGATCGACCTAAGCAATGAACAAAAGATGATCGATTGATCTAACCAAATTTCGATCGATCTATGGTATCAAAAAATAAAATTTGAGACTAGATAGATCAAATGAGATCAATTCTCCATCGATCCAGTCCATGATCAATCAAGCCCTAAACTTTGGTCGACATACCTCATTTAAAATTAATTATGAAAGGAATTTTAGTCAAGGTAGATCGAGTATTGATTGATGTACATTCAAGTAACCTATATGTAAAATATTTCTATATGTCTAATATTAAATCAAATGTGCATAAGAATAAAGATATACTTGAGATGTGTTCGTTTGGAGCTCAATATAATTTTTAGCTTGAATATTGTTCTTGAAAGACTCACCTATGAACTAAATTATATTTAAATGTTTTGTTCATAAATATCGCCAACACTTATAAAATTTACAACATTTTATTAATTAAAATCGTAGTCTAGGGCTTGAAAATTGCCCACAATCACATAAATAAATTAGCTAGGAATGGATTCTAAAAGAATCATAATTAAAATCATAGAAACTAAGAAGAAAAAGAAAAGGATAATGACTATTTTTAATGGTTGATTTCTAATTTCTTATTTGCCTCTTTGAATTCTCTCTTAACTCTAGCCTTCAATTTATAGTAAAAGAGTTAAAATGTCATTAGGATTAGGTTTGTGGAGGTCTAAAACAATTAAAATGCTAATGTAGCAAATCTGGAACACTTTTGCTTCAAATTACTGTGAAAATATGGCCTTTAATGCAAATAGAAGTGTGCAAGTCATGGTGCACTTTAACTCATGTCACAGTCTGTTTTCAAATCTATGAAATTTATCTGAGAGTATGGTGCCACAGTGCACATATAATCATATCATAGCATGCCTTTAGTTTTCCTAATTTCATATTTTGACCCCTGTTTCATGTATCTTGTATAAATGTTTGCATTTAGATGCTTTAGTATTTGATAGTTATGCTCTTGATTGTGAGGATTTTTTATGTCCTTTGTAATTTTCATCTTTTAATGCCAAATGTACCTGAAATATATCAAAAAATACCCCGTGATTCTAGAATAGAATTTGTAAAATACTTAGGTAAAAATTCAATATTTACACCTAATTCATTCTTTTAATTCTAATAAATTACAAGATATGCATGATTTTTAGGAAATAGATGTCCATGGATACTATCTAATAACTATAGTTATGGATATCTACCCCAAGATTAGCGATAACTTTAGCATGGCTATTCTAACCTGATCATATCGATGGTCTAGCCTTGGGATTGTACCTCAAGATGTGACATGAAAATCTAGTTTGAACTGCAAATGCATGCACAAATGGTGATCATTGGGAGATGGTTGATATCTTTACTTTTTGGAATTTTAGAAGCTCAAAACTAGCTAATTTTGTAAACTAAATTGGTCTGCATGGATACTATGTTTGGCTACTCAACCTGGGAAGCTGGTCTACATGACTACTTTGCTTAGTTATCTACTTGGTAGGCTATCTCATTATAGTTCATACTGGACTACATCTTCTAGGTAGATGGCTATTATGGGTGGCCTAAACCAAGGTAGGCTAATGTAGCTCCCACTAAGATCCTTATGTGGTTCCTATTATAATAGTATGATAAGTTTAGATCCTCAGTTGACTCGGTAATTGATGCATAAATTTTGTATTTATAAAGCTCGTAAGCATACAAATCACTTATTATAAGTGATAAGTACACTCCTATGGTCGATCTCTCAAGGAATTACAATAGCTTTATGTTGCGTGTTTTTCAACACACGAACTCGTGCAAGTATACACGGTCACAAGTAATAATATGATAAGTAAAATATCGTTCCCACAGAGATTTGTTACTAGTATTCGTTAATTATTAAAATTATTTCAACCTAATTTTATCCAAACAGTCGATAATTGATGCAGTTTGACTAACTAACTTTTATAACAGATTGCAAGAAAATTCTAGGATTGCAGTTTCACCAAATTAATCCACTTGAATCATTATATTTTATCTTGATTTATGTTATCGTGTTTTAAGTTGTTAACCAAGAACTCCTAATTTATCCATATATCTCTTCCGAGCTCCATACAGAAACATCTAGTTAAAATGATTCACTATATTCCTATGCGAATTAAATTCAACCAGATTTATTAAGTTCTGAGTTCTCTAACAGTTACACATACAATAAAAGTATATTTCTATCTCTTATGTATATACGTTATTTCATCACGAGCAGCACACAAAAATGCCTTTTTCAAGTTTATTTAAATGTCACATATCAGTTAATTAATCTTCCGATAATTAAAAGCATTAAACACAGATAAAATAAACAACTTAAAACAGTCCCATAAATCATTCAAAAATATTTAATTCAAATTTCATAATTTACGCTACACTGCAATCCTAGAACAAATGTATTAGTTCATAGCAGAATTTAAAATTACAACACAACAAAAATAAAACATTGCAGAGAAAGAAAATTAAAAGAAAATAGATAAGAAAAAAAAACTCTTTCACGATTCCTCAATGAAAAATAAATTTCATCCCTTTTCTTCTTCTTTGTTGTCTTCTTTCTCTGTAATTTCCCTAAGAAAATACAACATAAAATGTTAAATCAATACTCTGCGTGTTTGTGTAACACGCAAACAAGAAAAACAGAAAAATTAAAATGTTACAAGGAAGAAAAACTTGCAAGAACTGCTAGTTTTCTCCCAAGGTTTCGAGAGAAAAAGAAGAAAGAAAAATGCTCGAACTGGAAAACTAACTAAAAAAAAGAGAAGAAATTTTTTTTTTACTTTACGCGTATCCCCCATAAACATATATCCCCTATTTTTCTTTTTATTTTATTTTTATTTTTTTTATCATCAGTGGGGAACAACATTGTATGGGAGTAGCACGCGTAAACACACTCTGCAAATTTTTTGAATTTTTTTTCTTTTTCCGCATGCCACGTGTCACCACGTGATTCGCTGAGAGAACTGTAGTGCCACGTGGCAGCTTTTCATTGGGCGGTAAGCCGGGCGCATGAAGAACGCATCGCACACGATTTCTTCGGATTTGGAAGTGGTTAACGGCTGGAAGTGGGCGCTGATTCTGCGTTTTTATTTCACCAAATACATGCCACGTGTCATCATTTTATTCGCTGGAATATTTCTGAGACACGTGGCTGGTCATTTACCATTTGAAGAGTGAGGGTGCACGCCACTTGGATGGACCGCGTCACACAGGATTTTTACACGAGCGGCTCGGTGCGCGACAGCTTGGATGGACGCGCTTCAATCTGGACCGTTGATCTGATCCAACGGTCAGCGATCACCTCGGGGAATACGCGGCCCGACATGTGGGGCCCACTCGACGCCGCTGCGCGACACGTGGGACCCACCGGCACGTCGAGCCGCGCGAAGATTCTACACGCGATTTTTCCTCGTCTGGTTGTACTCGCCGACCGGACCGTTTAATTGATGATCGAACGGCGCGTGATGGACGTCGTGATTTGTGCGAGTGTGATTCTTTTCCTCGCGAGAAAATTCAATTTTCTTAATTATATTTTGACCCACAAATATATTTCAAATTACATTTTCAACTTTTTTTAATTGCAATATGACCCTTTTGGTAATTTAAATTAAATTTTAAACTTTTAATAATTGAAATTAAGCCCGACTTTAATTTAAATTATATTTTCAACTTTTATAAATTGCAATTAATCACTCTTTTATTTGAAATTATATTTTTGGGTACAAATTTGCATTTAAGTACGTTTTCGATACAAATTACTTAATTTTATTTAAAATATATAAAAACAAGAATACTAATTTATTAATCGAAAATTAACTAAAAACATCAAGAACATAGCAATTATAATTAATAAAATAGGTGAAAATAACTATATAAAATACGATTATCAACACCCCCAAACTTAAGTTTTTGCTAGTCCTCGAGCAAAATGAAGGAAATAAAACAAAGATAACTGCATTTAAAATAGTGATTTTCAAAATATTTCTTTTGTCTTTCGAAATTACATAACTCAAAGAAATAAAAGAATTTTATCTAAGCATCAAAATTAATTTAAAAGTATATCACATTTTCACAACGAATTTTAGTGCGTGTGTGAAGTCTTTTCATATTTCATTACATGCAATCCGGATCAGTTTATACAGATATAAAATCAAACAAATTGTCATGAAATCACAAATCTCATAAGTTTATTTTTCATTTCTCTCTCCACTAATGTAGACAAACACAAAACACAAAATCAATAGGACTTTATAAAGCTTGTATTGTATGGCTTAGGTAAGGGTAGGATAAAGGATAATATTTAGCTTAACTTTTCCCGAGCATAACATTTCAGGATTGAAAAAGATAATTCTATCATCACAATAATTACTTCCCAATTTGGGATTTATCATAACATACAATACTCTTTTTTTTTTTTTTTTTTTTCACAGTATCCCTTTTTTTTCGGATATAACTTTAAATATTTACTAACAATTGTCACATGTTAGTGAGATAAGAACAATAGGTATATCTACACATATATATATATTTTAGATAGGTTTTTGAAATGAGAAAAATATATATGTAAACTTTGAAGCTCAAATGGGGTATACTATGGATAATGTATGTCAAGGTAGATAGAAAGGCTCAAACGATCCAAAGATGGCCTAAATCATTTTCTTAGTTACATGTCATCTATAATTTCGCCTCGAGAGAAAATCAAACAAATTCTAAAAATTGTGACACCACAAAAATCAATCGAATTTCATACTCATATAAACCTTCTCTAAATTATCATAGCAACTCAAAAATCAAGACTAGTGCTCATGAATATTTATTCTTGTAAAATGAAACATACGTAAAAATTATTCATCACTTAGACAATATTCAAAAAAAAAAAAAATTTCAAAGAGATATGCATCATTTAAATCGAAGAAATAAAAATAAATCACTATTCATAGCAACATATCTTCAATCAACCAAACAAACAAAACTAGACGCGCAACAATATCAAGCAGTATTTCAAATAAGTTTAATCTCAACACCCCCGAACTTAATATGCACATTGTCCCCAATGTGTGAAAATTAAAGAACAAAGGAGATGTGTTAAAAGAAACTTCCCTGAATGGTGAGTTGACTTGTGAGATTGAAATCCAAAATTGTTTTACCTCCTCCGATTTACACCTATCAAAACAAAAAAAAACAGAATGAAGAAATATGCAACTAATACATGTTCTAAAATACAATAAAAAATAAATAAATAAAAACTAAAACACGTGGGTTGCCTCCCAAGAAGCGCTTGATTTAGAGTCATCAGCTTGACTGCCTTTCTCCTTGCTTTAGGTTGGATCAGATAAGAAAATGGTGGACTTTTGACGATCAATGTCACCCCCCCAATAATGTTTGAGTCTTTGCCCGTTCACTTGGAAGGTACTTTGTGATTCTTCACCTTTAATGTCAATAGGCCCATATGGGTGTACTTTGGTAATAATGAATGGCACGACCACTTAGATTTCAATTTTCTGAGAAGAACTTCAAACGAGAATTGAAGAGCAATACTTTCTCGTCCTGGTTCAAAGTGTCTATGCAAGATTTTGTTGTCATGCCACCTCTTCGTCTTTTCTTTATAAATCTCAGCATTTTCATATGCGTGTAAGCGAATCTCATCGATCTCATTGAGTTATAGGAGACGTCTTTCGCCATGACGCCTAAATCAAAATTTAAATTCTTGATAGCCCAATACGCATGGTGCTCTAATTCAACCGGGAGATGACAAGCTTTCCCAAAAACCAACCGATATGGGGACATCCCAATGGGTGTCTTGTATGTTGTTCGATATGCCCAGAGTGCATCATCCAACCTCTTAGACCAATCCTTCCTTGAAGGATTTACCGTCTTCTCCAAAATCCTCTTCACCTCTCTATTTGATATCTCAACTTGTCCACTTGTTTGAGGATGATAAGCAGTTGCAATCTTGTGAGTGACACCGTATTTGGCAAGGAGGGTTTCAAAATATTTGTTGCAAAAATGAGTTCCCCCATCACTTATGATTGCCCTTGGGGTGCCAAATCGAGTGAAAATGTTTTTCTTTAGAAAATTCAGTACCACTTTGGAATCATTGGTAGGCAAGGGAATTGCTTCTACCCACTTAGAAACATAATCCACAGCAACCAAAATGTAGAGGTTGTTGTAGGACGAGATAAAAGGCCCCATGAAATCAATTCCCCAAACATCAAATATTTCTACCTCAAGAATGTTGTTTAAAGGCATCTCGTGTTTCTTAAAAATGTTACCAACTCTTTGGAACCTGTCACAGTGTGAAACAAAGAAATGTGCATCTTTAAACAAATTTGGCCAATTAAAACTAGATTGAAGAACCTTAGCCGCAGTTCTTTCTTTTCCAAAATGGCCCCCATAGGCTGAAGAATGACAATGTTTAAGTATATTTTCAATTTCTTCCTTTGGGACACACCTTCTGATAATTTGATCTGCACAATGCTTAAACAAGTAAGGTTCATCCCATAAATAGTACTTAACATCGTGTAAGAATTTTTTCTTCTGTTGGAAAGATATTTCAGGTGGGAGCACATTGCTTACGATGTAATTAACATAGTCTGCGTACCATGGCACACTTCTATGATCAAAGGAAAACAATTGCTCATCAGGAAAAGTCTCACCAATGATAGTCTTGTCCACGGCTCCATCATTATTCTCCAATCTCGATAGATGATCGGCCACTTGATTTTCGGTTCCTTTCTTATCCTTGATCTCCAAATCAAATTCTTGAAGTAGGAGGATCCATCTAATCAATCTTGGTTTTGCATCTTTTTTAGCCATTAGATATTTTATAGCAGAATGATCGGTATATTGTCACTTTAGTTCCGATTAGGTAGGAGCGAAACTTTTCAAAAGCATATGCAACAGCAAGTAATTCTTTTTCAGTGGTAGCATAATTCATTTGAGCCTCGGTCAAAGTTTTGCTGGCATAGTATATGGCATGAAAAACTCTCTTTTTCCGTTGTCCTAAAACAGCTCCTACTGCAAAATCACTGGCATCACACATAAGCTCAAAGCATAGAGTTCAATATGGTGCAACAATGATGGGAGCCGTGATCAACTTTTCTTTCAAAACCCGGAAAGCTGCAAAACACTTTTCGTCAAATGTGAATTTTGTATCTTTTTCCAAAAGATTACAAAGAGGCTTTGATATCTTGGAAAAATCTTTTATGAAACGCCTATAGAATCCTGCATGCCCAAGAAAGCTTCTAATTGCTTTCACCGATGTTGGAGGCGGTAGTTTCTCAATGGTTTCAATCTTTGCCCTATCCACTTCAATTCCTTTAGACGAAATTAGATGGCCGAGGACAACACCTTCTCCTACCATGAAGTGGCATTTTTCCCAATTTAAAACCAAGTTTGTTTCTTCGCATTTTTGTAGGACCAAAGAAAGGTTATGCAAGCACATATCAAATGAATCCCCAAAAACTGAGAAGTCGTCCATAAATATCTCAATAAAATCTTCCACCATGCTTGAGAAGATAGCCATCATACACCTCTGAAAAGTGGCTGGAGCATTACACAATCCAAAAGGCATTCTTCGGAAAGCAAAAGTTCCATATGGACAGGTGAAAGTGGTCTTCTCTTGATCTTCAGGCGCGATAGCAATTTGATTGTAACCAGAATAGCCATCCAAGAAACAATAGAAAGAATGTCCTGCCAATCTGTCTAGCATTTGGTCAATAAATGGAAGGGGAAAATGATCCTTTCGAGTGGCCTTGTTGAGCTTAGATAATCCATGCATACCCGCCAACTGTCACTTTCCTTGTGGGAATCACTCATTATTGCTATTAGTCTCCACTGTAATTCCTCCTTTCTTCGGAACACAATGAATTGGGCTGACCCAAGAGCTATCTGAAATAGGATAGATAATGCCTGCATCTAACCACTTAATGATTTCCTCTTTTACTACCTCCTTCATGATTGGATTCAAACGACGTTGATGCTCAATAGTAGGCTTGATATCTTCTTCAAACAAGATCTTGTGCATGCATATTGAAGGGCTAATTCCTTTAATGTCAGCTATAGACCATCCTAATGCTAGCTTGTAATTTCTCAACACTCTCAATATCTTCTTTTCTTGATCGTCATCTAGAGATGCTGAAATAATCACAGGCATTGTAGTCATTTCACCCAAATAAGCATACCTTAGATGGGTAGGCAGTGGCTTAAGCTCTAATAATTGTTTACGTTTCCATAGATGGCTTCCCATAGGTAAGCTTAGATGATGTTGCAACTTGTGATGCCTCTTCTTCAGTTTGCGGACTAAAGAGTTGTGGAGATGCTTTAAGTAACTTGAGATATTCAAGAGAATCAAAGTTATCAATAACATTGTCATTCACAAGTGCAAGCTCCAAAGCATCAGTACTCCACTTTTCCATGAAATTGTTTTCAACTAACGCATTCACCATGTCAACTCTAAAGCAATCATCGATTCTCACGGAAATTTCATAGCTTTAAAGACATTGAAAGTTACCTCTTGGTCTTGAACTCTCATGGTGAGCTCACCTTTTTGAACATCAATCAAAGTCCTACCAGTTGCTAAAAATGGTCTCCCCAGAATAATAGGAATTTCTTTATCTTCCTCCATGTCAAGAATTATGAAATCTGCAGGAAAGATAAACTTGTCAACCTTTACAAGCACATCCTCTATAATGCCTCTCGGGTGTTTCAGAGACCTATCTGCAAGTTGAAGAGTTACAGTGGTCGGTTGTGCTTCTCTTAATCCAAGTCTTTGATAGATGGATAGTGGCATCAAATTAATGCTTGCACCCAGATCACACAGAGCTCTACCAAAAAATTTCTCACCAATAGTACAAGGAATGGTGAAACTTCCTGGATCTTTAAGCTTAGGTGGTAGCTTCTTCTGAAGGATGGCACTACACTCCTCTGTGAGAGCAACTGTCTCAAAATCACCTAACCTTCTCTTCTTAGACAAAATGTCTTTCATGAATTTCACATAGCTAGGCATTTGCTCCAAGGCATCAGCGAAAGGAATGTTTATATGAAGTTTCTTAAATACTTCAAGAAACTTGGAGAATTGCTTATCAAGCTTTTGCTTATGGAAGCGTTGAGGAAATGGAATTGGTGGATTATAAGGCTTGAGATTATCTAACACTGGTTTTATTATCGGGCTTTGTTAATTCATTCTCTTCAACCCTATGATTAGCCTTTTCTTGTTTTTCCGGGTCAACACCCTCAACAATAAGAGTCGGTGGAGAAATGGGTTTTTGTATTTCTTCTAACTCTTTTCCACTCCTCAATGTCACCGCCTTGCCATGCTCTTTTCGCTCCCTTTTTGGGTTGATTTTAGTATCACTAGGTAAAGAACCTTGAGGGCGATTGTTGACAGCAGTAGCTAGTTGCCCCAATTGAACTTCGAGATTTCTAATAGATGTTGCCTGATTCTGGAGAATAGTCTCATTCTTAGCCATATATTGAGAAAACATCTCTTCCAATGAAGGCTTTCTCTCCTGTTGTGGGACTTGGTTATGAAAACCTGGAGGGTGAGTGGGCTTCATAGAAGATGATTGGCCTTGATTATTACTCCAAGAAAAATTAGGATGATTCTTCCACCCTGGATTGTATGTGTTGGAATAGGGATTGTTTTGATTGTTTTGATTCCTACTATAATTGGAAACAAAATTGAAAGATTCAGAGTTGTGAGGACATCTCTCACTGGCATGATTACCATTGCAAATTTCACATGCAACAAAAGGACTCTGAATAGAATGGACACCCATAGTACCCATCTTTTTCACCAAAGCAGATACTTGTGCGCTAAAGCGATCATAGCATCAATCTCATGAATTCCACCGCTTTCTTAGGCAACATCCTCTCGATGGCCATTCATAACTATTTGAGGCCATTTCCTCTAATAAGTTGTATGCTTCATCAATTGATTTCCCATTAAAGCACCACCTGCCGCAAAGATCAATCATATTTCTAGTTTGACCCATCAAACTATTATAAAATGTTTGAACTTGAAGCCACTTCGGTAATCCGTGGTGAGGACATCTTCGAAGTAGCTCCTTGTACCTCTCCCAAGCTTCATATAATGACTCTGAGTCAAACTGCATAAAAGTGGTAATTTCATTCCTCATCCGTGCAGTCTTTGCCGGTGGAAAATATTTGGCTAAAATGTTTTGAGCCAAATCCTCCCACGTAGTGATAGAACCACATGGTAATGAATTCAACCAACTCTTTGCCTTATCCCTAAGTGAAAAGGGAAAAAGTCTCAACCGAATAGCATCATCAGTGACTCCATTATGCCTAAATGTGTCGCAAATCTCAAGAAAATTTGATATATGGGAGTTTGGATCATCGTGGGGTAAACCACCAAATTGAACCGAGGTCTGAATCATATGAATTATTGCAGGCTTAATTTCAAAATTATTAGCTTGAATTGAAGGTCTCCTAATGCTTGATCGATGCCGCCAACCATGGGCACCGCATAATCTCTTAAGGATCTTGGTTCTTCTACTACGGAATTTCATTATTCATAGCTAAATGTTCTAAGGTTTCTTGTTTATTATTTTTCTTTAAGTTCAAAGTAGTTCTATGGATTTCTAGATCTAAGGGAACTAAGTCAAGATTTCTTATGCGTCGCATACAAAGTCCCACTCTATCCAAAATTAAATCTAATACAATAAATTACATTTAAAACATAAATAAACACACATATCCAAGCAAGTAAAAGTAAGCAATTAAACAAATAATATTTTTTGTTTTTTTTTTGAATTAAAATTAGATTAATTGGTATTAATATCAACAAAAATTAGTAAAATAAATCCCCAAGAACGGCGCTAAAAACTTGTTGCGTGTTTTTCAACACACGAACTTCGTGCAAGTATACACGGTCACAAGTAATAATATGATAAGTAAAATATCGTTCCCAGAGATTTGTTACTAGTATTCGTTAATTATTAAAATTATTTCAACCTAATTTTATCCAAGCGATCGATAATTGATGCGGTTTGACTAACTAACTTTTATAACAGATTGCAAGAAAATTCTAGGATTGCAGTTTCACCAAATTAATCCACTTGAATCATTATATTTTATCTTGATTTATGTTGTCGTGTTTTAAGTTGTTAACCAAGAACTCCTAATTTATCCATATATCTCTTCCGAGCTCCATACGTAAAACATCTAGTTAAAATGATTCACTATATTCCTATGCGAATTAAATTCAACCAGATTTATTAAGTTCTGAGTTCTCTAATAATTACACATACAATAAAAGTATATTTCTATTTCTTATGTATATACGTTATTTAATCACGAGCAGCACACAAAAATCACTTTTTCAAGTTTATTTAAATGTCACATATCGCTTAATTAATCTTAGATAATTAAAAGCATTAAACACGGATAAAATAAACAACTTAAAACAAATTCCATAAATCATTCAAAAATATTTAATTCAAATTTCATAATTTACGCTACTGCAATCCTAGAACAAATGTATTAGTTCATAGCAGAATTTAAAATTACAACACAACAAAAATAAAACATTGCAGAGAAAGAAAATTAAAAGAAAATAGATAAGAAAAAAAAACTCTTTCACGATTCCTCAATGAAAAATAAATTTCATCCCTTTTCTTCTTCTTTGTTGTCTTCTTTCTCTGTAATTTCCCTAAGAAAATACAACATAAAATGTTAAATCAATACTCTGCGTGTTTGTGTAACACGCAAACAAGAAAAACAGAAAAATTAAAATGTTACAAGGAAGAAAAACTTGCAAGAACTGCTAGTTTTCTCCCAAGGTTTCGAGAGAAAAAGAAGAAAGAAAAATGCTCGAACTGGAAAACTAACTAAAAAAAAGAGAAGAAAAAAAAATTTTTTTTTGCTTTACGCGTATCCCCCCATAAACATATATCCCCTATTTTTCTTTTTATTTTATTTTTATTTTTTTTATCATCAGTGGGGAACAACATTGTATGGGAGTAGCACGCGTAAACACACTCTGCAAATTTTTTGAATTTTTTTTCTTTTTCCGCATGCCACGTGTCACCACGTGATTATTGAGAGAAATGTAGTGCCACGTGGCAGCTTTTCATTGGGCGGTAAGCCGGGCGCATGAAGAACGCATCGCACACGATTTCTTCGGATTTGGAAGTGGTTAACGGCTGGAAGTGGGCGCTGATTCTGCGTTTTTATTTCACCAAATACATGCCACGTGTCATCATTTTATTCGCTGGAATATTTCTGAGACACGTGGCTGGTCATTTACCATTTGAAGAGTGAGGGTGCACGCCACTTGGATGGACCGCGTCACACAGGATTTTTACACGAGCGGCTCGGTGCGCGACAGCTTGGATGGACGCGCTTCAATCTGGACCGTTGATCTGATCCAACGGTCAGCGATCACCTCGGGGGAATCTGCGCAGCCGACATGTGGGGCCCACTCTGACGCCGGCCTGCGCGACACGTGGGACCCACTGGCACGCCGAGCCGCGCGAAGATTCTACACGCGATTTTTCCTCGTCTGGTTGTACTCGCCGAATCTGGACCGTTTAATTGATGATCGAACGGCGCGTGATGGACGTCGTGATTTGTGCGAGTGTGATTCTTTTCCTGCGCAGAAAATTCAATTTTCTTAATTATATTTTGACCCACAAATATATTTCAAATTACATTTTCAACTTTTTTTAATTGCAATACAGCCCTTTTGGTAATTTAAATTAAATTTTAAACTTTTAATAATTGAAATTAAGCCCGACTTTAATTTAAATTATATTTTCAACTTTTATAAATTGCAATTAATCACTCTTTTATTTGAAATTATATTTTTGGGTACAAATTTGCATTTAAGTACGTTTTCGATACAAATTACTTAATTTTATTTAAAATATATAAAAAACAGTAAATACTAATTTATTAATCGAAAATTAACTAAAAACATCAAGAACATAGCAATTATAATTAATAAAATAGGTGAAAATAACTATATAAAATACAGTTATCACTTTAAAAAGTTAAATTGTTTTATAGTATAGTTAAGTAAGAAAAGGAAATCATAGACACTCTAACAAATGTTGGGTGGCAGAAAAGGAGTTATAAATTATAAATTACTTTATATCTAAATAAACCAAGTAAATAAAAGTGGGTAAATTAAACTATAGCCGAACCTAGGATGATGGATGTATATGAGATTTTAACCACCATAACCCTTCATGAACAGAAAAAATTAAGTGATTCAAATAACAAGTTATATTTATTGATTTTTGCTCTTTTTTCAAATAAGTGAACTTCCACTATCATTGTAAGCCCACACAATTCTTAATTAACCAATGACTTTCTAGATTAGGCTTGAAATTGATTAATTGGCAATGAGAGGAAACTATATTAATCCATGTCCTCAATTAATTACTAACTTCTTTTATCGGGCTTGAAATTAATTAATTACTAAACCTAAAATAAATATGTTGTTTAATTATAAATTAAGATTTGATCTATCATTAATTTATAATTAAATATTTTTTAACCATCAAATTTAATCTCATTTAATTAATAACTTTCTTGACCGGGCTAGAAATTGATAAATAAAATTAAATTAAACTCTTATTCATTTATGCACAATTAAGTACATATGATGTTTTTAATGCCTAATTTTATAATATTTTCTTTAATTATAAATCAAGATTTAGTGTGTCATTGATTTATACTTAAAGATTTTAATAGCATGAACAAGAAATAAATAAAACACTTATTTATTAAAATCATAAAAATGTTCTTCCAATCATTGGAACCAAAACAACTAAAATCCCATATTACAAAATTAGCCATTCATAGCTAAATTAAGAAAAGTTAATTGAATTATGATAGACATCAGATTATAGAAAGAACTCAAAAATAATTAAAAATAGCCCTTTTGTTGAAGACTGTTTTGGATCTCTAAAAAAGTTGTCATTGGCTTTTCCAAATCCTTGGATCTTCTTCAGAATAAGGAGGTTCTCTTTTGGTATTTGTATATGGTGGTGGAACAGCTTTGAAAATTGGATATAAATTCTATAACTTAGGCTACTATACTCTAAAATCAAAAGATGAATAACTTAGAAAACATAATGTTATATTCATAGGAAAAGCTATGTATAGGGCTTCGAGCCAAAACTATTCTTGGGCACTATGACACATATTTTCCCTTAACATGGGGGTTCCATCTACCTAAACTATTCCAACCTAAGAGGATCCTGCTATAGCACCCAATATTTCACATCATGGAACAAAAAACTCAACATGCCTAGTAATTCATCCTGAATAGTGTGCAGTGCAGCACACTAATTTCATCTTTGCAGCACGCTTTTATTTTCTTGAATTGTGCCATATACACCTTACAAAATGGTGCAAAATAAGTGCACCAAATGTTGTTCTTCATGTGTTGATAAATTTATCTATTTTGAAGCTAAAAACACAAGAAATATAACAAAACATACATGCATGTAATTTCAAACATATAGATTTACATGAATAATGATATAAACATGATATAATCAAATATATTTATTACAATAAACCATAATAAACCATAATAAATCATGAAATATGATTTCTTTTCAAGAACTAATCACAATCCTGAACCAACTTATTGCCGCCTCTAACAAGTAAAACGATTTAAACACTGAAAACATAAAAAAAACTAAACTAAATTGTATACTAACTTAAATCATTTTCGTAGATTGACATGGTTTCATTTATAGTATGCAACAAGCCTTTAAACATCTATGTGGCCCTAGTGGATGAGTTTATGTCTGGTGAAGGTTTTCAGTGATGATACGCACACACATGCTAACATGCAAAAACCAAAACTAAAAATAATTCTCATGGAAAAATAAAAGGTACAACTAAAAATAACAAAATAAAAACTAAAATTAAAAAAATATCTCATCCCTTAGATTCTTTTCAATTCATAATCAAAATCTCAAGCACAAGTTCATTCAACATCCCAAAGGATCAAAGTTTATTGTTTAAATTACACATCACAAATTCATGCCATATAACTAGAACATATCAAAATTTACTCACTGGTCGTAGTGTTAGGAATTAGAATTTTTTTTACTCTAATCTTCACAAGATATAATCTCTATTTTACACTAATCCTATGGGTTAAAGCACTTATGAAAGTATATGTGAAAAGAAGTTATGTGAAGAATAAAACAAAAAGGTTTGCATATGATAAACAAGAAAGTTCAAATATGCATAACATTGATCACATGAAAGGAATCAAACACTATGATTCATGAATATATCACATTACTAATCTCACACTTCAATCAAAATCATCAAGCAAAAATTTTAAGTATGTGCCTCAAGATGAATGAAAATGTTATTGACTTCAAGGGGATATTCCTATTTGTTTTTTTCGTAACCATCTCACTACTTTCAAGAACTTACAGTTATATTATTTAGTTATACTATTTATTTTTCTCTCCTTTTCCTTTCTCCTTTTTTTAGAGAATAGACCCATATACATATATGTGTTTTCATAAGTGGCTATTTTGGCTCTCTTTGTTCTAAGGGAACCCCATATATATTGTTTTTCTTATAAGTCAAGCATGAATGAAGATAGACACACACATTTAATTTTCACTCAATTTATTTAATCTAAGTAATGAAATTAAGTATATGATACTTCATCATATTTTTAAAATCCTAACGTTCAATACAAAACCTATAGATATCATCTAACAATTTGAAATAGTAAGAAATTTTTTAAAGGAGTAGAAGGAAAATCATAACACAGAATAAAAGTTTAGGCTCAAAAGTCTAATAAGGTAGTCTCTACTAATTGTTAATAAACACCAAATTTGGGATTATCTAAATCTCGTCAACCAAGCATGAAACACAAACTACGAATATAACTAATTCTTTAAATAATCCATGAATATGTTCAAGACATCAAATAAATAATGCAAAGATTCAATCATTCACTTTAAATTAACTAAAAGCATGATAAACTATTTGCACCCCCACAAACCTACTCTAAACATTGTCCGCAATGTTTTCCACTATGCATATGTTTAGAAAAAGCAATGAAAGGACCAAATAGAAAATTAACTACTAATAAATAAAAGAAAAAAACTAAATTAAAAGAAAATAAAAGAATATAACCTCGAATAGTGGGTTTCCTCCTACCAAGTGCTAGTTTAACATCTTAACTAGAGGTTTTGCACTCAATGCTCATGCACTTAAATGCCCTCAAAGTCCTTATTTATATCGACTCTTTCCAAGTAAGGTTTTAAATGTTGCGCATTCACTTTGAATTACATTTGAGTCTTTGTTTCATTATTTCTACAGCTCCATGTGGAAAAACTTGAAAAATTAGAAATGGTCCACTCTATCTTAACTTCAACTTTCCTAGAAATAATTTAAAATGAAAATATACACTAGAAACTAAAATAACATTTGGTATGTTTTGTTCATAAATATTGCCAACACTCACAAAACCTTAATGTCTCCCCCTTTGGCATATTCGTGTGACAAAACCTCTCTTCCACTACATAATGCTCATAGGAAAAATAAATTTTTACATAGTGGTACTATCATCTTATCCAGTGAAAACATCTTTGAATAAATCTGGATAGAAAAACACAAACAAGCAAAAAACTTGTTATGAAAAACTCATTGTTTATTAGTTCAGTGTATATAATAATAAAAAAAGTGAATAATGTTCATAAAAGTGGAGTGAGTAAACAATTCATAGAAACTAAAAGTACAGCTCCCCTTATGTGTAATATCTCATCAGATTTTTGATTTTTTAAAATTTTCAATTAAAGTTCCAATTTTATTATTTCCCCTTTTTTGTCATACCAATAAACAATAAATCATAAAAGCTTAAATCCAATATGTGGAAAAATTAAGATGTATGCTATGAAAGAATTCCCCAAAATAAAGTAAAGAGGACAAAAATTTATAAAACCTGATAAATATGATTTTTTTTTTAAAATAAGGATTGTAGATTGAGCTAGACATGTTTGTAACATTACACACAAATACTAAAATTGATTTGTGTGACTATTCCATAACAACATACACATATGTAAACCAGACACATAAACATATTAACACATACAATGACTTAATGACAATCACCCAAAGTCAGATAAATTAATATTGAACCACAACAATATGTCAATTTGTCCAATTATGATTAGTTTTGAAAGATTTAAAGAAAAGAGCATCATCAATCATGCAAAAATTTAGTTGAATTCATAATTACACATTAATAAAGTTTTTCTTACTAAGAGAGACTTTAATTAAATATTTTGTAATCTCTCTCAATAATTATCATACTTTTTATTTTGAATGAGGGAACGGATATTTGTTTTTCTTTTCACATAACCATTTATGGCTCTTTCTTTTTGTGCATTCAATTATTTTTTGTTCTTTACATAGCATGACGACTCTCACACTTGTTGTGCGATAACTCTCTCTACTCACTACGGTAGCTTCTACCCATCATAGTAGGTAGTCCTTTCAAACTAGGTGTCCTTCTATAACAACATTTTATATGGTGGAAGTTAGTATTCAACCATAATTTTCCTAGTTAAGGTTATCTAATGTCCTAAAATCTCATATAATTAATTATAAACTTCTAACATGAGATACCTCTGTGTCCAGTGGGAGTGTGAATAGGTTCTTGTTCACATCAATTGTTAGATGTAAGAAATATGTATATGTCCAAGTTATAATATCTATTTTCATGATGCATAGTAAATAAAATGAAACTAACATTTAATTTTCTTGTCTTCAACTTGATTTATAATATCAGTTGTTAAATTTTTTCTAATTATCTTATATTATATTACTTTTATCTCTGCTACATTTTTTTTGTTTTAATGCTCCCTATTCTATTTGTGCAAGTTAGAGTTTAGTCATTAAAGAGTTTATCTTATTATCCTAGTAATGTATCGGGTCATACACTCTTTTAACTTTCCTCTTTCTTGTATTGATTAAGTGTTAGAAAGATTAATTAGGCATGACATTTATTATCTTCTTAATTTTCCCAATGAACCATGATGCATTAAGATGTTGGATGAACTTGTGATTGAACCTTATTTATGAACTGAAAAGACACTAGAGCATGAAAAATTTTATTGATTTAAGTTTATAGATTTTTTTATTTTAATTTTTGTTTTGTTTGAGGATTAGCGAAATTTAGGTTTGAGAAGATTTGATAAACATTATTTTGACCTATAATTTGCTATATTTTTAAGCGGTAAGTTTATACTTTATTTTAGTATAATGTTGTTTTGGATAGTATTTTTGTCTTTTGGTATGTTAATGTACTTTTGGAAGAATCTTGGGTGAACATAAGTGAAAACACTGAAAATAGTGTGATAAACCAAAATATCAAAAATTTGAAAATTCGAAAACCAATACACGTCTTGGCTAGACTTTTTCATGCCATGGTGAGGTGCTATGGTGATTCTGGAAATTCAACTGTACATGTGTCATAAAGATAAGCATTTGTGATGGGACAGCCTCAAGTTGAAACTAAGGATTTGATTTTCAATACCCCCTACAACGCAAATAAAAGCATGTTGCGACTTGAGTGTCAAAATGGGCCAGAAACTTTGATATGCTTAGGAAACATGTTTTACCTAAAAGCCAACCTATAAAAATACTTTCAATCCCTCTTAAAAAACACCTAGCCATAGTAGCCACCATAGCCATAATTTTCGTTCAATAACATAGAAAATATAGAGAAAAATCTCAATTGTGAAGTGTTTTTCAAAGATTTGAAGAATGCAATCAAACAATTTAAGGATTTGGATATCACAAATCAAAAAGGATATTTTTATTATTTGATCTTTTTTCTCTCTGTTATCTGAATATGTCTTTTATAATTGAATTAATTTTGGTAAATTTAATTATGTTAGGCTAACTTTTGTACATGGGATTTTTTGGTTTTGCTTCCATGATTGGAAGAACAATTTTATGATTTAATTAAATAAAATTTTATTAATTTTTTGTTCATATTTTTTATATCTTTAATTATAATGATGGATCAAATCTTGATTTATAATTAAGGAGAATATTTTAGAACTAAGCATTAGACACATCATATTTCCTTAGTTGTGCATTTATGAACAATAGCCTATTTTAATTTCATTGATTTGTGTTAAAATATATGATATATATATTTATCTTAGGTTTAAGAATTAATTTATTTCAAGCCTGATTTAAGAAATTATTGGTTAGTTGAGAATTATAGGGGCTCATCATGATAATTTCAAATTGGTTTATTTAAAAGGAAAAAATAATCCTAACCTTTAAGAAAATCATTTAATTCGTTCTTTACATGAATGGTTAGCTCGCTAATTTCCCATATTTATTCACCCATCTTAATTCAGTTATCATTTATTTCCTTTAATTTAGTTGTATAATTTAAATTTTTTTTAATCTTTCTCTTAATTGACACTTGTTAGGATGTTTTGGATTGTTTGTTTTAACTAATCTAGAAAATAATTTAATGTTTTAAAATACCTATCAATTCCTTTAGAGACTACACTTGGAGTAAACTTATTATTAGTCTAATAGTGATTCGTGCACCTGCCAAAATGTTGATGCATAAACTTTAGGGTCTTGCAAATGTATGAATCATTAGTAGATTAATGATAAGTTTACCCTGAGATCGGTCTTTAAAGGAATTTCCAAGTTGTTTTAATAAGTTAAATTTCTTCTAAATTAGTTAAAATAAACAATCCTAAACATTCTTACAATAGTCCGTTGAAAAAAAAAGACTACAAATTCTAAATTAACATAATTATTAAAATAAAGCAAGTAAATTGAATTATAGCCGAAATAAGATGATTAGCAGATATGGGAAATTAGTCTGCTATCTCTTCATGGAAAAAATGAATTAAATTATTTAAATAAAATATTATATTTATTATTTTTCCTTTTAAATAAGCGAACCCCCAATGATCATGGTGAGCCCCCAAAATTCTCAATTAATCAATAAATTCTTGAATTGGGCTTGAAATTGATTAAGTGTTAAACATATTGGAAATATTTTCTTTAATTAACAATAAAGACTTGGACTATCATTAATATATAATTAAAGATAATTTAAACCATCTAATTTAGTACAAAATAATGAAATTAAATTAAATTATTTTTCATTAATGGACAACCAAGCATAGATAATGTGTCTAATAATTAATTCTAAAATATTTTCTTTAATTATAAATCAAGATTTGACCCATCATCAATTTATAATTAAAGATATGAAGAACATCAATAAGAATTAAATCAAAATATTTTTATATAATTAAACCATAAAGTTTTTTCCAATCATTGGATGCAAGACTAAAATCCATATATAAAAGTTAGCCAGTCATAATTAAATTAACCATAATTAATTCAACTACAAAAGATATTCAAATTATAGAGACAAATAAAATCTTATAATATAATTACCCTTATTGATCTATAGTTCCAAATCTCTAAATTGGTTGATCGCCTACATCAAATCTATGAAAACTATTTCACTGTTGGGAGGTTTTCTCTCCATTCACTATATTATGGAGTGTAAAATATGGCTATAGTATCTAGGAAGGCTTGATATTGTTGGTTAGGGTTCATGGGATATTTATTCATTTAATGTAGAATGAAACACATTTATAATGTGAATTCGGGTTTTCGACTAGCTTTTACACTCGAACCATGGCATGCTTTAATTTGCACCACAATGCATATTGAATCTGTAAGTTCTATAGTTCTTTGTGTCATTGTTTGATTCCCATGTGAATAACACAAAGTTTGTTCATTTTAATTAGTGCATTTGTCTTCCTCTGTGTAAGGTTGGTTACTGGTGATCAATAATGCACACACTCATATAGTTATATACACTTTTCCATTGAACATGTTTACACACACCACGAGTTTGATTTTGGTAGTGTACATGGTAAGTGGGCATTGTGTTTTTTATGAGCAAACTTGCGAGCAATTCAAAATTTTCAATCGTGTTTTTGTTTCTTTTGGAGTATGGGTATTTATGGAAATTACTCAACATTTTTGGGAACATAAATACAAATTTTTGGCACCTCAATAAGGCCCTCATTGGACCCCTTATTAGACACCTCACCTGATCCCTAGCTAGGTGGTCGATGAAGAAACTGGTTGAGGTTGGCCACTATGTTTGAGTGTGTTTTATAAATACCATTCTCTTTTTGTTTCTTATCCAGAAAAATGTAGTAAAGCTTTGTCAAATTGACATATCATTTTCTATTTTTGGATCAATATTACCTTGAGAGTTGTTTGATATTAGTTATTCGTGATTATTGGGAAAAATGGTGCTTTTGAGTAGTGATTGCAAGAGCCTGTGTATACTAGAATGTTTTATCTAATGATCTTGTGTGGCTTTGAGCCGTGTGTCAGTCGGTAGTTGTTAGAATACAACTTTTTCTAAGGTAAAAAGCCAGTGTGGTAGTGAACTGTGTGTTGACTGGTAGTTCCTAGGATGCAACTTTTTCAAATTGTTGCCTATGTGACGTAAATGGTTGGCTATCTACCCTAAATAGGAAATTTATGATTAATGGTTGAATGTGTTTCCCATGTTTCTTATTAGGTTTTTATGGATGAAGGTTATCCTCATGTTTGATTTTTCACACTTTGATTCACTTTAGTGATAGTCGGGTACTTATCACACTATATTGAGTTGTGTTAGCTTTGGAAGAAAGCCACGTTCGTGTGTCAGGGGATTAAATACAAAGGAATAATGACATATGTAAGCCTTACATATGTCCCAACCAAATGTAAGGGGATTAAATACAAAGGAATCAAAGAATTGCAATTCAATGTGGGTCATGGCAAAGAAATATATGTGACGTAGTATGATTTTCTCAGATCATGATTTCATGCATACCATAAGTGATGTGGGCCATGGTGGTGGAAAAAGTGTGCCAAGACACGCGATGATATCTCAATCACTATGATGTTTTCTATCCTTTTCCTCAGTGTTTCAGTAGCTATAAATAGGTGCTTCATTTCATTATTATAGCACCACACCTCATATTTTAGCTTCAGTTTTCTTTTTATCTACTTTAATTGTATGAGTAGTTTTAATTTAGTCTTTAGGTTAGCCATTCCACTATACAGAAAAAAAACTCTCAAATTGTAAAGATGATCCAAGGATTTGAAGAAGGCATTGACAACCTATTTAGAGATCTAGAATCATTTCTATCAAGAATGGATAATTTATTGTTATATTTTTTATTTCTCTTTGTAATCTGTATATGGGATTTTAGTCACTGCTTCTAATATTTTATGATTAAAGAAAATATTTTAGAATTAAGAATTAGATACATTATTTGTGCTTAATCGTACATAATGAATATTAGTCTATTTTAATTTCATTGATTTGTATTAATTTAGACTACTAAAAAGTAACTTTAATTATAAATTAACGATGGGCCAAATCTTTATTTCCAATTAAAAAATATATTTAGCTTAGTTATCAATTTTTAATCTAAAGCCCAATCAAGGTAAGCTATCAATCAATTGAGAATTTTGGTATACATAAATTTCTTCAAGTTTACCAATTAAATTGAAATTTAATTTTTTTAGTTATAGATCTAATTATCTAATTAGCGGTGAAAAATTAAAAATTCGTAGAATTGTTAGACATGAAATCATGTGTAAATAAAATAATACTAAAAATAAAAATCAACACATAAGATTTTTAGGTGGAAACAACCTAGGTCACACCAATGATCTTAGAGGAAAACCATTGATTCACTAGACCACCTAACTATCTACCATGAAAAATAAGTATCTAGTTACAAGGAAAGGACTTTAATTACCCACCCAGGTAATGCCTCCAAGTAACCTACTTACAAATTGTTTCTTTTATCATAGTCTCTACAAGAAATACATTCAAATTTGGACCAACATTTGGAGCTCAATCCTCCATGTCTTCTTCAAGTTGATGTCATGATCTTTCTAGAGGTGTGAAGGTGAAATAAAAGTATTTATACTCGAGTGTAACTAAATTGATTGTATCCATCCCTAGATGATGGAGTTATAGTTGTTTCATTTAATATATCAATTGGTTATGATTTACCTAATCAAGATGTTCTCGATTGAAAAATGAAATTTAGTGAGGAGTGTAGCTTGCTAGTACTCTTCCATCTAGCTTATTCTTTTCCCAAAATAATGAATTTCTTCTCTCATATTCAATTTTGATGAAGGAATGATCCTTCTTTCCTTTTGAATTATGTTGGTACTAGAGATTAGTTCAATTAAATAGACCATATTTAAGAATTCACCAGGTTGAATTATAATTTCACCTTTTGAATGAGGTGCCCCCTGCTCTCTTATATAAAGTAGTTACTAATTGAGGGAAAAAGTAACTCAATCGATGATTTTTTACAAATAGCTTGATCATGTGATGAATTATATTGCCTATATCAACAGACATTTTGAATGTAATAGCATATAGTAAAATTTCCCTTTCTCTATCAACGAAACTATAATTTGTAGTGAGCATCAGTCTTGAACACAGAAAGTATAACCATATGTCGGCAACCATATCCTAATACTTTACTCCAAAGCCCTTATGTTTTCTACAAACATAATTCCATTTAGCCACTTCTAATGTTATGATTTCATGTAATGTAGCATAATCAACATTACTTAAATAAGTTTCTTATTCACCCTACCCAATATTCACTAAATAATAATGAGAATTTATATTATTTGGCCCAAACAGGACAATACATCCCATACCTTAACTACATTATCAACATCATCAGAAATTTTAGCATATAATTCTCGAACAAGAGATTCAATAGCAGCATCAGGTTGTTTTATGAAATTTTTCCATCCTAAAGCTATTATGTCCAATAATTCCCTCAAATTAGGCATTACGCCTTAAAGCAAAATCTATCCCCCTTTCAGGTAAGAAACCTTTATTGACTTTTATAGCTTTTTCAAAATGTAATTTGGTTCATAACTTGAAAATTTGGCCGTATCATATTCTTTTGATGTTGAAAACTATTTTCCTTTACTATTCCTACCTCTTTTTCGGGCCAACTCAAAAATTCAACAATATCTAAAATTTCTAGGGTTCTCAAATATTCAAGAAAATAACACAAACCAAATTATTCCAATATTTTCCTGACCTCACATAGTCCTAATTACGATTTGGAACTCTTAAAAATTTAGAGAACTTAATTTAAAGATTTAAATTCTAAATATTTATGAATACTTGTGTTGTTATGGATTGAAGAAAATGAAGGATACCCCTATTTAAAGATGAATCTTGATATTGTAGATGGTTTTTCAAAATTTCTTTAGGGAATGGGTAGGGAATGGTTAGAAAAGTGTTTTTTTTTTTGTGAAAGGCTTTGAAAGATTATGAAAGGAGAATGTGATTTTTGAGGGTTTAGAGGTGTTTGGTAGGAGAGAAAATTTAGGATTTATGAAGAAGATAAGATAAAATGAAGGAAATTGTGAGTGTTTTTGCATAGGGGAGGTATTTCTCGCTAGAATTAGTATATAGGTCGTGGCACATAATAAAATCATGCTTTGGTGGGAACCTTTGAACTTCAATACAAGTTTATCATAAACACTTTATTCTTCACACTAAGTTTTATATTACTCCCTCCTTTTATATTATATTATTTTATAATTATAATAACAAAATAACTACAAAAATCTATACTTAAATAAAAACAATAAAATAATAAAAATAATTATATTTGAATTTAAAGTAATAATAAAATAAAATAATGGGTTACCTCATATCTAGGACTATATGTATTATCTTATATAAGACATTACTTGGGAGATTTTAGTTATATGTAAACTCAATATCCCCACATTATTGAGTTCTATTTTTTTCTTTTCTAAACCAAAAACTACTATTTTTCTTGCTTCTAGAAGTGCTTCATTAACTGCTCCTCCTATACTTCCATTTTTTTATGGAAGCCTCCACATATTCCAACATTTGATGTGTTCATGATTGGTTGTCTTTACTTACTTGAATGAATGCATTCAAATTATCCTCTATAGTTAGAATGTTGGGAGGATTCTGAGGCACTTGTTGGTGGAATTGTTGGCCTTATTGGTATGAACTTGGGCGAATGAAGAATTGTTCTTGCTCTATGAGAAATTATGATGATTCTTCCATCCTGCATTATAGGTATTTGTATTGGGGTTATACTTGGGTCTTAGTTAGTATTACCCAATACATTGACTTACTTAGATCCAACATTTTCTTCTCCTTCAAGAGTACAGGCATCAACATCGTGTCATAAATATTGCACAAACCACATTATTCTTTATTGGTTGTGGCATGTGTGGTGACAAGTGCAACTTGTTTCATCAATTGTGCAAGCTACATTTGAACTTTAGTACCAAAGTCTATTTCTTTAACTCCGACTCTCCTCACTTGGGAGTTTTTGTACTAGAATTAGCACCCAACATATCAAAGAGATTATAAGTCTCTAAGGCTCTCTTTTCTCCAACATAGTGGGTGAAGGCAAGTGCTATAGAGGATAGCTTTTCATATCTTGTTAGAAGTTGATTATGTGTCAAAGTGGGTGAAAGCAAGTGCTGCAATAACAAATGATGCAAATGTAGTGCTCAAATTTCTACATAAGAACATATTCATAAGATTCAGCACTCCACGAGCTATTATTAGTGATGAAGGGAGCCATAAGATGTTTGGCAACCTTCTCTCTAAATATGGTGTGAAGCACAAGATAGCACTTTCCTATAATCCTAAAACTAATGGCCAAGCTAAAATTTCAAATCAAGAAATCAAGAATATCCTTGAGAAAACGGTCAACACCAATAGAAAGGATTGGGCAAAGAAGCCTAATGATGTTTTGTAGGCATACCGTATAGCTTTTAAAACACCTATCGAGATGTCTCCTTGTCGTTTAGTATTTGGAAAAGCATGTCATATCCCTCTTGATTTAGATTATAAAGCTTTTTATGCTGTAAAGAAGTTTAATTTTGATTTGAAGGTAGCAGGGAAAAGAGACTTCTTCAATTGAATGGGATGGATGAGTTCTAGAATGATGCTTATAAAAATGCAAAGATCTATAAAAAAATGCACAAAGAAATGGCATAAAGAATAGATTCTTAGGCGTGAGTTTGCTCCAGGACAACAGGTTTTCCTCTTTAATTCATGATTAAAACTCTTCCCGGGTAAGTAAAGATCAACGTGGACAAGTTCTTATACAATTGACAAAGTTTCCACTTTCGGAGCAATAGACTTAAAGGACAAGGTAGGGAATATATTTAGAGTTAATGGTTAGAGATTGAAGACTATTATGGAGAATAAACGGAGAGGAATTGTGCATTTATTCCTCTTCTAAATCCTAATTGATGAAGATTGTAAAGTCTTGTTGTAGACTATAAAACAAGCGCTTATAGGAGGTAGCTCATAAAACTTTCTTTTATTATTTATTTTATTATATTTTATTATTATGTATTTGAATAATTTGGATTTTGATGTTGATTTATTTTGCAGGAATAAAAAGCTGAAAATTAGAAACTAATGTGGATCCAACATAAAACAAGAAAAGTTCCTTTCATTTTTTTAATTTATCTCACTCTTAAATTACAAGGAGAACATTGTTTAGTTTAAGTTTGGGGGTGTCAACTCATATAGTCTTGAGTTGTTAAATTATCTTATCAAGCATGTGAAATGAGTATGATTGAATTCAATATGATTATAAAATTTGTGATTGAGGATGGGTTTAAGAAATATTTTTTCAAAATCTACTATTATGTTAGTTAAAGTTTTACGGGTACTTTGATTTAAACCTTTGTCCTTGAAATAATTGAGCAGATAGTAAATTTTTCTCTACTCCATTTTTCCTATGAAAAAAGGAGTTGAATTAACTGGGTTAGGAAAGTTCAATCTTTCTTTTCTCTAAAATTTGTTGATGGATCCTTGAGGCGAAATCTTAGTTGATACCAAAATTTAGAGAAATGATCTAGGAAATATTTTTTGTCATAACCAAAAGCTTTCCCAGTCCTCTTAATTATCATGCCATCATTGCATGGTGTATTCCCGTAGTCAATCCCCTTGAGCATTAATTTACATAAGCTTTTATTTGTTTTTTTAACTACATAAACCATTCGCATTCTAAGCTTGAAAAACTATGAACTTACCTTAAATTTTGAGAAAATACTTTGGTAGAAATTTGCATTTAAAGAGAAAATTAGTTCAAATTAAATAATCCATGTTATGTTTGCATTTGATGAAATAGTAAAAAAAGAAGAAAAAAAAAGATAGAAAGAGAAAAACAATAATCAAAAAAGGGTTAAAGTGGGTGAAATTAGTAAAGACTATAAGTATCAAAGCCACCACATGAAAAAAAGGAATAAAAAAGAAAAGAAAAAAATACTCTACTTATTGAATATGACAATAATATTTTCATTAGTATAAGCATATTATCGAGAAAGAGCTATGGTTGGAATCATGTGGATGTTGTTTTTATTGTTTCTTTCTACCAAGTATTTTCCAAAATTTCTTTGATTTTCCATATCCATTTCATTTTTATCCCTCACCTTGTGGCCTATCATTACAACCTTGATTAAAAACCTTTCAATCTATGATTTTGGTATTTGATTACATTAGTGGAGAGGATTTTTGAAAATTGGACTTATGGAGTTAAGTTTTGAAAGAATTCTCCTGATTTTAGTTGTTCTACTTTTATCTAAATTTCCTGGTGGTTTTGAGTTAAAATGACTATTTCACACACATACTCAAGGACCTAAAAATTGCTGAATTTTTTATTGATTTTCTTGCTATCTTCGATGTAAAAAGAGTAATTTATTAGTGATGAAATCTAAATTCAGATCATGGCTTGGTGAGTGACGGTAGTTCTCTATAGGGTCTTGTTGACATTGTCCACAGTTGTCTATTTTTTTTATTTTCTTTTTGTTTGAGGACAAAAAAAGTTTTAAGTTTGAGGGTGTTTGTTGACTTGCATAATTTGACATAATTTATTACTTCTCAACTTTAACTTTAGTCTTATTTTTTTAATTTTTTTAATTTTTGACTTCATTATTATTATTTAAATTTTATTACAGATTTGTAGATAATGAAGATCCAAAATTTTAGAAACATATCATCTAAGGACTCTCAAATTTAAATTTAGTTTTAAGTTAGATATATATATATATATATAACAAGAAATGGAGAGAATAGTGTTTGTCTGATTTATTCTAAGTTTAATGCTTCTAATTAACTGGCCATTAATTAGATGATTTTAATCTTGTGATTTACTATCGAAAGAGGGAATTATAGGATAGATCTTAAATATTTTGGCATGGGTAAATATAGAGATCAAAAGACTTGTATGAACACGTATAGTTTTAAAGTCATTGGTCTTAATGCTTCATTGCTTTATTAAATTGCATACTCTTGTGTAAATTAATGAACAAGAATATTTCCAACTGACTATCAAAAAAGGCTTTTAGATATTTTTTCGAGATTGCTAACAAACAAAGAGAATTAAATTTAATTAGGTAGATGAGTAAAGCTTAGTGGGGGATTAAGTAAAATCGATTTCCTAAAATATTTCTTCCCATTAATTTGATCTATGAACAACATCTTTATTTTATTTTGCGTATTTTCTTTAAATTGATTTTATTTTAAATTTCAATTACAATATTAGTGAATTCTCTTGATAAAATTGAGATTAGTATAATTTTTGTATTTGTCAAAAGTAAGTTATCAATTCCTAAGGATGATACTCTTCTTATCATTTTATTATAAAACTACTATATTGTGCACTTGTAATTTTCACCGATCAGTATACAAGTTTTGTATATTTTTAAATAGCTCACAAGTGCCCAAATCATTTATAGGAAATGATTAGTATACTTCCAAGATCAGTTGAAAGATGAATCACGTGGTTTTTAAATAATTTAATAAATTCTTAAAAACAAAAATAAAACATTAACATTCTGTCAATATGTGTGAGTCTGAAGAATCTAGTCTCATAACATAAAATCACTTATTGCCTTTGATCAAGTCTATAAGTTAATTTTAATTAATTTATGCTTCTTTTCTAAAAGATTAATAAATCATTCAATTGTCATCTTCAAACAGGTCTAACAATTTAAACTCTTATCAAGGTGTCAAAATTGGGTTTATGATTTGAGTATCTGGAACTAACTTTTAGATTTTAAGACTACTGCAAAAAATATGTTGTTAATATATTTTTTAATAATAATTCTTACAAAAATCTTTGAAATAGACTTCTCTAAAGATCTAAATAATCAAATCTTAAATCGAAGAGATTCAAATAATTAAATTCTTAATCTAACTTTCTTATTTATTATGAAAAATACATCATCAATATTTTTTTTCTTTTAAAAACTTCATTTAAGTCTTGATAAAGAAATAAAACTTAATTCATTGTATAAAACATGTTTACCTTCTTTAATATTTCACTAGCATAAGAACCTTACTAATATCCAGTAGTATTTTCAGCCAGTTATGCTTAATTCAATAAATGATCAGTAAATTAAACATAACATGTAAAACAACCCATAAAGATAATCTAAAAAAATACATTTAAATTATACCCTAATTGTATCTTTGTAGAACTTTAGTTTTCTTTATCGTTTCTAGAAAACCTCCAAAAAAATTGTCAACACTCTTTATTGAATCGAAATGAAAAATACTACATAAACTATAATCGTTCAACTCTCAATTTGGAAGAATAACGTTAAAACTAATAGGAAAAAAAAGAAAAGCTAGAGAGAAACTTGAAATGCAGCTAGAGATTAGGCTATAGGATGAAAGGGATGTTTTTTACAATTAAAGAAATGTCCCTTATATAGCTTTATAAAACTCTATAAAAGAGAGAAAAAAGTGGATCATGTGGTCAGTCATCATAGCATACGTTGATTCTCCACCATGACATGAGACATCCTATTTCCATTTAATTGCTAGATCCATTACTCCAGCATTACAGCCTTTTCAATGGTTTGGAACATATATAAGCTTTACATATGTTAATCTTTTATAATTCGATGCTATAAACATCACTCATGTACCCCTTACCCCAAAGAAAATTTTTAACGATCAACATGGAATGAAAAAATAGAAGAAAAAGAAAAAAATAGAGAGTGAGCCAAAAGAAAAAAGGTAGAAGATAAAGAAAAGGAGAGAAGAAAAAGGGAGAGTTTTTATTTTTCTAACCTTTCTTTCTTGTAGGGATATTGTCATGAGAAGTATTACAAGGATGAACCCCAAAACTTGCCCCATGATGAACGTCCAAATTTGAGATCGAATTCTTTTGAAGAGAGAAGGAATGATATGACCCAAAGCGTGCTAAAAAGGAGGCATAATAGGTTCCTTGGATCATGCCATGATAGAATGTAAAAATGCCAAAAAATGAAAGCACATTGCAGTATGGATCAATATGAGCCATGATATGTTAACCACGGGTTCGGATGGAATTCAAGCAAAGCTAGGCGCACTGCGGTAAAATAAAAGTAGTACTATGGTCAGACTCTCTTAGGATTGTTTTGGTTTTCTAGTTTTTGTTATATGCCATGATATGGAAAAATATATGACATGGCCTATCTAGTCATATGCAATTTAAAAATGCATGTTTCATGTCAATGCATTTTATGTGCCTATCATTAAGCCAAGTTATGAAAACGTATTTTCCTTTTGGCATAATCAAAATGAGAGAATTATGCTTTATAAGCTAGACATATTTTAAATGGAAGTTTGTAAAGTGATATTGAGTTTTCTTTTCTAAAACATCCTGGAGAACGCCATTCACATTGAAGTAAATTCAATGGGTTTTATTACTATGTTTTTTAGCATTAAAGTTCAACATGAAATTACTTAGTTTAAAAAGAATTTGAAGAACATATTATATGTTAGTTTCAACATATTTCCAATATGAAAGTACCATGAGAATATATTTTATTATCCAAACCATCAAGCTAAAGTAAGATAATTTTCAAATAATTTTAGCTTGATATTAAGTCAGATTTATTATATATATTTGTATACAAGCATGGAAGTTCAACAAATATTTAATAAATGCTAGATTATTTATATTTCAATATTCAATGATAATTATTTTTACTCAATACTTAAGATATTCAGTTTTACTTGGTGATACATCATAACCAATAAATTTGGTCCAATTAGCTTAGTATGATGTTTATCAATTTAGTATAATATCATATCAGTTAAGTATGGTGCTACCTGATTAGTATCATTATTAGTTCAGTTCAGCATGATGTTAACAAATTAGTATGATATTTATCAATTCAATTTAGTATGATGTTTATCAGTTTAGTTCAATATGATATTTATCAGTTCATGCATATGACATATGTATCAGCAGAGCCAACTGAGATATTTTACTAAATATCTCCTCCGTTTGTGACTAGATCCTTAAGTAGTCTTGGCTTAACAAATTCAAAGTGCATATCTCATATTTGTACTTTTATTTTTTTACATATAATAGCATGTTATTTCATGGAAACTTATAAGATAGTATGATATTATATCTTAAAGAACAGATACAAATCATTTTCCAACATAATGTTATATCATGGTAACTCATGAGATACTATGTTATTATACTTTAAAGATTAGATATAAACCATCTTTCAGTAGAATGTTATTTCATAATAACTCATAAATAGTATGTTATTATATTTTAAAAATCATATAAAAATCACTTTTATATATTGTTATGTCATGGTAACTTATAGATAGTATGTTATAATATTTTGAAGGTTAGGATAATTTTTATGAGTATGCTTTCTCATGGGAAGTCATAAACATTTCATTCATAGTTTTCAAGCTTGGAATTATAGAAAATTATGAAACTTATCCACTCACTGACCTTTCAAGCTCACCTTTTGTATTTTCCTTCCCAAGGTAGCAACTTTGAGAAAGCATAGTGTGACAAAAAGTTTGAGAGCATAGGATCAATATTTTGTTATACAGTTTAGATGGTTTGATATCATGATATGACCCAAAGGGCACTAAAAAGGAGGCACAACATGTTCCTAGGATCATGCCATGAAAGAGTGTTCAAATACTATAAAATGAAGGCACGTCGTAGCATGGATCAATATGAGCCATAGCATGGTACCCATGAGTTGTGATTGAATTCAAGTAAAGAAAGTCATGTCGTGAGCACCATGGTTAGACCCTCTCAGAATTGTTTTGGCTTTCCCACTTTTGTTGCATACCATTACATGGAAAATGTGCATCGCAACTCACATATTATATTTTGTATTGTTTCACATTTTTCCAAATTCAAAGCTTGTTATTTTTTTGGTTTTGATTTTGAGTTTATATATATGTATTGTGTTATTAGCTATTGGAAATTAATTTAGATGATATAATATTTTGATTGATATCAAAGTTGAGAGCTTTGAACCTTATTCCCTTATTAATTGATTTATCAAGGTTTTGGTAATCCTTGTGGTGTAAAAAATACCAACAAATATTTGATGCATAATATCCATCAATTATTGGTATTGTGGTCAAATTCTTTGGTGTGTAATATCCATTGGGTTGGATTACTAATGTTGATCTATTATTCCATTCTTGGGTTTGATTTCAAGGTCTATGGGTGCCATTTTACATCATTTGGCAACAGAGCCTAGGTTCAGTTTTCTAGATCCTTATATTTTTATCTTTGTTTATTTATTTTTGTTCCTTGAAATCTTGCTATTGAGTAAAAAAATTGAAAATTCTGCCATTATTGTTCTTAAGTCGAACTTTTATTTTCATATGTCATTGCTATTTTAATTGAGTATTAAGAAAGAGAGAGAGGTCAAAGACAAAAGAAAGAAAGAAATTAGATTTGTTTTAAAAAGTAAAAAAGAGAGAATTTGATAAAAGAATATTAGTGTAATTTTAGTATTTGTGTGTGCAAGTTATTACCATGTCTAGTAGAGACAAATCACTAGTTGAGGAAGAAAGAAAGGAAGCCATTTTCATAATGCAAGCTTGGCGATAGTCATTTGAGAGAACGAGTGTAGTAATGGCTACAATGACTAAAAGATTGGACCGATAAGGGACCATACTAGCGGTAATGTAAAGGGGAGCACCAAAAAGAGTTCCTAATTTTTGTGATCCAATTATCCAATTCAATAATGAGGGTGTTTCAAATGAGGATAATTGGGAAGGTTTAGCGAAAAGTGAGAAAGAAGAATATGACATACCCATGGGGCGAATGTATGCCAACAGAGGATGAATGAATGGAAGGGAAATCCTTAATGGCCACATGATAAGGTTGATCGGTATTTAGGAAGCATAAAATTAAAAATTCCAACCTTCCAAGGAAAGAATGATTTAGGGCTACACTTAGAATGTAAGAATAACATGGAACACATTTTTGAAAGACAACTATTATATGAAGAAAAAAGGTAAAACTTGTCGTTATTGAGTTTTCTAATTATGCATTAACTTAAGGGATCAATTAATACTTAATAGAAAGAGGAACCATAAGAGACTTATTAATAATTGGGAAGACATGAAGGCCATAATGAGGAAGAGGTTTGTTTCTAGCTACATAATAAGGAGTTACACCAACAGCTACAAAGGCTCAAGCATGCATACAAAATAATTGATAAGTATTATAAGGAGATGGAAGTGACAATGATAAGCGATAATGTGGAAGAGGATAGAGAAGCCATTATGGCACCATTTGGAGTGGGTTAAGTCAAGAACTTATAGATGTAGTAGATCTTCATCATTATATGGAGTTATAGGATATGATCCACATGGAAATTAAGGTGGAACGATAACTCAAGAGAAGTAACCAGTCACTACCACAAAATCCAAGGTCTTTTATACCTTGATCTAAATTTATGAAGCTTGATTTTAATTATTTTTGATAGATTTATAAGACGTTCGATTTGTTCGCTCTATTTTGTGCTTAATGCTTTTTGATTATTTACGAATCTTATCAAAACGATCCGTGGCACATGAATAAACTTGAGAAAGGCATTTGTGTGTGTATTGCTCGTAAATAGAATGACATGTATGATGAAGGATAGGAATATACCCTAATTGTATGTGTGGCCATTTGAAAACTTAGAACTTAATGAATCTTATTAAATTTAATTCTCATAGAGATATAGTGAATTAATTTGACGAGGTGTGTTTATACGGAGCTCGAAAGAGATGTATGAATAAAAAAAAAAAGTTTTCGGTTGACAAATTAAATGTACAAAAAAACATAAATCAAAAGAAAATAACACGATTTGAGTGGATTAGTTTGGTGAAAAATTACAATCCTAGATTTCTTTTATTTTATTTTATTACCTTTTTGTTAAATCAACGAATGTTTTGGATAAAATCAGAGAGATACAATTTTAGTACTCGACAAACCATAGTAACAAATCTCCGTGGGATCGATCTTTACTTACAAATCTTATTACTTGTGACCGTGTATACTTGCACGTTTTTGTGTGTTGTAAAACACACAACAAGTTTTTGGCACCGTTGCCGGGGATTTGTTTACTATTTTCATTATTGATTTTACACAACAAGTTTTTGGCACCGTTGCCGGGGATTTGTTTTACTATTTTCATTGTTGATATTAATACCAATCAATCTGATTTTAATTCAAAAAAAAAATTAAAAAAATTAAAAAAAATTATGCTTATTGTTCTTGTTTATTTTATTTTAAAAAAATTTTCTCGTAAGTTGAGATTTTGTTTGACACACAAATCTTAACTTACAAAAAGAAAAAAATAATATTTACTTATTGTGTTTTATTTTATTTTTCAATTTTCTCGTGAGTTGAGATTTTGTTTGACACACAAATCTTACCTCACAAAAAGAAAAATAAAATTTGTTTCGTATTGTTTGTTGTTTATTTTATTATGCAATTTTCTCGTGGGTTTGAGATTTTGTTTGACACACAAATCTTATCTCATAAAAAGAAAAATAAATTATTTATTTATTTATTGTTTGTTTATTTTATTTTTCAATTTTCTTGTGGGTTGAGATTTTGTTTGACACACAAATCTTAACACAAAAAAAAAAAGAAAAACAAAAAAAATAATTTTATTTGCTTGTTGTTGGTTGTTTATTTATTTTTTTTTTATTTTAATTTTCTCGTGAGTTGAGGTTTTGTTTGACACGCAAATCTTAACTCACAAAAAGAAAAGAAATTTTTCTTTTTTATGTTATTGATGCTTGCTTAATTTATTTTTCAATTTTCTCGTAAGTTGAGATTTTGTTACGCACAAATCTTAACTTATAACAAGAAAAACAAATTGAGAAGTCAAACTGAAGACTATAAATCAAGCGCTTCTTGGGAGGCAACCCATGTGTTTTATTTTTTTATTTTTCTAATGTATTACTTTTTATATTATGTTATGTACTTTTGTTTTATTTCATTTTTTTTCGTAGGTGCAAATTGGAGTTAATGAAGCAATTTTGGCTTAACCAATCAAACAAACCAGGAAGTTTCTTTAAACCCATCTCATATGTTCTTTAACTTTCACACATTGAGGACAATGTGTATATTAAGTTTGGGGGTGGTGATATATTGAACCTAATTGAAATACTTTCTGGATGTTATTGCTTGTGAAATTTTTTTTTGTTTGGTTGATTGAAGATATTTTTCTATGAATAGTGATTTATTTTTATTTCTTCGATTTAAATGATGCATAATTCTTTGAAAAATTTGAATATTGTCTAAGTGATGAATAATTTTTATGTACGTTTCATTTTTACAAAAATAAATATTCATGAGCACTAGTCTTGATTTTTGAGTTGCTATGATAATTTAGAGAAGGTTTATATGAGTATGAAATTCGATTGATTTTTGTGGTGTCACAGTTTTAGAATTTGTTTGATTTTCTCTCGAGGCGAAATTATAGATAACATTTAACTAAGAAAATGATTTAGGCCATCTTTGGATCGTTTGGGCCTTTCTATCTACCTTCACATGCATTATCCATAGTATACCCCTTTTGAGGCTCAAAGTTTACATATATATTTTTCTCATTTCAAAAGCCTACCTAAAAAATATATATATGTGTGTAGATATACCTATTGTTCTTATCTCACTAACATGTGATAATTGTTAGTAAATGTTGAAGGTTATATCGAAAAAAAAGGGTTACTGAAAAAAAAAGAAAAAAAAAAGAAAAAAAAGAGGATGTTGAAAAAAAAAGAGATTCTAAAAAGAAAAGAAAAGAAAAATATAGAATCTGAAAAAAAAAATATAGTTATTGTATGTGATGATAAATCCCAAATCGGGTTGTAATTATTGTGATGATAGAATTATCTTTTTCAATCCTGAAATGTTATGCTCGGGAAAAGTTTTAAGCTAAATATTATCCTTTATCCTACCTTTACCTAAGCCATACATTACAAGCTTTATAAAGTCCTATTGATTTTGTGTTTTGTGTTTGTCTACATTAGTGGAGAGAGAAATGAAAAATAAACCTATGAGATTTGTGATTTCATGAAAATTTGTTTGATTTTATATTTGTATAAACTAATCCGGATTGCATGTGATGAAATATGAAAAGACTTCACACACACACTAAAATTCATTGTGAAAATGTGATATATTTTTAAATTAATTTTGATGCTTAGATAAAATTCTTTTATTTCTTTGAGTTATGTAATTTCAAAAGACAAAAGAAATATTTTGAAAATTACTATTTTAAATGCAGTTATCTTTGTTTTATTTCCTTCCTTTTGCTCGAGGACTAGCAAAAACTTAAGTTTTGGGGTGTTGATAACTGTATTTTATATAGTTATTTTCACCTATTTTATTAATTATAATTGCTAGATTCTCTCTATTTTTAGTTAATTTTAGTTTAATAAATTAGGATTTACTGTTTTTTCTAAATTTTAAGAAAATTAAATAAAATGTATCGAAAACGCTCTTAATGGTAAATTTTTGTCCAAAAATATAATTTCAAAAAAAATAGTGATTAATTGCAATTTATAAAAGTTGAAAATATAATTTAAATTAAAATCGGGCTTAATTTTAATTATTAAATGTTTAAAATTTAATTTAAATTACCAAAAGGGCTGTATTGCAATTAATCAAAGTTTAAAATGTAATTTGAAATATATTTGTGGGTGAAAATATAATTAATAAAAGTTAGTTTTCTTCGCAGGAGAAACATTCCACGCGGCGTTATCCACGCTTCATCGTGGACCGTTAGATCAACGCATGAACGGTTCAGATACGCGCGTGCACTTCAACCCGACCAGAGAGAGTGGGTGCAGGGAATTCCTCCATCGCGCGGCTCGGTGCCCGAGTGGGGCCCACCTGCCACGCAGGCCGGCGTGCAGCGTGGGACCCACCCGTCTGACGTCGTGCAGACCTGTCCCCCACCTTCGCGCGCGCCGCACGATGGAGGAATTCCCTGCACACACTCTCTCTGGTCGGGTTGAAGTGCACGCGCGTATCTGAACCGTTCATGCGTTGATCTGACGGTCCACGATGAAGCGTGGATAACGCCGCGTGGAATGTTTCTCTTGCGAAGAAAACTAACTTTTATTAATTATATTTTCACCCACAAATATATTTCAAATTACCTTTTAAACTTTGATTAATTGCAATACAGCCCTTTTGGTAATTTAAATTAAATTTTAAACTTTTAATAATTAAAATTAAGCCCGATTTTAATTTAAATTATATTTTCAACTTTTATAAATTGCAATTAATCACTATTTTATTTGAAATTATATTTTTGGACAAAAATTTACCATTAAGAGCGTTTTCGATACATTTTATTTAATTTTCTTAAAATTTAGAAAAAATAGTAAATCCTAATTTATTAAACTAAAATTAACTAAAAATAGAGAGAATCTAGCAATTATAATTAATAAAATAGGTGAAAATAACTATATAAAATACAGTTATCATACCTCAGCTGCCAAAATCTATAACTGAATAACTAGAATAAAAGAGGGGAAGATAAACAAGGCTAAAGGTAACAATGAAATACCATCTTGTAATCATGATGTTAAATGTGTTTAATGTCTTAAGAGGGGTCATATAGCATCAAAATGCCCAAACCAGAGAGCCATGATAATCCAAGGAAATAGGGAGGTGGAGAAAGACAATGAAAGTAAAGATGAAGATATGTCGCCATTGGTGGATGCTAGTGATGTAGCATGGTGAAAAGGTGTGTTGTTATTAGTGAATCACTTTTGGTAAGGTGAGCATTAAACACTCATATTAAAGAAGATAACATGGATCAACATAGAACAAGTATTTTTCATACTAGGTGTCATGTGCATAAAAAATCTATAATTTGATTATTGATGGGGGAGTTGTACCAATATAGCTAGCACTACCCTAGTTTATAAATTAGGGTTATCTACATTTATACACCCTACAACTTATAAGTTACAATGGTTGAATAATAATGGGGTGGTAAAGGTAGATAGTTGAGTGTTAGTATCTTTGGCCATAGGCAAGTATCAAGATGATGCATTATGTGATGTGGTACCAATACAAGCTAGACATGTGTTGTTGGGTATGCCATGGAAATACGATAGAAGGGTGGCATATAATGCATTTAGGAATAGGTTATTTTTGTAAAGGATCCTAAAGGAATTTTTAGAGGATCAACTAGGAATGAAAAAATAGAGAGAGAAAAATGAAAAAGAAAGAGAGTGAGAAAAAAGAAAAGAGTGGAAAGATAAAGAAAAAGGGAGAAAAGGAAAAAAGTGAGTGACTATTTATTTTCTAACTTTTCTTTCTTGTAAGGATATCATGATGAGAAGCATTGCAAGGATGAACCCCAAAACATGCCCCACGAAGAAGGTCCAAATTCAAAGTCAAATTATTTTAAAGAGGGTGGAATGATATAGCTCAAATGGCACTAAAAGAAGGCATAACACATGTCTAGGATCATGCTAGGAAATCTGTGCAAATACTAGAAAATGAAATTGCATTATGGCATGGATCAATATGAGCTATGTTATGGTACCCACGATTTGGGACGGGAGTCAAGTAAAGCCAGGCACGCTACATCATACGAAAATGAGCATTGTGGTCAAACCCTCTTGGAATTTTTTTACTTTTCAAGTTTTTGTTATGCATCATAGGGCACGTAGTATTTTTCATATTTTCTTGCATTTTTACTTATTTAGAGCTTATTATTTATTAGGTTTTTTTTTTATTTTGAACTTATCTAAATGTATTGCTTCATCAACTACCGTACATTAATTTAGATGATATAAAATTTTGATTGATATCAAAGTTGAGAGCATTGAGCCTCATTCTTTCATTAATTGACTTATCAAGTTTTTGGCAACCATTGTGGAGTCAAAAACATTGACACAATATCCATCAATTATTGGTGTTAAAGTTAAATTATTTGGTGTATAATATCCATTGGGTAAGATTACTATTGATGCTCTATAATTTCATTTTTGGGTTCAATTTCAAGGTTTATGAGCATGGGTTCGCATCATCTCTTTACCATTTTGTGTAGCTAATGTTGGTTAGTGTGTAAATGGACTTGTAACCAAGACTAAAAATCCTTATGGTTTAATGCATATCATGATTTATAGCCATGTTAATGGACATGAAAAAGTTATATAAGAATTGTCATTTTACTATAGGATGATTAGTTCCAATTTAGGAAAACTCTAACAAATGTTTTGTAGAACTTTATACAATTATGGTTTTGACACATCTCAAAATAGGCTAAGGAAATACTTTAGTCAATTAGTACAGGCTTAGGATGCATCTCATGTTATCAAGGTAGTTTTGGGATGGGTTCTAACAGCTTGGTATCATAACAGATTTTGATTATGTTGACATTAAAAAAAGAGATAGAGGGAAAGAAAAAGTATGATGTATACAATGATAGACACAGAGATAATTTTTATAACATGTTAATGATTGATGAATGTCTAGTATGTGGTGGAATTTTCTAAGAATAATGTAGATTAGTAACTTGAAGCTGGAATAGCATACATTATGAGAATGAATTTTGATGTACTAAAATTGGGATGATGAATAGTGAATTAACTTCTTATAATTGTATTATTTTTTCAACATATAAATTAGAACATGATTTTGAAAATTGTGGATCATTAAGATTGGTAAAATATTGTGGAGAATTGACAGTCGAATAGGCAATATGGGAAACTATAGTTAGTAGCTTTATGTATTTAGCAGTTGTATGTGAACTTTAGGGATGAAAATCTTATAAAGGAGGGGAAAATTATGAAACCCCACTCCTTACATAGAAGAAAATATTATTGCTAAGAGTATATTTTGTGTAATTACTATTTTACACAAAAATATTTACCAAAATGTCCTAAATCTTAAAAATTCTCAAGTTAAGGGACAAGAGAATTTTGATATTTTACTTAATTATTTTTTTAAGCATTAGGTGTCACTCCCTTATTCTCAAGAGCACATATGCCTTTGTGACTAATCAACATAACAATTATTTCGTGTTCCTAAGAGGTGAGTCATAGCCAAAATATCTTACTCATCTTCTATTCATATCTTGTTCATGCAAGCTTCTTTAAGAATCTTGGCATGACAATAAATGAAAATAAACAAGAAAAAAGAGAAAGAGTAAGGAAAAGGAAAGAAAGAAGAAGTGGAAAAAGATAGAAATTCCAAGTTAAAGCATAGCTAGGTAACTATTTTTGTGACGAATTGATATGGAATCAAGGAAATTTTCAAGAAGAATTAGACTTTCATTCATATCTATTCATAAAGGTATAAATTTCTATTTAAGATAAGTCATTTTGAGTTCTCTATGCAAATTTATACACATTTAACTAAAGGTGGTTCTATAAAACTCATGTCAGAAACCCTATTTAAAACCAATTAGTATTTTTGTTATTTAAAATGGTTTTACATATTGGAATTGTGTGAGTTGCATCTTATTTTAAATCTTGATATTACAAGTTTTATAAATATTTTATGGTTTGTCATTTTGAGTTTTCTAGACAAAATTATAGAGATTTAGTTCAAGGTATGTTCTGTGAAGTTATGTTAAAAATCATCTTTTAAACTGAATGGTATTCTATGCTTTTAGAAAAAAAAATTACATATTATAATTGTGTGTGTAATATCTTTTTTTAAATATTGAAATGTCTAGTTGTGTTATCTTTTAACAGAATTATGTTTGGATATTTCCACGAAAAGTTATATCAATTTATGTGATGATAAATCAAAAATGTTTTAGAATTGTTTATAGTGAAATGAAACTAACTGAAATTTCAGTTTACAAAGTATATTTGATGATCTAAAATAAGCATATTATGTCTCTAGGAATATGAAATTGTCTACTTTTTGAATGTTTCGATAGATTATAATTTGAACATTTCTACTTAGAGTTATGTGTGTTTGAATGATGAAACTCTTTTTTGGTGATTTAAAAATATGTTTCACCCAGTTTATAACCAAAGAGCTGAGTTTAATCTTCATATTTTAGTGATGTTATTAAATATTTTTCAACCTATTTTATTTGTATGTTTAACATATTTTAGAGTGTGCTTTCTTCATTTGGAACTAAAAGCATAAGAACATCGAATCTATAAGTAACACTTTATTTTTTCTCCCTAAGATTGAAAAGGACATTGAGTTATATGTTAACAGCCCATGTTTTGAAATTTTTAAGAGTACCATTCAATTATAGATTATCCAAGAAAGCTATGGTGTAATTCTTATTTCTGACACAAGTATGATTTTATAGGATAGGTTGATCCAAAAGTGTTTCAATGCAATGGGAGCAATTGTGGTGATACAATACAGTGAGTAGATATTCTATATTTTTAAAACTATATCACATAGTTTTACATTCTTACTTGGCTATTTAGTTTCAGTAGCCAATTCATTAAAATATTTAGTAAAGTTCATGCATATAAATATGATATTTTCAATGCAAAAAAAAAAGATTTTCAAAAGCACATATTAGTTATTCCTAATAGTGTGGCTTTCATGCCAAAACTTTTTTATAAGAGTTGGTCATATTCAGTTTTAAAATGCATGTTTCATGTCGATGCATTTTATATGCCTATCATTAAGCCATGTTATGAAAACGTATTTTCCTTTCGGAACTTGAACCAAGTAGTACATAGTTAGCAACATCAGAACAAGAGAATTATGTTTCACAAGCTATACATATTTTAAATGGAAGTTTGTAAAGTGATATTGAGTTTTCTTTTCTAAAAAGTTCATAACATCCTTGAGAACACCATTCACATTAAAGTAAATTCAATGGGTTTTATTACTATGTTTTTGACCATTAAAGTTTGAAGTGAAATTACTTAATTTAACAAGAATTTGAAGAACATATTATCTGTTAGTTTCAACACACTTCCAATATGAAAGAAACATGAGAATATATTTTATTATCCAAACTAGCAAGCTAAAGCAAGATAATTTGTAAGTAATTTCATTTTGAGATTAAGTCTATTTTATTACATATATTTTTATTGGAGCTTGCAAGTTAAGAAAATATTTTAGAATACTAGAGTAGTTTCCCTTCTATATTCAGTGATAGTTGACACTGCATAGTACTCAAAATATTCAATTTTACTTAGATATCATGACCAATAGATTTGGTTCAATTAGCTTAGTATGATGTTTACTAATTTAGTATAATATCATATTAGTTCAGTATGATGTTTATTGGCTCAATTAAGTTAGTGTACACATGACATATATATCAGTAGAGCTAATTAGTCATTTTAATGGTTATATCATGTACGTTCTCTAAACATATAGTTGAGAAGTAGTGCCAGTGTTAAATATCTTCTTTGTATGTGACTAGATGTCTACTTACTCTTATCATAGAAAATTCAAAGTACATATCTCATGGTTACAACTTTTATTTGCATACTTATAATAGCATGCTATTTCATGAAAACTCATACGATAATATGTTATAATTTTTAAACGTCATATATAAATCATTTTCCAATAGAATGTTAAATCATGGTAACTCATAAGATAATATGCTATTATATTTTAAAGATCATATGTAAATCATCTTTCAATAGATTATTATTTCATAGTAACTCATAAATAGTATGCTATTATATTTTAAAGATCACTTTTACTGAATGTTATTTTGTGTTAAATCCTAGATAGTATGTTATTATATTTTGAAGATTAGATATAGATCATTTTTATGAGTATTTTATCTTAAGGTAAGTCATAAGAATTCCATTCACAATTTTCAAACTTGCAACTATAGATATATATATGAAACTCATCCACTTACTGAGCTTTGAAGCTCACCTTTTATATTTTCTTCCTCAAGGTAGCAACTTTGAAAACACATAGTGTGACAATAAGTTTAAGAGCATAGGATTAATATTTTATTGTATAGCTTAGATGGTTTGATCCCTCTATTATTTTGTATAGTTAATGTTAGTTAGTGCGTAAATAGACTTGTAACAAAGACTAAAAAGCCTTATGATTTAATGTATAGCATGTATATCATGATTTATAGCAATGTTGATAGACGTAAGTTACTTTATGGTTATATAAAATATTATTATATCTGTTATTCTATGAAAACATTATATGAGAATTATTATTTTACTATGAGATGGTTAGTTTCAATTTAGGGAAAACTCTACCTAATTTTTGGTAAAACATTGAACAGTTATGGTTTTGACACATCCCAGTATAAAATCACAAAACAAGTTAATCAATTAGTATGGCCTTAGGATGTGTCCCTTCTTATCAGTGTAGTTTCAGGATGGGTCCTAACACCGAACTTGATGAATTGATACCTTTGAGGCTATGATATACATACAAGCTGTCTTCTAGGTTGCACTTCCTAATTCCTAATTTTGCTTCTAGAATATTGATTCAGAGCACCTCAAAAGACTTCAGATCTAGGTCATACTTGACGAGAGAGATACATTACTTTCCAAGTAGTTATATCGAGAATAATCATCCTAGGATGAGAAGTTCAAGTTGTAGTCTTCCAGGCTATAACAAGCTTGTAGTGAACTTCTTAGTGCAACAAAAACATGTGAGCAACATTGCATCCAGAGTAGTGATGACACAAAAATGGAAGATGAAGCACTTCTAAGAGGGGTCACCCATCCCTAAAATTCTACAAGTTAAACACATTTAACTATAGAGTTCCAAAGGAATGGTTTCTCGATTCCTATACAAACCAACTATTGATTAGAAGATAAGAAACATGTAACTTAGCTTCATCTCTCTAATAAATAAAAGGAATGCTTCACCAACAATGAAGAATCCTTGTGTAAGAAATACTCATCCTAACAACATGATCAAACATTACCTCTATAGCATATCAACTTTGTGACCTTGGCATCTAGAATTCAAGATAACTAGACTGCCTACCCACTCATTTAGAAACAACTACCCCTAAGAAGGATAGAAATTCACTTAGAAGTTCACAAGTAAAAAATGAAATCCAAAATCAATGGTGCGCTACATAATTGATTTGAGACTTTCTGGGAATGGTGATATCGAGAATCTCACCACTTACCAAAAATATTGCAAGAAAAAACTCATGAAGGTTGAAGTGTAACATCAACTTTAGATTATTGGTTACTAAGCTATGATCTCTACCTAGGGGTTTGGAAGCCACTTCAGCTCCAAAAAAGCATAACTTATACAAACTTTAACTCTAAGTCAGATGCATTAGAAAAGTTATCATCAACTAATAAGAGTTACCTAAGAAGAGCAAGCTTGGTCAGGGTCCAACCCCTAGAGTTAAGTTATAAATCTAGACAAAATGTGAGAACTAAAGGGTACACCATGAGTGTATTCAGAAAATTAATCTAGATCTACAGTTGGAAAACTTGGAAAAGCCACATTGGCTGAAAAATTCTTCATCCGAATCTAGGAAGTCAACTTCCTCTTCCAGTTATGCTCCACCTGATGCACAAATTTTTATTGCTCTCAAGTGCTTGAATCACTAGTAGGCTAATAAAGAGTTTACCCCAAAGTCAATCTCTAAAGAAATTGATAGGTTGTTTTAAAAAGTTAATTTTTTTTCAAAAATAGTTTAAATAAACAATCCTAGGCAATCAAACAATGGTTAGTTGAGAGAAAGACTATAAATTCTAAATTGATTAGATAACAAAGCAAGTAAATTAATTTATAGCCTAATAAAGATGATGAAAAAATAAGGGAAATTAGTTCACTATACATTCATACAAAGAATGAATTAAATTATTTAAATAAAAAGTTAGAATTATTGATTTTCTTCCTTTCGAATAAAAGAATCTGCAATGATCATGGTGACACTCACAATTCTCAATTAATTAATAATTTAAATCATATGGGAAATAATTGAAATTGATTAATTGAAACCTAAGCAAAATATTTAAATCATCTAATTTAACAAAAATTAACAAAATTAAATTAGACTCTTGATCATAAATGCACAACCAAGCACATATGATTTGTCTAAAGTTTAGTTTTAAAATATTTTCTTTAATTATAAATCAAGATTTAAGTCATCATTAATTTATAATTAAATATATGAAAAACAATAATAAGAAATAAATCAAATTTTATTTAATTAATTCATAAAATTATTCTTTCAATAGTTGGAAACAAGACTAAAATCCCATATAAAAATTTAGCATATCATAATTAAATTAACCACGATTAATTCAACTGTGAAAGACAATTAGATTGTAGAGAGAAAAAGAAGATTTAACAATAAAATTTTTTTATCTACGTTTCTAAATCTCTAAATTGGTTTATTGCCTTCTACAAATCCTTGGAAACTACTTCACAATTGGGAGATTTTCTCTCTATTTTGTGTATTATATAGTAAAAAAATACAACTTTAAGTAACTAGTGAGACTTGATATGGTTTAAGAGGAGTTGATGGTGTATTTATAGGTTAAATTTTGGGTGAAACATGTTTAGTACACGTATTAGGGTTTCTGGCTAGTTTTTAAACTTGAGCTATGATATGCTTTATTTTATGTCACAATACACATTGAATTGTGAAGCCTCAGTTCTAACCCAAAAGGCTTATGATACGAAATAAAATATATTTGCCTGTGGTATGCGTCGAACTCTAGCAAATACATAAATTGATCCTAGTGGCTTATATCGCGAGATGGATTTTGTTGCGCCATGGTAAGCATAGAATTTCTTGAATCACTAGTTCGAACCAAAGAACACCTCACTGCAGTATAGAATATGTCTAGGCAGTAGTGCATAACATTTTTTTGGTTTTTGATATTCTTATTCATTCTGACTTATATGAGTTGCCATCAATCACCCCATTTTAACTCTTTATGCTCGTGTTTCCCCAAGATTCTTCTAAAAGTACATTAAAACAAAACACAAAAATACCCTCGAAAAAATCATAAAACTAAAATAAAACATAATGTTCATTGAATTCCCACAACCCTGTTTTTCATTAGTCCTTAAGAAAAAGAAAAACCAAAAAGTCAAAAAGCAATATTGAAAACAAAACTACAAACTTAAATAAAAAAAATCCCTCATGCTTTAGTTTCTTCTCACTTCATAAGTAAGGCTCAAGCACAAGTTCATCTAACATCTCAACATATCGAGATTCATCGTACAAATCAGTTTCATATCACAAATTAATGCCCTATTACTCATATCAACATTAATTTCCCCCAATCATAGTATTAAGAATCCAAATTAGCTTTGAATATATTCCTTTCAAGATACATTCTTAATATCACACCCATCTTATGGGTTCGAGAACTCAACAAAATATATCCTAATAGAAGTTATGTAAAGAAGAAAGCAAGTAGATTTACATATGTTTTTGAACAAGAAAATCTCAAATGTGCACAAAATAGATCCCATGAATGGAATCAAACGCTAGAATTAAGAAGACATAAGATTGCTTGTATCATACTTCAACCAAAATCATTAATCAAGAAATATCAAATATGCACCTATAGATGAATGAAAAGGCATTTGACTTCAAGGGGTTATTTTCTACTATTTCGCAATAGCCATAGCACTACTTCCAAGATTTTAGAGTCATAGTATTTAGCTATACCATTTTTTTTCTTTTTTTCTTTTTTTGAATAGACCCTTTTACATATATATTATAGTGAGTGGCTATTATATCTTTTTCTTTTTTCTATAGGAATCCCAAATGTATCATTTTTTTATTAGAAGCCAAGCATGAAATGAAGATAGGCATACTTTTAATTCCTACTCCACTCATTTAATCAAAGTAATAAAAATAAGTAAATGAGACTTCATTTGATTGTTCAAAACCCTAACATTCACTACAAAACCTATAGAGTTCATATAACAATTTAGAATAATAGGAAAAGTGTTTAAAAGAGTAGAAGAAATATTATCTCTCAAGATAAAATGATATAGACTCAATAATCTCATAAGGTAGCCTTCATTACCTTAGAGACTCAATTACTTACCTTAGATTGACTAAAAGTGTGATAATTTTGTATCAACAAATATTTTATTGGGTCTATTTGCACCCTCAAACCTTAATTTGTCCTCTATGTTTTCAACTATGTGTTTGTTCAAAAAAGTGTCAAAAAAAGTGGCAAACAGAAAATTAACTACTAATAAATAAATCAAAACAACAAAATTAAAAAAAATGAAAGAATATTAACAAAAAAGGTGGGTTGTTTCCCATCAAATACTTTCTTTAACATCTTAGCAAGACATTGCTTGAGGCTACGACTCGTACACTTCAATACACTTAGTGTCCTCATTTTTATCAACTCTCTCCATATAAGGCTTCATATGATGCCCATTTATCTTGAAAAATATTTGAGTCTTTGGGTTCATTAATTATATAGTTCCATAGGGAAAAACTTGAACAACTTGAAATGGTCCACTCCAACTTGACTTCAACTTTCCTGGAAACAATTTAGAACAAGAATTAGGTAAGAGTACTTTCATTCTGGGATAAATAAACTTACGAACTAGGTCCTTGTTAGGGTAATTCTTAGTGCATTTTTTGTAGATTTTTACACTTCATAGGCTTCATCCCTAATCTCTTCTAGCTCATCAAGTTGACGCAAGTGTGTCTCTTCAAAGTCCATTTTAAACTACTTGATTTCCCAATATGTCCTATGCTCAAGCTCAATGGGAAAATGGCATACCTTTTCCAAAAATCAACAGGAAAGAACTCATACCAATAGGTGTATTATAAGTTGTGTGGTATGCCCATAGTGTGTTATTCATCTTGGTAGCCTAATCCTTCCTTGAAGTCCATACTATTCATTCCAAGATACCCTTGATTTGTCTATTGCTTATCTCAACTTTATCGGAAGTTTGTGGATGGTAAGGAATGGCCACCTTTTTTGTGATATTATACTTTTTCAGTAATCCATCAAAGAGTTTATTGCAAAAGTGGCTCCATCTATCATAATTATGCCCCAATCTAGCCAAATATCACATCCTTTAAAAATTTTACAGAATAATTAGCACCATTAGCTTTAGTGGGTATAGCTTAGTCCAATATGGACACATAATCAATCGCAGCCAAAATTTACTCATAAATAAAAGAAGGGGAAAAGAGCCCATAAAGTCAATCCCCCAAACATCAAATAACTCAGCAAACAAATTAGATGTCAAAGGCATCTCTTCATGTTTTCCTCTATTATTAATCCTTTTACATCTATCACAATGCATGCAAAAGGCATAAGCATCTATAAACAAAGTTGGCCAGTAAACACAAGATTATAATGCCTTCAAGGCTTTTTTCTTACCACTAAAATGGCCCCCGCAATGAAGCTCATAGTAGAAGTCCAAATGCTCTCATGATCCTTATAAAGCACACATCTCTCAATGACTTTATCTTAGCAAAACATAAACAAATAAAGGTCGTCCTAAAAATAGTGCCTATAAGAATGAAAAAAATATTTTCTTTTCCCAAAAAGAAATGCTAGGCCTCAAAATACCACTGGCAAGATAATAGACTTTGTTAGCATACCACGGAAATGAACCTACTGTAAAAAAAATTCATGAGGAAAAGTTTCAACAATATCCACTCCATTTGCATCCTCAACAATTTCAAAATATAAAATTAGCCAAGACAGATAATCAACAACTATATTGTCAGTCCCTTTCTTATCTCTAATCTCAAGATCAAATTCTTGCAAAATCAACACCCACATAATCAGTCTTGGTGAAGCATTCGATTTACTCAATAAATCTCTCAAAGTAACATGATCATAATGAACAATTACTTTAGACCCTACCAAGTAAAATCTATATTTATCTAAAGTAAACACAACAATAAAAAATTACTTTTTAGTTGTAGAATAATTAGGTTGGGCATCATTGAGGGTTTTACTACTATAATAAACAATATGTAAATGTTTATCCACTCTCTATCCCAAAATAGACCCTATAGCAAAATCAGAAGCATCGTACATAATCTCAAAAGTGAAAGACCAATTAGGTGCCATGATAATAAATGTTGATGTTAATTTTTCTTTCAAGATATTAAAAGCAAAACAACAATCACTTTCAAGCACAAAGGAGATATCCTTGGCTAACATATTACATAAAGGATGACTTATTTTCAAAAAGTCCTTAATTAATCTCATATAAAAACTTGCAAGTCCTAAGAAACACCTAATGCCCTTTACATTATAGGGGATGGCAATATAGTAATCAAATCAATTTTAGCTTTGTCAACTTCTATACCTTTACTTGAAAGAACATGTCATAACATAATGCCTTATTTGACCATAAAATAACTTTTTTTCCAACTAATAGTTAAATTGTATTCAATGCATCTTTCTAAAACTAAAGTCAACTTATACAAAAAAATCATCAAATAAGGTTCCAAAGATAGAAAGTCATCCATGAGTACCTCAATCAATTTCTTCGTCATATCCAAAAATATAGACATTATGCATCTCTAGAATGTGGCAAGAGCATTGCATAGAACGAATGGCATCCTACTGAAGGAAAATTTCCCAAATGGACAAGTGAACATGGTCTTTTCTTGACCTTTTGGGAAATTGGTACATGGTAATATCTTGAAAGACCATTAAGAAAACAATAAAAGTTATGCTGAGCTAATCTTTCTAACATTTTTTCAATAAAAAGAAGGAAAAAGTGATCCTTTTTAGTATATAAATTCAATTTTTGAAAATTAGTACACATCCTCCATCCCATGATGATTCTAGAAGGTACTAACTCATTCTTGTCATTTCTAACCACAATAATGCCTGATTTCTTAGGTACCATATGTAATAAAGCATATTGAAATTTATCCTTCATCTCGTTCTATAAAAAAGGTATTATGAGCAAGTGCATCCACATAATCAATATATGAACACTTGTCAACAATAGAAATTGAAGCAATAGGTAAGGAACCTAAAATTTTAAAATGGTCAGTCTCTTCCAAGACTGTCATAGTTAACTTTCCACTATTAACATCAATAATAGTCTTAAATATGGCCATGAATGGCCTACCAAGAAGAATAGTGTGCTCCTTGTCCATAGATGGTTTTCCTGTATATCCATCATAACAAAGTCAATAGGGATACTTATTTTATCTATATATACAAGCTAATCCTCAAGCATGCCCTTAGGATATTTGACAGACTCATCAGTTATTAGAAGGGACATGGTTGTGGGCTTCAACTTCCCTAAACCTAGTTGCAAATATATTAAGTAACGTATGAGATTAATACTTGCACCTAAATCTAGCATAGGTGCCTTAACCACCTTATTATTCCATGTAGTAATGTTACTATGAAAACTACTATGATCTTTCAATTTTGGTGGAAGGTTACGTTGATGTATTGCACTAGAAATTTTCAATACAATCACTCTTTCATTAACTTCATACCTTCTCCTCATAGTGTTCAATTCCTTGAAATATTTTGCATGTGATTCCACATTCCTAATGACATCTAAGAGAGGTAAATTAGTGTTAACCTTAGAAAACATATCAAAGAAATTAGAAAATTGCTTATCATATTAATTTTCCTTTACATAGTGTGTGAGTGGTATGAGGGGTAAATATGGTTCAAATGCCCTGTGCAATGTATATAGGTTAAATGACTCTCCTTGAATCCCTTTCTAAGGCCTTTCAATTTTATATTTATATCCACACCTTTCTTGTTTACTACTTAAACTCCACCTATGTTTCCTATACTACTAAGAAAATTGAAAATTCCATATATAAGAACAATTACATAAAGGCTAATTATTCTTTGGCCTCAATAGGTAACCAGGACCTAGATAAAGAGTGGAGAAGCCAACCCATGAAATTTGTTCTCAAGCTCTATATCAATTTGATGAAGTTAGCCTCACAAACATGAATTAACCAAATAACACAACATAAGTACTAATCAATATGCTTAATTCAACACACAACAAAAACTACTAGCAGTAAGGAAGAACAAACTATAGTAAACACACTAATGATGGTATACCTCATAAGCTCCTGTCTAGGCTAGAAGCATGCATAAACATAGCAAACATCACACACCATGCAAAACAAACATACATACTGAAAATCTAAAAAGGATTTCCTGTCACATCAAGACCTCATATATGAGAATATATTCAATAAATGATGTTTTTACTCTTATAGTATGCAATCAAACAAAGCATAACTTACCAAGAGAAATAGTCTAACATCTAGTACACAACCAGAGTAAGGAGATACTGATCCTTAGAGACTTACACCAAACTCACATTAAGTTAAAAGGTAAAGGCAATATAAATTAATTAGGAAATAGGAAATTAATATTAAAACTTTATAATCATAATTTAAACCATAGTATATTGAAACATACATGATTTAAACTCAAATTGTAGTATCCAAACACTAAGGCATGCATAATTCCACATATAATAAGGTAAACCCATATAGAACCCCTTCTTATGTGATAACATCCTCGATTGCTAATGGCAACCACTCATTACAAACAAATCCACTAAGAAATAAAACAATCATAACCTTGATAGAAATAAAATCCCACTACTTCTCTCAATTGAAACCATTGTTTGAACTGCCTATTGCTACCCTCACTTGTTGCCTCTATAATCACTTAGTTTGACACATGAACCCAACTTTCCTCCAAAACCAATACCACTTGATATAATGTGAATAGCTACCAATGATCAGTAATGTGTAGTAATGTGAACAAACGAATGTGAGATCCATCCTTAGTCATGAACAACAAACAAACATCATGGAAAACATATTCAACCATGAACCACAAATTGTTTATGTGGGACACATAGCCAACTATGTATTGCCCAAAAAAATGATTTGAGGAAAACAACCAAACTACCCAAATCAATCTCATTGTGTTATGTCCCACATAAAAAGTAAAATAGTGAAGACCTCAACATTCAAGCACTCTATTTTAGCCATAAAATTATAGCACAAAAAATCAATTAGTCAACACACAACTCATCGCCAAATAGGCATCTAAAAAAATCCATTCACAAACACTACCTCAAGTACTCACCACTCAAGAGCACAATTTTTCTTACACATTCACAAATCACTAGTACCAAACACTAATCAAGGTAATAGTAACTCGAAAATAAAAAATGAAATGTTAAATTGACAAAACTTCACTACAATTTTTCTTAATAAGAAATAATAAGATAATAGGGTATACTATGCTTATAGATGCCCTCATTGGGGGTCATCATCGACCACCTTATCGAGGACCCATCAAGGGGTCTAGCAAGGCCCTTGTAAAGGACCTCGTCAAGGTACCAAAAGTCCAATTTCTCATTTTCAAAATTGTTGAGTAATTTTCATAAATACCCATACCCAAAATGCATGAGCAATAATATTGTCTCACTTGCACGCTCACACATTGAAAACAAAATTCTTGACCTAACATGCATACTCTGGAAACCAACCATATCGTGTATGTGAAAATGCTCGCATACAAAGTGTACCTAACTATATGCATGCATCCATCACTGATTATGACATTGATCATGAATAACCAACCTTACATAGAAGAAGATATACATACTGAGTAAAATTAATAAACACTGTATTTTGCACATGGGAGGCCAACACAAATACAAAGGACTACAAAACTTAACAAATCATTAGATATTTTAGAAACATCTTTATTTAAAACCTTACCACTCTAAATGACTATAGTAGCCTTTACTTGTTTAGATTGACTCGGAAGGTTCTCTTTCTCTTGACCTTGCATATTCTCAACTATTTGCACAACTTGACTTTCCACCCTCTTCGTTGATGTCTCTAAATAATCCAACCTTTGATTATTTTTTATGCGTTATCTCTACCCACTTTGAGTGAAAGCATTCAAGTTATCCTCCAATGTTGACTTATTAGGTGGATAGTGTGACATGTTTTGGTTTAAATTTGGGCCTTGCATTTGGTTTTAGGCATAAGGTATGTTGGCGTTTGCCTTCCATAAGAAATTAGGATGATTTCTCCACCCAGGATTATAGATGTTGGAATGGGGATGATTCTTGGGTCTATATTGGTACCCTTACAAAAGATTAACTTCTTGATAAGTGTTTGTATAGAAATCACATGCAAAAGAGAAAACATTAGCACCATATCTATATGTTCCATAAACTCCACATGCCTCTTGGTATGGTATGCTCTTGTAGTTAGAAGTTGAACATGCTTAGTCAATTTCACAAGTTGCATGGCCATCTCGTTCCTAGAGCCTATCTCATTAACTCCAACTCTTCTTACTCTAGTAGTCTTCATTTAGGAATTAACACCTAACATCTTATAGAGCTCATATGTTTCATATGCTATCTTCTCACCCATAGCTCTGCCAGCAGCATTATCAACATTGAATTGACACTGATGTTTCAACCCATCATAGAAGAATTGGTTTTGTAGCTATAGTGGGAAGTTATGGTGTGGGCATTGAATGAGAAATAGCTTGAGCCTATACCAAGCTTCAAGGAATGGCCATTCTTCCATTTGAGAAAATGTGGTTATTTTGGTTCTCAAATTGAAAGTATTTTGATAGGAATAGAATTTTCCCATAAACTCTACCCAAGTTATTAGAGACCCAGTGGAAGAGTCACAAGCCAAGCCTTTTCCCTATCTTTGAGCATATATAGGAAACACATCATTTTAAGTTAGTCCTCATTGAACCCAAAGGAAATTTTTGTACAGTTGAATAGACATCCCTAATCAAAGTCAAAGGATCTTCAATAAGAATTCCATAGAAAGAGGGCAACATGAAATAATGAATATTTTTCAATTCATAGTTCCTAGCTACCTCCCTCAATTGTATGCAAGAAGTAGTAGTGCCAATGATTGGCCTTGCATATTACTCCTTTTCCACCTCCCTTGGTAAAGTGTCTCTCTTGTTTAATGGCTCTTGGATTTTAGTTTCTAGCCTACTTGAGTGCTCTTTGGATATGTTGACATTGTCAATGAACGGTACAAGTTCAATCCAAAGGATCTCTTACCCTGTATATACTAATAAAAACAACAAAAATCAAAGCACCAAAACATATACGAGTAAAAATAAATAAATAACAAAAGAAATAAAAATAGAAATAAAAACTAAAAGCAAAAAACAAAAAAAAAGAATAAAAATAAAAAAATAATTGAAATAACTAAACACAACACAAATAGTAACAAACAAATAAAAATAAAATCACAAATAAATAAATTATGGAAACAAACTAAATATAAAACAAATAAAAAATTCAATAATACCATTTCCTTAACAATGGTGCCAAAAGTTTTATGCACAAATTTTAATTGCTCGCAAGCGTATGAATCACTAATAAACAAATGGACTGGTAGGTTGTTTTTAAAAGTTGAATTACTTTCCAAATTTGTTAAAATAAACAATCATAAATTTTCTAACAATGGTCGATTGAGAGAAATACTGTAAATTCTGAATTGATTATATAACTAAATTAAAGCAAGTAAATTAAATTGTAGCCAAATAAAAATGATGAACAATTATAGAAAATTAGTTTGCTATCCATCTATAGAAAGAACAAATTAAATTATTTAAATAAAAAGTTAAAACTATTGATTTTTTTCTTTTATATAAGAAAACACCCAATGATAATAATGAGTCCCCACAATTCACAATTAATCAATAACTTTCTAGGTTGATTGAAATTGATTAGTTGGTAAACCAAAGGAAAATACTTAAACCATCTAATTTAACATAAATCAATAAAATTAAATTAGATTTATGTTCATAAATGCACAACCAAACACAAATAATGTATTTAATGCTTAGTTCTAAAATATTTTCTTTAATTATAAATTAATATTTTAACATCATTAATTTATAATTAAAGTTATGAAAAACATGAATTAGAAATAAATCAAGTTTTATTTAATTAAATCATAAAATTACTCTTCCAATCATTGAAAACAAGACTAAAATCTCATATTTAAAAGTTAGCATATCATAGTTAATAACCACAATTAATTCAACTACAAAAGACATTCAGCTTACAAAGAGAAAAATAATATATAACAATAAAATACCCCATTCTTGATCTCTGATTCCACATCTCTAAATTGGTTAATCTCTTTCTTCAAATCCTTGGAAACTACTTCACAATTGGGAGTTTTTCTCTCTATTTTTTGTATTATGGAGTGTAAAAATATGGCTATAGGTAGCTAGTAAGGCTTGATATGGACTAAGACGAATTTAGGGTCTATTTATAGGTTAAATTTTGGTTAAAACATGTTTAGTATGCATACTACGGTTTCTAGCTAATTTGTACACTTAGGTTGTGCCATGCTTTATTTTGCACCACGGTGTGCATTGAATTGTGAATCCCTAACTGCAATCTAAGAGGCATGTGTCATGTAATAGAATATTTTGGTCCATGGCATGCGTTAAACTCTAACAAAAACACAAATTGATCCAAAAGGCTTGTGTTGTGGCTTGGATTTTGTTGAGTTGCGATGTGCATTGAATTTTCAAAATCACCAGTTATAACCGAAGAGCACCTCGTTGCAGCGTGGAATACATCTGGGCTAGGGTATTTAATTGATATTTGTGTTTTGACTTGTGTGAGTTCCAATTAATTTCCACGTTTTCACTCTTTTTTTTGTGTTTACACAAGATTCTTCTAAAAGCATTTTAACCTTCAAAACATAAAAATACTCTTCAAAACAACATAATAATAAAACATAAAATTAATTCTTAAAAACATAATAAATTATAAGTCAAAAATAATGTACATCACCACCTTGTAAGAACATTCAAAACATTTAGAGCTTGCATTCGTAGTATATTCCCAATACCCACAAATGGCAGCTCTTAGAATATCTTATCTTAGAAAAACATTTAGGTCATGTCACCTTGACATTTGTGTAATCACCCTACTGTTTTCCTTCGAGTCATCTATTCTCAATCCAAAGTACCCAATATCAATTAGGAATCAAAGGGCACCTACCTTTGGATAAAAATCAACAAATGTGCTACTACCTAGAGATTAGGTTCATAGAACATACAACCAAGACTTGAGCTTCAGGCCTCCACTAGACCAAGAAATACACACCCCTTTGATAAATACAACCACTACTATCCCACCATAAGTGATATTTATATAAAAAAGAGATAATCAATAAATATCAATTTATATCATTAATAACCTAAATAATATAAGCAAGCATAATTAAGTTAATTATTATATCCATAAATACTCTAATGTTAGAATTGATAAAAATTTGCATAATTTTTTATTTAATTTATATCTATGTTTTTGTTATGTTATTAGATTAGGAAACACATAAAAAAAACAAAATATTGTGACATGATGTTTAGGATTTAATTTTGTTTCTAAGAGTTTGAATAATAAATTAAAAACCACATATATTCCTTCCTTATATCAACCTTGGGAATATACTTGTCATTTTCTATAAAATGATGTATGCACTTGCAAGAGTTTTACAAATATAAAATCAAAGTATTTGCAAAATCGGTATTTCTAATTCGATGCCAATTTTATCAAACAATATTTACAAGTTAGTATACAAAAACTATATAACCTAAATTAAGAATTAAGTTAACATTTTTTTAAAATAAAAAAATTGTATAGTATTTATTATTATTTATTTATTTAGAGCTCATTACTTAAATAAATAATGATTTTTTAAGTTAAAATTAAAGGAAATAAATAAAGTGAGTTTAAAATAAAATTAAAATTAAAAGTTAAAAAGTAAATTTGAAAAAAACTTGATGAACAAAATCGGCATCGGATTAGCAATACTAGTTTTGCAAATACTTTAGTTTTATATTTGTAAAACTCTCACAAGTGTACAAATTATTTTATAAAAAATGTTAAGTATGCTCCCAAGGTCGATCTAAGGAAGGAATATATGTAGTTTTTAATTTATTATTCAAATTTTTAAAAATGAAATCAAATCCTAAATATCATGTCATAATATTTTGATTTTTTTTTTGTTTCCTAATCTAATAACATACAAAAATAAACAAATATATGGATTCAATAAACAATAATGAAAATTTTATCATTCATAATAGTGGAGTATTTATGGATATAGTAATTAAGTTAATTTTGCTTACTCATATTATTTAGGTTATTGAATATATAAATTGATATTTATTGATTCTCTCTTTTTTATATAAATACCACATTTTGTGGGGTTAGATATTTTTTGTTAATTAGACAAATCATTTAAAACCTATGGGTAGGGTTGATAATTAATTTGGTTAATTAAATTAATTTCATTCTTTCTAAGGGATTGAAAATGAACCATTTAAATGCCACCTTTGGTGGAGTTAGACATTTTAAACTTTATTCAAGGTGACCAAATTAAACCTAAGAATTTAATTATCAGAGTACTAACTTTCAAGTTTTAAAATCATTCCTAAAAATATGTTGTAAATACATTTTCGAATAATAATTCTTATAAAAACTTTTGAAATAGAGCTTTATTCTTACTACGAGGTGAATGTACCAACAAATAAAAGAGCACTACTCTAAATCAGACATGATAGTTAAACCTTAAAATCTAATTTTCATATTTAAGTTTATTCTTACTACGAGGTGAATGTACCAACAAATAAAAGAGCACTACTCTAAATCAGACATGATAGTTAAACCTTAAAATCTAATTTTCATATTTAAGTTTGTAGTGAAAAATAATATATTTCTCTCTAATATCCTTAATATAAAATCTTGAATAAAAACAAAATCAATTTATTTTATAGAACTGTTTTACCTATTTAATATTTCGCAAGCATAACAACGTTGTTATTATATCATATTTACAAACAGTCAATCATGTTAAATTTAATCACAAATAAATTAAATATAACATATAAGAATAAAACAAAAAAATAACTGTAAATAGTTCATTTTAATATTATACCTCAAAAGAATACTTACAGAACTTTGATGTTGATTCCGTTTCTACAAAACCTCTAAACGGATTTGCATTTATGTTTATTGAATCAAAAACTAGAAATTTACAAAAGCATAACTAGTTATTCTCAAAAAGAGAAAAACTTTAAAACTAAAAACCTACGAAAGCTTTCTAGAGAGAAAAAGCTAGAAAGAGAGATATTTTTAGGGTTTATGGAGTGATTAGGGGCTTAAATAAAGCTCATGTGTGATTTGGATCATCATATCGGCTTCAGATCAAGGGCTACGATCAAAACAAGCAAAATTGATAGTTCTAGCCAATCACAACACGGCATATGGCATCAAAAATTCATTGAAAAAATTAGGGAGCGACATGTGGTAAAGGGGACCATTCAGAGTAAACGCTTGTTGAGTCAATGACACATGGTGTGACGTAATTTGTAGAAAAGGAAGGCGTGTCGCACGAGTAGAATGAGTGGAGTAATGGCGTAGCGACATGTGGCATGATGCATTGAACGATTTTTGAACTCGGATTGAACATCGTGCCGATGCGTGGCTGGTGTTTCATCCTCCTCACACGAGGCGCGACGTGATTCATTCTTCGTGCTTCCGCGGCTTGCCCAATCAACTCTTCTACTTGCGTGGTGTGCCACGTGGCAAAAAATTCCAAAAATTATATTTTTCACCCCTTTTTACTAAAAAGTTTATATTTTAATTTATTTTTTTCATAAAAATACTATTTATTAAATAAAACAAGTAAATATTAAGTAAAAAAGTACGCTAATAACTCTATTTTCATATATTCATCACCTCCTTGGTGAGACATCCTTCATTAAATTATGAAATTCTTAGGAAGAAATTAGGCAAGCATGTGTGTCATACTAGTAAAGTTCATATAAGAAAATACCATCGAGTCATTCCTAGTCTTTGATATCATCAAAGCTACACTAATAGTGTCACCTAGCTCTTTGGTTCCATCAAAACCACACCAACATTTTCACTTGGTTCTCTGGTTCCATCAGAATAACATAAGACTTTTTTTTCTAGTATTCTTGTTTAATTAGAGTTGTACAAATAGTTCAGTTATCATGAAGAAAGCTAGAAGTCCAACTACTCAAGAGTTTTACATCCAAAGATTGTGGTCATCCAATTAGATCTTGGTTATCTAGAAATCATGGTTATTAAGCACTTAGTAGGACTTGGCTAAAGCAAAAATATGTTGATAGGTTATTCCAGTAGAAAGCTCTAATCAATGATTAAAAGAACGAGATGGAAAAATTTAAGAGTTACCAGGTTGATATATAGACTAGCAGGCTCAATCTCAATTTCCCATCTAGCTAACAATCTAAAGGTTTAGATAGAGAAGAGATCTAGCTAGCTAAGAAAATTTCAAGTTTGGGAAGTCAAAATTTGCAACCCATATAGGATTTTTTCTCCCAACTTTGAAAAGCCATATCTTCCTATCTAGGACTTTGATTATGACACGAAAATAGTCATTGGAAGCTTACGACCCCAAGATTAACATGACATACCAAAAATTGGGATACCAACTTTATAATAGTCATAATGCTCCAAGACCAAATGACATTGCACCATCATAAGCAAGTGAAAAGCTAGATCACCTACCCTATTAGAGACGACCCAAGTGACCTAGGTTTGTATTTGATGGAAAAATCAACATAAACATGTGACCTTATTTGATTGGTCTATATTACTTTTGAAAAGTCAAATGGATACAATAAGCACACTGTTAGCTAAATTTGAATACATAACAAGTCATTTATGGTAAGATTCCTAAATTCAATATAGAAAATAAATTAATGACTCAAATCAACATTTATGGAAACTTATTAAAATATTAAACAATTCATATATTAATTTAATAATATCTAAAATAGTATATTATTGAGATATTATTCAATATATGAACTATTTATAAATGTGCCATTGACTATGGCTATAAACAAATAGGCTCATCCCCCTCAACAGGTATGTATAAATAAATGCTCAAACTCTCTAAATCCTCTCTGATCTAAGCTCATTTATAAAAAAAATTGACTTAAGCATCAAATTAAATACGACATTCCATGATGTCGTTCCTTCTAACATGCTTGCTAGACTTGCAACATTGATGTGGCAATAATGCAATGAACATAAAAAATAGCTTCAATAATACTTATTAATTAGACAAAGGGGTCAATCTAGTACTCTAGTTAATTTGATCAATTTTGTGCCAAACTTCTCTAATTTAGCATCCTAAAAATATCTATATTAATCAAATTAGATTTATATTATTCTTTAAATTAGTGAATGACTATTGAAAATTTACATAAGCAAGAATAAGGATGGCATGTAACCTATAGATATGATAAATATGACCAAGTTTTACATAGTGTAACTATAAGATATATATGGTCATTTTAGTTTCTTTTTCTCCCTAGGTGTTCGTTATTTTGGTAAAAATAAAAAAAGTGGTTCAATTTATAAAATTTAATTAGAAATTACTAATTACAATAAAATTGATTAAAATACCTATAAAATTATAAATATAATGAGAAATTTTATGTTAAATTATATAAATAATATTAAAAAAATTGGTGATTTAGACTAATTTAACAATAATTTAAATTTTTTGAATCAAAATGATTAAATTGAAATGTTAAGGTATAAAACTAATGTTCTAGAACAAGGTGCCAAATTTATTATTTATTATTTATTCTAAATAGAGTAATAATTATGAAGTAGTTTAGCTCTTCCAACAAAAAAATTAGGTGAGTAAAACATGTACACACCCAATAATAACAAGGATGAAGTGTCATATATGTCACTTAGATTAGGTCATTTATGTCGTTTAGTTTCTTATATTATAAATGATATTATTTAGTTTCTTAGTTATGAAAAAAATGATAATTAAATATAAATTATATCATTTTAATGATTTTTTATTAAAATATTATTATATTATATCAAGCAATTAAAAAAATAATTTAATAAGAATAAACGTAAAATTTAATATAAAATTGTTTAATAAAAATCAATAATATTAATATTCAAACATAAAGTTATTTAAATATATTTTTTAATTTTTAATAAAGATTAAAAATTAATAAAATATTAAAATAAAATATTGATAATTAAATAATATTATAATAAATATTTTATGATTATTTTATATTATTTTTATCATTGTTAAATATTTTTGTGTTAATCAAATTTAATTATTTGATAAGAAAATATTTAATAAAAAGAATTAATTGATTTTTTTACATACAATTAATTGAATAAATAACGATTTTATAAATGAAATTTCTAATATATTTTTTGTTTAATAATAATAATAATAATAATAATAATAATAATAATAATAATAATAATAACAGTAGGCGTACTTTTTGGGATTCGTGAAGAATTTGTGATTTTCATCCTAACATATTTTGATGATTTCTAGATCGTGAAACACTGTCAAACTAAATCATTTATGTTTGACTTTCACTTATTAAAAAAGGAGAAGTAAATTTAGGATTCCACTAAAACGGATATTTAACTTTAACACTATTTTATAATTACAAATGCACAAGTATCACCAATAGATATTGAAACATAAGGGTCCCATGATTGAACCAGTTGTGGATCAGCATAATATATATGTGCCCTTTCAGTAAATCATATGGCCATATTCTTGCATTGAGAATATAATTAATACTACACTGAACATTTATATGAAACTACTAACAGGAAATATGGCACTATAATTTTACAACAATATAATAATAATTATAATAATAATAATAATAATAAATCTTATAAATAAATAAAATATATATAATGGTTTAAGTTATAGCTGTGTGCTAAACTATTTACGATAAGCGGTGATTGTCGCTCGGATTCGTTAGCTATTTTAGTCATTTTTAAATCAATTTAATCTAGTACGGTGATATTTATAAGAACAAATACTATTTTAGTTTCTTTTTCTTTTTTTATTTCATTTTCTTGAACGTTTTCAATGCAGTCATTTATGTTAAAATTGTCTTTGTCTAATTGAAAGTTTTAGAAAGAAAAAAAAAATAAAGAGTAAACTTACAAATATGCACTATATTATAATATTTTATTTTGTTAATTTTCGTCTAATATCATCACACGTCAAATAGATAAATAATAGATTTTAAACATTTTTAAATAATTAAATAATATATTTAAAATAAATTATCGTTTTAAATATATAATTTTAACTATTTGAATTATTCTTAATATATCACTTAATTATTTGAGTTATTCTAAATATAACACTTAATTATTTGAATTATTTTAAATATATCATTTAATTATCTAAATTGTTCTAAATCTATTACTTATTTATCAAAAACTTAAATATTTAAGTTGTTACAAAATCTAAAACTTATAATTGACTATTGAAAGGAGACTTAACAGAATAATTTAGATAAAATAAATACAATAAGTAAGTAACATAAATAAGAAGAAAAATAATTCAATAATATAATAAAATAATTTAATAATATTTTTATAGATTTATTCTAAAATAAATAATTGATTGTTAACTTATAAGCATTTTTTAAATTTTTTAAAAAGTTAAATAACTTTTTTAACAGATAATATTTTATGTTATTAAATCTTTAATTTAAAATTTTATTTTCATATCAATAAGTAAATCATAAATAATTGAAATGATTCGGTTGAAAAAAGGTACTGTACATTTGCGTTCATTCACCGACCCATTTATAAGTTAGGGTAAATAATATTTTTTTCTTTATATAAATTGAAAGGATTTTAATAGCACATTAGCATGCTTTGCAAAATCATGACAAAGTCCAATACTCTATTTTTATAAATTATATATATTAATTATTTTATTTTAAATTAATTAATTTTGACTATTTTAATTTATATTTGTAGATATATACTTTATTTATTTAAATCAATTTTAATAATTTCAATAATTTTTTGACTTTTTTTATATTTTAAAATATATTTCTCTCCAAACATGTACAAACATCTTTTTAATTCAATTCAATTTATAATTTTTTAATAAAAAATATTCAAAAAATTAAAATTAATAAAAAATTATTAAAATATTTATAAAAATAATAAAAAGTAGACTAAAGTTTATTAATTTTTTAAAAATAAATAATATATTTAGTTTATAAAATAAAATAAGCAAAGTGTGCTTAATATCGTTATCATAACTCCTAAGAAATTGCATTACATCTGGACTATGCATTAAACTAGCAGGCCCCATATAAATTATTTTCAGTCCTACATGGTGTTTTCTTTTATTTATTTTTCGTACAAAATAAAAATATATATTTTTAAGAATAGGATTATGTGATCGTTAATTAAAATTAATTTTCTTTTTAAATAATATATATATTACTTACTCATAGTCAAAATATGTTGAATGGAATTTAAATCTATAGTTTCTTAACTATCACTTAGTACATATATATTATTGTATTATAAAACATTACATAAACTCTACTTCTTTTCATATAAGAATTTTGACGTCAATTGTGAAGATTAATTTAGGATTTATTGTATTACAGTGTACATAAATTATTTAGTTATTCAATTAATTTTATTTTTAATTATATTAAGTAAAAAAAATATATATTTATTTTTTTACAACATTCAAAAATATATGTTCATTATATAAAAAATGAACATATGACTTTTTTTTAATAAATTTTAAAAATAAAACTCAATGTATCTTTAGAAAATAACAAATATCATCTTTTAAAAATTATAATTATAAAAATAACATTCTTATATCTAAATCTTATAATTTTATTATTAAAAAATTCATCCCATAATTTGGCATTAAACATCGTCTAATTAAATGTCGTTTAAATTAAATTATAATCATTTAGACTCATTTATTATTGAATTTCGTCTAATTAATTTCAATTTAATATTATTAAAGTGTTATTTTTACTAATAAGAAACAATTGATTTTAAGAATAATTTGTATTATATGTGTAATAATGCATTTATAGTATTTATTTAATGTTCACCCACCTCCTTACTTTCAAGGACATGTCTCATTAAATTTATCCCAATATCATTCCTTATAAAAAGGGTTTAGGGATACTATAAAATTAAGACATCTTTTTTTGTTTGAAGTAGTTGACAATTTTTTTCCATCTTTCTTGCTTAAACCTTATAGATTCTGATCGAACAAATAGACATTAAGCTCGAGCTTTAAAAATAGAGGACAATAGGCTTAGGATTGAGGTAGAGAAATTAAAAATCAAGCTATCCAAAATCAAGAATAAGCTCTCCCATAATGAAAAGACCCTATATGAGATCACCTCATGTAATGAGTAACTATCACAAGCTCGAGCTTGAGAGAGAAAGACCGTGACTAAAATAGCCACTCTCGTTGACATATAGTCCCATTGGGCAAATTTTATATGAAGCAATCTGAGGGGATCTTCCTCGAAGTGATGGGTGTTGTTGAGGAATTGGAACACTACATACCTAACCAGAACTTAGCCTCTATCAAAATAAGGGTCAATATCTATAATAAATTTTTCAAGATTCAGGTAGAGTTGTTGCCCTTAATGGGGGAGACAGATGACCTAGACAATGGTCATGCATCCAAACTCTTGATGAACTTTTAACTTTTTTGGGAGGACGAGTTCTGTATTAATGAATTTTAAAAACTTTGTAAGCTCGAACAATAAATTTTTATTTTTAATAGAATGAACGTATAAGACTTGATAAATAGTGATGTTTTAATCTTATTTTTAATATATATGAAAAATTAAACTATATATCTTATTGTACTTTCAGTACATGGTTAAATGAAATCTTTTTTCTTTATTATAAAAAATAATAACAACAAATTTTGAGGAAAAAAATGACATCCTTCTTGCTTTATTAGAGGAGGGGCATTTAATTAATTTTTGTTTATAAGAAAATCGAACAACATTTTTGCCTTCTTATATATAATAATGATTAATAAATCTATTTTTGTACTTTGCATAAGAATGCAAAATTTAGAAAATAAAAAACGCTAGATCCATGATAAACTTTTCTTTAAAACACTTCCTTGAAGAAGGCTAAATATGCAAATGACTTATGACATAATTGATTAAGTTTATTTGGCTACGAAGATGATTAGAGGGAGTTTCAATTATAATTGCATGAGTAATGTAATTATTTATTAAAAAAAGAAAGTTAAACAGCTTTTAAAGGTCTCCAAATTTTAGCACATGAATCCTGAAATTAAGAAAAATAACACTTTATTCCCAAAACTTATTGAGCGTTACATTTATGTCCTTTTCATCACACTTAGGTCCCAAAAAGTAGCAAATTTTTTGGACTTAAAGTGTGACATAATAGTATACTATAATACCAAACTTCTAATTAAAGACTTATTTGTTGAAAACTTGAAAATAACAATTTTGGGATCGAAATATAAGATTTTATAGTATGATGATTTTTGTATGAAGTAGTTTAAAGTTTAGGGGACATAAACTTAAGTATTTAGCCTAAAAAGAAAGCCACATTTTCCTTTGGTGCCACTTTGGCCACAACCCATATACATACATATATATATATATATATATATATTGGTAAACATAGCTCTATGGATCTAGTCTTTTTCACCATGAGCAAATAGGTCATCAGTCATCACAAACAAATCATAGTGCGTTTTAACTGTGGATTTAGGTTTGGACAGAAGCAATAAACACTAAAATAACCAACAAATCGAAGTGCTCTGATAAATTTGATTTTGGATATGCATTTGTTTAACGAAGTTGAATCCATTACATCACCCACACAAAATATTCCCTTCTAGATTAAGTGATATTTAAAATTAAAATTTAATTACATGATATAATTATATTTTTATATAAAGCTTTATTTTTAACATTTATAACAAAAAAAATATATATATACATTTTTTTTATAATTCAAATGAACATATACGTTATATTAAAATAAATTTATGTTTTATTTTATGAATAAAATTAAAAATAAAATTAATTACATAATTGTATTATTTAAGTACATAATGATAAAATTAATAAACTAAATATATTACCACATCATTAACTCCCTTATATAAATCTGAATAAAAAATAACAAAGATTCTAATAATCTCAGCTCTCAACAATAAACAAATGGCGTCGGTATAAATTAATATTTTCTATCTTCCTTTAAAAGGGGAAGATAATCCGTGCACGGGTCAATTTTTAGGATTACTTTACCCAGCAGATATTGCATGAACACAAAGTCTTCTATTAGCTCATGACTCATCATATTCAACTTCATTTACACGGGAACTTTGTGAGCATAAGGGCCTTAATTTTATTAGTTAATGGCGTACCGGCCACTTAATTAATGAATAAATAAAATATAATAATAATAATAATAATAATAATAATAATAATAAATTATTCCTTATAACCAATAAATGAATAAATTAATAATAATAATAATAATAATAATAATAATTTATTCCTTATAACCAAAGCTTAAAATATAAAGTTTAATAAATTTTTTAAACTAATGTTTCATTAGTACGTAATTATTAATGCATGAAAAATAAATCAAAAAAATAAAAAAATAAATAGATACTTTGAAATAATTATTTAGACATAATTAAACAACACTCAATTTGCATAAGCATTTATATTATAATAAAATGCCTTAATATACAAGAAATATTTTATTGAAAAAATAAAAACAGTAAAAACTAAATAAAAAATATTGTTTAAAATAATATATTTAATGGTAAATTATTTTTTAAAGTACGAGAAAATTAACCATAGCTATATTTTATCCATATTATTATAATTTTTTAAAATATCTATATTATTTATTGATATTTTATAGATATTTTATTGTAGCAAAAATTATGTGTCAAATATGCCTATAAAACCTTGTCATTGTCTTGACATTATAGAAAATATCATTTACTTTTTCATCATTGTTTATAATTATTTTGTTATGATTAGTTTCAAATGAGATGATAAAAATATATTAAAAATTATATAAAATAATACTCTTAAAATTTATAATAAAAAATATATAATATCTTAATAATATGAAACGGATTGAATTTGACAGTATTTTACATTGAATAGGTTTAAATAATCTTAATTCAACTTAAATGACGTTCAATTAAACGATGTTAAGTAAAATAATGAACTCGACTTTTTAATAGTAAAAATATGAGTTAAACATAAAAAGTAATATTTTTCTAATTATAAATTTTAAAAGTGTTATTTTATTATTTTTCTAAAGTTTTTTACCTTTAGTTTTGGACAATATTTTTTTATTTATTTTTCACTTTATATTTCTAGCTCATTATTACATTTATTTGCAAATTCGATAGGAAAATCACTAACTACATGTGATATCATTTGATTAGTTCGTGAAAACATTGAAAGTTCAAATGAATATAGTCAACACATAACCTAATATATCTTTTATTATTTAAATCAAAAAATCTATATTGATGACATCATCTTATTTATAAAAGGTCAATAATAGCATAAATAGTTATATATTAATTAAATTAATATTTAAATATTAATTAACCGATATTAGTTATTTATGATTATGTCATTCATCAAAATCTTTAAATAGGTCATCATAACCTAAAATGTACACATAACCTCATGTTACAAAATCTCTCGTACTCTTTCTGATCTTAATATTTTCTTTCAAAAACTAACTTAAGCATTGGAATGGATATGACATCCCCTAGTGTCGTACCTTCTGATGTGATTTTCTATTAATTTACAAGTCTACTCTTCAAGACAACATAGCTCAATAGAAATTGGCTTTAACGCCTGGTGCTGTTTATGGGAAAAGAATTTGGTGTTTAATCGATTGAGCTAGTGAAAACTCAAGAACATTTAATGTGCTCTCCACTCTATTCATTTTTTTCTCTTGACAATGAATTAGATTCGTTAAATCACTAAAATGAGTTTCCAAGAAAGTTATCAAAAATCACCACCACTCTCACTAAACGAAGAGCAGATGGAGGTCTAAATAAGTGACTAATCACCACCAAAAGGATCTAAGAAAAGCAAGAAGGGTGTCAGGCTTAAGAAACTAACCATGGATCAAAGGTTGGGAAGGATGGAGCTAATGGTAGATCAACTGATGCAACTCTAGATTAACTAGAAAGTACACCTCAATGCCACAGTAAGCCACTCAAGGTCTCTACGACCACTAGGGCTTGGTGCCTAAGGATAATGACCTCAAGCTCCCAACGCCAGCAACAACTCAAAGGAACCCATATTCATGATCCATAAGACATGGGTACCAATATTGGGAATGGTAATGATGCCCCACCACTAGCACACTTAGCCACCATTGGCGAAGTTGACGAAAGCCAACTGGACCTAGAGCACCTGCACACTAGACATGCACACATAAGAACCTACCTCGAGGGAAAATGGTATGCCCCTTTTTGGAAAGGAAAGCTTCTTTGGTGATGTAGCAGACTCCTACCATAATAAACAAGTGGCACTAGGAGTGGGTGATCATCCTATTCCAACTCTACCAATGGAAGACATGGAACATTGGCTTCACAAAATGGAACGAAGACTTGATAGGGAGAAACGGGATAAGGATTACATAAATTCGAATCAATCATCTTTAATCACAAAGGTACTATATACTCAACTAGGGAACTAGTTTAAGCACCCTTTATTGGGACTTATAGCGGGTACTCTAACCCCTTATACTACCTTCACCTATTCAAAGATTAGGTAAATCTCTATGACCACAGCGATGCTATCAACTATAAAGCATTTCCCATGACACTAGTAGGTAAGGCCAAAGTCGGGTACACAATCCTTAAGCCAAGAATAATTGGGAACTTCTTAAACTTTGCAAAGCAGTTCCTTACTCACTTCTTAGCAAAGAGAAGACTACCAAAGACCCAACACATCTAATGGAACTAATTCAGAAAGAATATTAGTCATTGAAAGATTTTTTCACTCATTTGAGTACTGAGAATATATAGTTTGAAGATTGTTCTGACTCTCTTGTAGACAACGTATTCCTTTACGATATCCACATGGGACCATTTTTGACCAAACTAATAGAAAAGGTCCCTAGGTTGTTCTACAAAGAGATGACCAATATAGTAGTTATGTCAAATAATGTTGAAGATATGGCTAGTCATCACAAAATCAGAGCCAAGAATCTCCTTCATAAGAGGAATACATAAGAAAAGCCTAGGAACTTTTTGACTAAGAAATTCAAATGTGGGGACAGGAAAGAACACCCTTCAAGGAAAATTGGTGCATCACAACTTGAGAAAAGCTTACAAAAGTTTATTCCTTTGAACATATCCCTAGAATAAATGCTGATACATATCCAAGATTCAGGACTCTTCAGAAACCCTAGGAAAATTAAAGGTAACCCATCCAATAGGAACTCGAATCTATATTACAAGTTCCACTTGGACTTTGCCCAAAAAATAGATGATTATTGGGAGCTCCAAATAAAAATAGAGCATTGGATCCAAAATGGTTATTTTAAGGACTTTCCAATAGCCATGCATGAGACATCTCTAGCAACCCTAGGTAACCAAGTAGAGGATTGTGGGCTTTCATCCTTGAATGAATTCCATATTATATTGGGAAGCCTAATAGGTGGGAATACCAATCATGCCAGGAAGGCACACTTTATAGGATTGGAAGCTAGTCGAGAGGTTTTCCATATTATACTAAGTCATGGAAAGGGTAAAGGGCCAAGAATGGTCAAGGAAGACTTAGTTATCACTAAAAAGGAAGCAATATGACTAGTGCATCCCCACTATGATGCTCTAGTCGTAATCTTACAAATCTCCAAGAACAAAATTTATCAAATGTTGGTAGATACTGATAGTTTACTGGACATCTTTTCCAAGGATGCTTGGAAGCAAATGAAGGTACAACTTCCCCTTAAGCAAGTCAACACTCCCTTGTATGGCTTCTTCGAAAAACCTCTAACCCTAGATGGAAGTGTGGAACTTCCAATCACTATTGGGGAGGTCCGTGCTACTAGGACTATTATGATTAAATTCTTGGTAGTCGATTGCCCCTCAACTTATAACGGTATCATGGGACTACCATTTCTACATACTACAAGGGCAGTATCATCAACTTATCACCTGGCACTAAAGTTCCTAATAGAAATGGGAATTGGGATTGTCTTGCTTAAATAAAGAGCAGTATAAGACTACTACAAAATAGGGATCCACTAAGAATAGAAGATATGATTGGGATCCAACTTGAGGAAGTTAAATCTAAAATTATATATTTCTTTAAACTTCTATTCTATTTTCCTATAAAGTGCTAGGTGAGGTCATACATGGCTATGTCAACACTAGCATAAAAATAGATTATAAGCAAATAAATAGTGTAGCCAACTTGGCATTCATGTAAATTTTGTAACTTAGCTCTCCAAGCACTTAGCACATCCTTGGCATCCAAAAAAACTATAATATCATAATGAGAATCAGTCACTCATTCACAGTAACCCTAGCTTTCCACCAAGGTAGGACTACCAACATGCATTACTAAGACTTGCAAGAGATCACACTCTTCCCTCGAATCAAGTTCCTAACCTGGCCAAAGCTAGAATATAGACTTGTCCTACATTTGATAAGAAATGCCACTTCTTTCAAAAAACCATATAGTGACCATCCCCTGGATGAGTGATCAAAAAACACTAAAATTACCATGATTTTATGCACATTAATTGATTAAAAATATATATATTTATATGATTTTATCATATATTTATATAAATTTGTATTTTCGGAATCATTGGTATTTTTATTGTTTTTCAGGTATTTTCGCTTAAAAACGTACCTTAAAGACTCAAAGAGGAATACTGGAGGCAATACATCACTTATATATTCATAAAATAAATGAGAAAAAGTCAACAAATATGGAAAAATTGGACAAAATGGACAAAATGGTCAAAAGGTAAAAAATGTCAAAAAGGAGGAAATCGCACCGCTCAGCCCCGCGCAGCATGCCTCAGCCGCGCCCAGGAACGCGCACGCCAGCTCTCCCTTCTGCGCGCATCCTATCTCCATCTGCGTGCGCCTGCGCCCAGCCTACTCCTATCGGTGCGCGCCTACGCCCAGCTTGCTCCCATCTGCGCGCGCCTGCGCCTAGTCTGTGCCCATCTGCGCCCTATCTGCCTCATCTGTGCTCACTGTCGTGCCCATATCAGCATGACGTCATCGTTCACTACTCCACATTTTCACAATTTTTAATCATTTTTCACCCACTTTTTCTTCCTCTCCTCACCTATAAATACCCTCATTCTCTTCACTTCAAATCACACCTTAAAACATATCTTCTCTTCTCTTTCTTTCTCTCATTTCTTAGTTTTTTTAAAGTTTTCTTAGTTTCTAGTTTTTCTTAGTTTTACAGTTCTTCTCTTTTTGAGAAGAACTAGTTATGTTTTTATAATTTATTTGCTTTTCGATTCAATAAATGGGAGTGCAAATTCCGATTGGAGGTTTTCCAACACGGGAATAGCATCAAAGTACTGTAAGGATTTTATTTTCTTTACAGTTATTTTTTATGCTTTATTCTTACATGTTATATTTAATTTGTCTGTGATTAAATTTAACATTGCTGGCTGTTTGTAAACATGATATAATAATAACGTTGTTATGCTTGCGAAATATTAAATAGGTGAAAATCTCTAAAATGAATTGATTTTGTTTTTATTCAAGATTTTATATTAAGAATGTTAGAGAGAAATATATTATTTTTTATTACAAACTTAAATATGAAAATTAGATTTTAAGGTTTATTTATCCGGTCTAATTTAGAGTAGTGCTCTTTTATTTGTTGGTACAAACGCCTGGTAGTTAGAGTGAAGCTCTATTTCAAAAGTTTTTATAAGAATTATTATCTGAAAATGTATTGACAACATGTTTTCAGTAGTGGTTTTAAAACTTGAAAGTTAGTACTCAGATAACTAAATTCTTAGGTTTAATTTGGACACCTTGAATAAATTTTAAACTGTCTAACCCCACCAAAGGTGGCATTTAAATGGTTCATTTTCAATCTCTTAGAAAAAGGAATTAATTTAATTAACCAAATTAGTTATCAACTCCACCCATAGGTGTTAATTGATTTGTTTAGTTAACAAAGAATATCTAACCCCACCAAAGGTGATATTCATATTAAAAAGAGAGAATCAATAAATATCAATTCATATCTTTAATAACCTAAATAATATGAGCAAACATAATTAACTTAGTTATTATATCCATAAATACTCCACTATTATAAATGATAAAATTTGCATAAATATTTATTGAATCTGTATCTATGTTTATTTTTATGTTAGTAGATTAAAAACACAAAACCCAAAATATCGTGACAGGATGTTTAGGATTTAATTTCGTTTTTAAAAGTTTGAATAATAAATTAAAAACCACATACATTCCTTCCTTAGATCGACCTTAAGAGTATACTTATCATTTTCTATGAAATGATTCATGCACTTGCGAGAGTTTTATAAATATAAAACCAAATTATCGACAGGAGTGGCGATGCCGGTTCTGCCCATCAAGTTTTTGGTAATTTTCTTTTATTTGTTTTAATTATTTAATATCTATTGTTTATTTTAGTTTAATTAAATGTGAATAATTTTAAAATTGTTAAAACTAAAAATATTTGTTGAGATGTTAGAAGTTCACAGCGATCCTTCTGTGTGAACTTTATTGATGAATATGATGGATGCACCTGCATTTCTCCATTACTATTTGCAAATTCTTAGGAAATAGGTAATCTTTTTTCTCTTTTCTTTTTATCTTTAATTTACAGTTTTTACATTGAGGACAATGTAAGTTCTAGGTTGGGGGTGGTGAAAAGTTACCATGCTTAAAAAAGAAAAAAAATGTTCACATTTTCATTTTTATTGTGTTTGCTTTTATTTTATTTTGTGTGATTTAGTAATTTTTGTAATTTTTGAATTAATTTTAAAAAACAATTCTCACAAAAATTTATCATTTCTTTAAATCAAATTTAAGTAAATAGTTAAGTCTTTTGTACTATTAGATTAACTTTTGAAAACATATCATGAAATATTTTGTAATTGTTTTTGATAATTAGTTAGTTTGTGTCATAACTAGTATTTCTTGATAAGATGTAGAAATTATATTAAACCCAAAATCGGTGTTTATGAATTTGTTTTAGTAAAGACTACCTTTGTGAGATATAATTTGAGCCTAATTTCCCTTATTCAGAGTGAATGTATGAATTATTTCTCATCTTAATAGAGTGTCGTATATTTTTTTTATTATTTTTGCTTAGATTAAATGATTTGAGTAGAAATTGATAGTATATGTTTTTATCCCATTCATGCATGACTGCTACAAAAAAAAAAAGATATATCTGGGGTTACCTAAACCAAATCAAACAGAAAAACCACAAAATTAACCACTCACCAAAATCCTAAAAAAAAATGTACAATTTGTACATGGGTTGACTCTCTAAAAAAATGATATATATTAAAAAGTATCTTCAGAAAAATATAGAGAGATAAAGAATATATAGTATAATTTACATACTATGACCCACATTACCCAAAATCCTAAAAAATGTACAATCTGTACATGGGTTGACTCTCTAAAAGAATGATATCTGTTGAAAAATATCTTCAGAAAAATATAGAGAAATAAAGAATATATAGTATAATCTACATACTATGACCCACATTGCCTACAAAGTTGTGAGTAAAGGCTAATTACAAAAGAAAGATATAGGAAGTAATTTCCTAAAAAGTCATTGCACTTTCTTCATTTATAAAAGGCATATATCTTGAAATTTTTTCTTAATGAGTTTGATTTATGCATGAAAATAATTTTTATATATATGATATCTTTATAATTTATACATTTGATTCCTTCCATGAGATCAATGTCAAAATAACACTTTGAGTCTTTATTCTTTATACATATGCGAACATATTAGTTCATTTCTATACATCAACTCTTTCGCATATAAATTAGTATGCGTGTTTGAACTTATAGGATTCAGTGTTTTGAGAGTATTTACTTGTGAGGAATAGAGTCGAAACGAATTGGGATTCATGACACTGAAATTGGGTGAAATTAAATTGATACATTTTTGATATGAAATATGAAAATGATTTTTGACTAATTATTATAATAAATCATGATTGTTTAAAGAGATTAAAATAACTTATGCTTGATATATTAATTATGATCTTAAAGGAGATTAAAAAGTATGAGCCATTTTTGTGATATGTTGTTTTCTTTTATTCTTAAAAGTTAATTAGTGATTTTGTTATAATTTTAGTTTTTAAGTTGATTGTTTTTATTATTTCTTTTAATTTTTACATTTAGTTTAATGTTTGTGGGTATCATTACTGAAAACCCTCACGAGACTCAACTCATCCACTAGGGCAACCTAGGGGTTTAAAGACTTGTTGCATAGGCTAAATGCAACTGTGTCAATCCACGGAAGTGATTTAGGATAGTTTAATTTTTAGTTTTTATCGCTTCCCTTGCTAAGGGACTAGCAAGAAGCTGGTTGAGTGTTGTGATGAGTGCTCAAAAAGCACTAAAATTACCATGATTTTATGCACATTAATTGATTAAAAATATATATATTTATATAAATTTGTATTTTCGGAATCATCGATATTTTTATTGATATTTCAGGTATTTTCGCTTAAAAACGTAACTTAAAGACTCAAAGAAGAATACTGGAGGCAATACATCACTTATATATTCATAAAATAAATGAGAAAAAGTCAACAAATATGGAAAATTGGACAAAATGGTAAAAAAGGAGGAAATCGTGCCGCCACCCGCGCCGCCCACCATGCGCAGCATGCCCCAACCGCGCCCAGGAACACGCGCACCAGCTCTCCCTTCCGCGTGTGCCGCGCACGTCCTTTCTCCATCTGCGCGCGCCTACGCCCAGCTTCGCGCACCGTTGCACCCATCTGCGCATGCTACCGCACCCACATCAGCATGACGTCATGGATATAACGTCATCGTTCACTACTCTGCATTTTTTCACCCACTTTTTCTTCCTCTCCTCACCTATAAATACCCCCATTTTCTTCACTTCAAATCACACCTCAAAACACATCTTTTCTTCTCTTTCTTTCTTTCATTTCTTAGTTTTTTTAAAGTTTTCTTAGTTTCTAGTTTTTCTTAGTTTTAGAGTTATTCTCTTTTTGAGAAGAACTAGTTATGTTTTTGTAATTTATTTGCTTTTCGATTCAATAAATGGGAGTACAAATTCCGTTTGAAGGTTTTCCAGCAACAAGAATAGCATCAAAGTACTGTAAGTATTTTATTTTCTTTACAGTTATTTTTTATGCTTTATTCTTACATGTTATATTTAATTTGTCTGTTATTAAATTTAATTTTACTGACTGTTTGTAAACATGATATAATAATAACGTTGTTATTCTTGCGAAATATTAAATAGGTAAAAATCTCTAAAATGAATTGATTCTGTTTTTATTCAAGATTTTATATTAAGAATGTTAGAGAGAAATATATTATTTTTCATTACAAACTTAAATCTGAAAATTAGATTTTAAGGTTTAGTTATCCGGTCTGATTTAGAGCAGTGCTCTTTTATTTGTTGGTATAATCGCCCGGTAGTTAGAGTGAAGCTCTATTTCAAAAGTTTTTATAAGAATTATTATCTGAAAATGTATTGACAACATGTTTTCAGTAGTGGTTTTAAAACTTGAAAGTTAGTACTCGAATAACTAAATTCTTAGGTTTAATTTGGACACCTTGAATAAAGTTTAAACTATCTAACCCCACCAAAGGTGGCATTTAAATGATTCATTTTCAATCTCTTAGAAAAAGGAATTAATTTAATTAACCAAATTAGTTATCAACCCCACCCATAGGTGTTAATTGATTTGTTTAGTTAACAAAGAATATCTAACCCCACCATAAGTGGTATTCTTATAAAAAAGAGAGAATCAATAAATATCAATTCATATTTTTAATAACCTAAATAATATGAGCAAACATAATTAACTTAGTTATTATATCCATAAATAATCCACTATTATAAATGATAAAATTTGCATAAATATTTATTGAATCTGTATCTATGTTTATTTTTATGTCAGTAGATTAAAAACACAAAACCCAAAATATCGTGACACGATGTTTAGGATTTAATTTCGTTTTTAAAAGTTTGAATAATAAATTAAAAATCACATATATTCCTTCCTTAGATCGACATTGGGAGTATACTTATCATTTTCTACGAAATGATTCGTGCACTTGCGAGAATTTTATAAATATAAAACCAAAATTTTAAAAACTTTTTGTATTGTAAATAATTGTGATTTTTTTTAAAATAAATTTTAAAAAATTAAATTAAATTAAAAAAAATAAAGATGAAAAATAAAAAAATAAAAAACAATTTAAAATGTTTTTTAATCAAATTTCAAATTGAAACAAAAAAATAAAAAATAAAAAATATTAGTAATAAAAACTTACCTGTCATGAATAGTAAAATAAATTGTTGTCTGTAAATATTAAAAATAAAAAAATAAAAAAATAAAATAAAATTTAATAATAAAAACTTACCTTTAATGAATAGTAAAAAAATTGTTGTTTGTAAATAGTAAAAAAAATTAAAATAAAAGTTAAAATATATAATTTTTTTTGTATAAAAAAATAAAAAATAAAAAATAAATTAAAACTTTATTTTATTATTTTCTTTAAAAAAAAAAATAACTTAGAGTTTAAACTAGTTTTGTTTAGTGTTTTATATTAAATAACATGTAGAAAATTTTTTGTAAATTTGTTCTGGTTATTTTATTATTTTTCTTTAGAGGAGTTTTAAATTTACGCTTTACATAGTCTATGCATGGTAAGAGATCCTTAGAAAACCCCCTTACACCATATGTAAATAATATTCATAAATTTAAATAACTGTTAAAAAGACTGGATTCCAACCATCAACCTGTTTTTGAGCCAAACATAGAACCAAGCGTTAATCCTTTACTAGAACTTAAAGAAATGGAAGAAAACCAATATGTTAGGGAAACAACCATGAAGGAGTGCAAGACCGGTGATTGGCACGGCAACTGCCGCTATCCAGCTGGGTGAGGCTGTTCGGAATTATGAACTAAAAAATATTCATTTTTCTATGCTTCCTTCCTTTTATGGGCTACCTAATGAAGATTCTCTTTTCTTCATTAGAGACTTTTATGCTATAGTCCAAACCTTCCCCCTCGGTATTCTAAATGAGGATCAACTTAGAATGAGATGTTTCCCCTACACCTTAAAGTATAAGGCCAAAGCTTGGTTGATGTCACTTCCCCCAGGTTCTCTGATGACATGGGAAAAAATTTATAATAAATTCATGGGAAAATTCTATTCCCACCAAAAAACATCAGAGTTGAGAGGAAAGATTGTTACTTTCTCTCAGATGGAAGGAGAACCATTTCATGAAGCTTGGGATAGGTTCAAAATGTTTCTCACTCAATGTCCCCATCATAGCTTTCCCGTGCAGTTGCAGAACCAATTCTTTTACGATGGACTTACGCAACAATGTCAGTTCATTGTCGACAATGCTGCAGGAGGAGCAATGGGAGACAAGACTACCTCAGAGACATACAACCTCTTTGAGATGTTGGGTGCTAATTCCCAACAGAAAAGCTCACAAGTGAGAAAATTTAGAGTTCATGAAATTGATTCCAGCAATGAAGTTCAACAACAACTTGTTCAATTGACCAAGCAAGTTGCCCTTCTCACTACGCAAACCAACACCAATAATGAACAATATGGTTTGTATAGCAACATGGGACATGGTACTAAAGCCTGTCCATATCAAGGAGAAACATCAGTTGGACCTGAACAGGTTAATGTATTGGGAGCATATCAACAGAGACCAAGGTTCGACCCTAATTCATATACCTATAATCCTAGGTGGAGAAATAATCTGAACTTCTCCTGGAGGCAAAACAACCCTCCATTCGCTCAAAGCTCAAATCAACCAGGCCAGGAATTCCACTTGCCTATTCCAAGAAGCATTCCTAATAAATCAACCCTGAAGGACAACTTGAATTCTTTTATTCAAGTTTGTAGAGATAACCAATCTAAAACCAATCAATGGTTGGACTCTGTGGAAGCTTCTATCAAAAAGGTGGAAGTTCAAGTAGAACAGTTAGTTGAACATTTGCAAAAACAAAGCAAAGACTAATTGAATGGTCAAATGGGGTAAAATAAATTCAATGAAGAGGAGACATTGAGTTTGTCATTCTGCAATCTCCAAGCAACGTCTTACTAGAAGACGATAAATTTTAGTCCTACGTGGGAGGTCACCCATTATTGTATTTTCCTTTGTTTTAGTTTTATTTTGTGTGTAATAAAATTCAAATGAAATAAATTCGTTTGTTTCAAAAATTGTCTCCATTCTTTAAATTTAGCATTAAAAAAAATATTTAGATTTTCTCTTTACTTAATTTTTTTTATTCTAAAAAAATAATAATAATAATAAATATGTAAAAAACAAATATTAGGTCCCCTACACCCTTTTGCTTTAAGCTTATACATTTTTTCAAGTGAGAAATCTTTCTTAGAGATATCTACTATTTTTTAAGAGCTAAATATTGATACACAATAGGAGGAGGATCAATTTCAACTACAAAAAACCATGGAGGATGCTGAAGATAGGCCGAAAATGATGAAAGATTATACAATGCCAATTATTGGCAATGTAACTTCTGGCATACAATTACAAGAGGCTGAAACGAATTATGAATTGAAAAAGATTCACTATTCTTTGTTACCTTCCTTTTATGGTGTCCTTAATGAAGACCTTTTGCATTTCATTCGAGAATTCTATGCTATTGTCCAAACCTTTCCACTACATGCAATTAATGAAGATCAACTTAGGTGAGGTGTTTTCCTTACACCCTCAAGGATAAAGCTTGATCATGGTTCATTACTCTACAGTTGGGTTCTCTAAAAACTTGGGAGGTAGTATATGAAATGTTTATGGGTAGGTTCTATTCCCATCAAAAGACTGTTGATCTAAGGACGAAGATAGTAACATTTTCTCAAATGAATGAAGAGCTCTTTCATGAAGCTTGAGAACAATTCAAACTCCTTTTCATTCAATGTCATAATCATAGCTTTCCATTACAGCTACAGAACCAATTCTTTTATGATGGATTGACACTGCAGAGTCAATACATGGTTGATAATGCTGCTGGAGGTACTATGGGAGAAAAAACTGCAAAGGAAACCTATAATCTTTATGAGTTGTTGGGTTCTAATTCCCAACAAAGAAGTGCTAGAAGGAGAGTAAGAGTCAATGAAGTTGGCTCCGATAATGAGATAATCTTGCAACTTTTTGAATTGATTAAGCAAGTGCAACTTCTCACTACCCATCAAATGCCAAATCAAGAGGTGTGTGAAGTGTGTTTTTCAATTGGGCATGGTACTCATAATTGTTCAAATACTTGTGATTCTAGTGTCAATGCCATGGAGGAAGTCAAATCCTTTCAAAGGTATCATCCAAACACCTATAATCACCCTAATCATCATTGGAAACAAAACAATTACCCAGCCTACACCCAATGTCCAACACTAAGGTCGAATAAAAACCACCCTTACCCACCAAGCCAATCTTTTAAGCCAACCTTAGAGGATAGCTTGAATGCTTTTATTCAAGTTAGTCGTGACAACCAATTGATGAATAATCAAAGGTTAAAAACCATCGAGGCTTCGATTAAAAGGATTGAATCTAAAGTTGGGCAACTGGCTGAACAAATGCAAAAGAAAGAACCAGGAAAGTTCCAGGAAAGTTGCCTAGTCAACCAGATCAAGCAAAGGATGTAAGAACCCTTCAAAGTGGTAAGGTAGTCAACACCAGTTTACCTGAAATCTCTAACGATCTACCTTGTAGTTCAGGTAACAAAGAAGGTGCTATTCTAGTCTCACAAGAAGGAGAAAGAAGTATTAAACTTAACAAGCCTTCTGAAAAACTCATTGGAGAGTCATTTGACATCCCCAAAATTCAAAAGTCAGCAGAACCATACCAGCTGCAAGTACCTTTTCCACACCAGTTAAAAGAATCCAAACAAGATAAGCAATTCTATGATCTTTTTAATATGCTCTCTAAAGTAAATATCAATTTTCCATTATTAGAAGTGATCATGAATGTGCCATCATATGCTAAGTTTTTCAAAGAGTTGAACACTAAGAAAAGGAGGTATGAACTGAATGAACGAGTAGTAGTATCAGAAATTTCTAGCACTGTACTTCAGCATAAACTACCCCTAAGTTGAAAGACCTTGGAAGTTTTATTATAAACATAACTGTGGGGGATAGGAAGGTTGCTAAAGCAATGCTTGATTTAGGTTCTAGTATAAATTTGATGCCCTACTCTATATTCTTACAGCTCAATTTAGGAGATTTAAAACCCACAACTATGTCCCTTCAACTTGTAGATCGATCTCTTAAGTATCCAAAGGGAATAGTTGAGGATGTGTTGGTACAAGTGGATAAACTGATAATACCTGTTGACTTTGTGGTTCTGGATATGCAAGAAAATCCAGCTTTGGATAGAGAGCACACAATACTGCTTGGTAGATCATTTGTGGCAACTACTAAAACTATTATTGATGTCCAAGATGGAAATTTGACAATGACAGTCTTAGGAGAGACAATTCATTTTAAAGTGTTTGATTCTTCACCTTTTCCTTCTATTTCTGCCATCGATGAAATATTCGATGTTGACCCTTTGGATAATCTTATCCAAAGCACTTTTTCGTGAACCAGAATAGAAGACAAGCTTCAAACTGTTCTTACACTTGAAGAGGTCGAAGAAGATTTAGATGAGGAGATTAAGGGGTACCTTGAACGACTAGACAATGATGAAGTAATGACAAAATCTAGTACACTTTTAAATCTACCCAGTTCTTCATCTCGTAAAGAGGCCAATCCACCTGAACTTGAACTCAAAGACTTACCTAAGCACTTAAAATATATGTTTTTGGGAGAAAGAGAAACTTATCCAGTGATAATTTCTTCAACCTTGACCAAAACCCAAGAAAAGTAACTTATCAAAGTGCTTAAACAGTTTAAGAAAGCTATAGGTTGGAGTATCGGGGATATAAGAGGCATTAGTCCTACAATTTGTATGCACAAGATCAACTTGAAGGATGGTGCTAAACCTGTACGAGAGGCCCAAAGAAGACTAAACCCAAATATGCAAGAGGTAGTTAAGAAAAAAATTCTTAAATTGTTAGAAGAAGGAATTATCTATCCTATTGCGGATAGTAAGTGGGTTAGTCCAGTGCATGTGGTACCAAAGAAATCTGGGATAACAGTTGTTAAAAATGACAAAAGTGAATTAGTGCCCACTAGAATAATTATTGGATGGAGAATGTGTATAGATTTTAGGAAACTAAATTTATATACTAAAAAGGATCACTTTTCTCTTCCATTCATTGATCAAATGTTGGAAAGATTAGCTGGGCACGAATTTTACTGTTTTCTAGATGGATTGTCTGGATATTATCAAGTACCCATAGCACCAGAAGATTAGAAAAAGACCACATTTACATGTCCTTTTGGGACATTTGCTTTTCGAAGAATGCCATTTGGGCTATGCAATGCCCCTGCCACTTTCCAGAGATGCATGATATCTATTTTCTCAAACATGGTCGAAAAATTCAATGAGATTTTCATGGACAATTTCTCTATCTTTGGAAACTCATTTGATGATTGCTTACATAAATTGACTTTGGTTTTAGAAAGATGCATTGAATGCAATCTCACCCTTAGTTGGGAGAAAAGTAATTTTATGGTTCAACAAGGGATAGTTTTAGGACATATAATTTCAAACAAGGGTATTGAAGTTGATAAGGCAAAAGTTGAATTGATTTCCAAACTACCTCCCTCTACATCTGTGAAGGGGATAAGAAGCTTCTTAGGACATGCAAGATTTTACAGACGATTTATTAAAGATTTCTCTAAAATAAGTCGTCCCTTATGTAACTTGCTATCAAAAGATGTTTATTTTAATTTCAACAATGACTGCCTTATTGCCTTTAATACCTTGAAAGAGAAACTAACATCTACCCCTGTTATTATGGCACCAAATTGGTCTTTACCTTTTGAAATAATGTGTGACGCTTATGATTATGCTATCGGAGCAGTCTTGGGACAAAGAATGGATAAGTGTTTGCATGTCATCTACTATGCTAGAAAAACACTCAATGATGCCCAAATGAATTATACCACCACTGAAAAGGAATTCTTGGCTATAGTGTTTTCTTTAGACAAATTTAGACCTTATTTAGTAGGATCTAAAGTGATTGTGCATTCTGATCATGCTGCTTTAAGATACCTATTAAGTAAACCAAATGCCAAGCCAAGATTAATCAGGTGGGTCTTACTCTTACAAGAATTTGACCTAGAAATCAAGGATAAGAAAGGCAGTGAAAACTTAGTAGCTGACCATTTGTCTAGGTTGATTTCTGACTTCAATTCTCTTAAAGATGAGAGTAATGAAGATATAGTTGAAACCTTTCTTGATGAACAGTTATTTTCAATAGGTCCGAACCCATGGTATGTTGATATTGTAAACTATCTTGCCACTGGTGTTTTGCGACCTAACACTTCATATCAGGACAAGAAAAGGTTTTTTAAAACTATTAAGGACTATTTCTGAGATGACCCTTATTTATACAAGATTGGTCAAGATCAAGTCATCCGTAGATGTGTACCTGAAGAAGAACATAAGAGCATTCTAACTTTTTGTCATGAACTTCTAAAATGATGGGTTGCTTCCCATCGAGCGCTTAGTTTAAAGTCTTAGCAAGACGTAACTTTATGGTGCTAAGGGTTACTCAGCCAAATGCAATCCATTTCAGCAATGTTTTTTGGTTCTTCTAAATAACGCTTCACACGATTCCCATTGATTTTGAATGTTTTTTGTGTCTTGGAATCCAATAGTTCTACTACTCCATGTGCAAATACCTAAACTATTTTGAATGGTCCATCCCATCTTGATCTTAGCTTTCCTGGAAACAATCTCAAACGAGAGTTAAATAAAAGAACTTTCATTCCAGGGTGAAGAGTCTTAGGAACTAACCTCATGTCATGATAGCGCTTAGTACGCTCTTTGTATAATTTGGCATTCTCATAGGCTTCGTTCTTAATTTCTTCCAACTCATTAAGATGGAGTAACTGTTTTTCTCCTACTTTATCTAAATCCATGTTTAACTCTTTAATTGCCCAGTAAGCCTTGTGTTCAAGTTCAAATGGAAGGTGGCACATTTTCCCAAAGATTAACCGGTAAGGGCTCATCCCAATAGGTGTTTTGTAAGCGGTGCGGTATGCCCATAAGGCATCATTTAACTTAAATGCCCAATCCTTCCTTGAAGGACGCACAGTGCGTTCCAATATTCCCTTAATTTGCCTATTACTTACTTCCACTAAACCAGAAGTTTGAGGATGATATAGAGTAGCTACTTTATGTGTGATGTTGTACTTGTTTAGTACTCCATCAAAGATCTTGTTACAGAAATGGCTACCTCCATCACTTATTATAGCTCTAGGCGTTCCGAACCTGTTGAATATTAAATCCTTCAAGAATTTAACAACAACATTAGCATCATTGGTTTTAGTAGGGATAGCTTCTACCTACTTGGATACATAATCCACAGCCACAAAAATATATTGAAAACCATTGGATGGGGGAAAAGGACCCATAAAGTCAATCCCCCATACATCGAAGAGTTCAACAACTAAATTAGATGTCAAAGGCATTTCATCTCTTTTGCTTATGTTTCTTGTTCTTTGACATCTATCACATTGTGCACAAAACATATGAGCATCTTTAAAAAGAGTAGGCCAAAAGAATCCAGACTGTAATACCTTACGGGCTGTCTTTTCACCACCAAAATGGCCCCTTAAGACTTAGCCAATGTATTAATAGACAAAGTCTTATAAGGATAGCGAAGCAAGATTACAATCCTTCCACTCATAGTGAGTGTAGTCCAAGATCTAGATTGGCCCCATAAGATCATGATCTTAAAGGATTACATCCTATGGAAAAGAAAATATACTCACCACTATTTCACACCTACAACAACCAAGATCCAAGATCACAAAATAGGCAAGTGTTACCTCAATGGTTTACTTCATGTGTAGAAAAGGAAACATGGCCGAACTCTTATTCCATACCCACAATGATAGTAATCTAGGATCACGGTAGTGGTAGAGGAGTGTAAGATCATTACTTCAATGAATCACATCTTTTGGGAAAAGAAACATGGCTCAATGCTCATTCCCCACCTATAATGACTAGGATCCAGGATCACGGTTGGCTACAATTATCTCAATGGATTACTTCTTATGTAGAAAAGGAAATAGGGCCTAATGCCCATTCCATACCCATATCGATTGTATTCTAGGATTAAGATGCATTGTCTAATTACCATGAAACAATTGTCCCAACGGATCACTCCCTATGTGGAAATGGAGGCTTTATAAACACCCCTCAAACCATCAACTCAATGGATCATAACTTGTGGAAAAGGAAAAAAGGCTTAATGCCTATTCCATACCCACAACAATTGTGATCCAGGATCACGGTAATGGTACTAATATTTTTCTTAATGGACTTATTCTTGTGTGGAAAACAGACCCAAGACATAACCATTCTAACACCCACAACAACAATGATCCAAGATCCAAGCACAAGTATTAGGAAAGGTATGCCATGGAACCAAAACAAGCACAACCACCTATACACCCAGGAAACTCCTTTCCAAATCAACAACTTTTAGGAAACTTCAAAGAAAAAGGTGGAGGCCACACTTCAATAAAAATTGTAGTCCAGAGAATGGTCATTGTTTACATAACTTAAGAAGCCTACCAAGCGAAGGGCTGAGAGAGTGATAGTCCTAACTACCCATTTTCAAAACAATTCTTAAGGCACATGGGAGAACTAGAAAACCCCCTAAGAACTTACAAAGTCTCAAAGAAAGTGGAAATTTAGAAAAGATGGAGTCCACACCACCCCTTTTCAAAAATATTCCTAAGGAACCTAGAAGAATAGAAAAACTTCACTAGAACTTAGGAACTGTAGGAGAAAATTGGGAGTCCATAGAAGATGGAGTCCAGACCATCCATTTTCAAAGAAAATCTATGATGTAGTTGAGAGAACTAGAAAAACCTTATAGAAACTTAGGGAATCTAGAGGAAAGTAGGAGTCTACAGAAGGTGGAGTCCTAACCATCCACGTTTAGAAAGTTTTCTAAGACACTTAGGAAGATCAGAAAAACTTCCCAAAACTTTGGGAGTCAAGAGAAAAAGATGGTGAATGAGTCTAACTCTTAATGAACAACTGTGAAAAGGAGATACAGACTCCATAGAGACTCATATCAAACTCGCAAGTAGTAGAAAGAAATAGATAATAGAAAATACAACATAAACAATATAAATAAATCAAGCAACATGTAGATTAATTTAATTTAGGAAGAAAAATAATTAGAAAGTAATGGCATGCAAAAAAAGAAGAAAAGAAAGCATGCAATAACCAAAAGAAGAAAAGGTTTTCATTAAGAGTTGAAATCTCATATGTTACGACATACACAAAATAGACTCATATTGTACTAACACAATAGTTGATCATACATAACATAATGATATAATAAGACAAACCCACATAGAACACCTACCTATGTGGTAAAATTATCGAGTTGCTTATGGCAACCATTCGGTAGTAAACAATTCAATGAAACTTAATAAATAGATACAACTCCATAAAACTATAAACACAAATACCTCTATTAGTTGGGACCACCCTACCCTTAGTATCTATTGCTACCCTCACTTGTTGCCTCCATAACAACTTGATTCGATACACAAATTTGGCTATCTGTTAGAGATAACACCACACATAATAGTGCAATCAATCATTAACGATCAGCAACGTGAAAAAAATGAGGTATCTATCTCAATCACAACCTACTAGTAAAAAATGTCTTAAGTACTCACCACTCAAGAATACTATTTCACTCTCATAATTATGTATCAAAAACACCGAATAACACTAAAGGTAATTTGTGAAACATAATCAGAAACATGATAAAAATTTAGGAAAGCCTCACTTGATTTTTCTAATTGCCACAACAGTAAATTTGGGGCCATTTATAGAAATTTTATTAGCTATCCAAGGGCCTCATTAACCCTACCTCGATAAGGGTAAAGCACTACCCGAAAAAGACAATACCAATTAGAGCCCGCCAGCGAGGGTAAGGAAGTGGTAGGCAAGCCAACTAGGTGTGAGTTTTCATTTTTCAAAAATTTCCAAGTAATTTTCCACAAATACCTATAAACAAAATGAAACAAAACCACAAAAACTCAACCTATGATGCACATGAAGAAAACCATTCCCTTGGTGTGTGTAAATAAGCTCATATACATAGTGTACCTATCTAAGTACATGTGTGCATTACTGATCATCAATAACCAACCTTACACAGAGGAAGAAAATACACTAATTAAAATAAAAAGACTTTGTGTTTCACACATGAGAACACCAATAAACACGCAAAGGACCTACAAGACTTACAATCTCCCTCTTTGGCTTTTTGTGGCAAAACACTACATAGTTAAGTATAGACACACATCAATATGAGATGATCAAGAAAATAACCAAAAGATGTTTGTTCTCATGAACAAAACATCGATGCACACCCAACACCCAGAACACACATATTTTGAGTGCATCCATCTTTTATACTCCATCAATCTTCATAATCAATACATCCACACACCACAAATGGAACTCCAAGGTGTCAACCTACACTTATAACCTACACACATGAAACTAACACATATTTGTGAATGCATCATGTATAAAAAACATGTAGTCTATCCAAATACTATTGTGTTACCCTCACACTAGTACACAGTAATAGGCTAAGCATAGTCAAAAATGCAACAAGAAATATTCATGTCACACAACTCTCCTTGACTTCATGAAACACTCCCCCTAAGTGAATGTAATTCAGGAAAAAACAAAAATGTAGTGCAATCTTATACTCACATCCTATGAAACACATAACATGTTAACAAGCACGGAGTTGTGTACATAAACTTCTCCCTCTTTTTGACAGAGGTAGTCATAGGAAAACCTCTGTATGAGGGAGCGAAAACATACAAGTATATAATAATCCAATCACTCATGAACCACAGTGGAGAAGATCAAAGAAATCACTAAACACCACGCAATATATGCACACGTAGAAGAACATAATTAGAAGACAATGAATAAACAAATTCTCATTAATAATAAGTTTTTGATTACAAGATTTTTTCAAAGAGAAATAACAATACATCAAAAACAACTAATAAAAAGCATCTCAGCACCTCCACCTTCTCCATCATCATCATCATCATCCTAGGCTACACTATATAAAGAACCATGATCCCTATGACCTGGAGGTTAAAGAAGATTGATGGGTAAATTAGTCAGAAAGAAATTGGTTCAAGGATGGATCGAGTTCTTCTCTATCAAAGTTTCTGAAAAGGGAGGCAAGAGATCAAATGGTAAATTCACTAGAAAGAGAATTGTGAGAAAAACCTTTGGAACTAGTAGGAGGAGGTCTGACGGAGGAAGAAGAGTGAGAAATGTCATAAAATATGGATAGAGGAGCAACATGATAAGAAGTAGCTTGAGTCTGAGCCCTCTAAATATGCAAGAATTCTCGAAAGAAGGTACACATCTCTACAAAGAGAGAAGAGATGTCATGATAAAGAACATAGAAATAGGAATCAAAGTGTGTAGAAGTAGAAATAGAAGCATAATGAGGAGAAATAGGATTAGAAGTACAGTGAGCTGACAAAGCGATGTTTTAAGAAGAAGTAGAAAAAGAAAAATAGGAAAGGTTAGAACGCTATAAATCTTGGCTAGAAGGAAAGTGTGAGAGTTGAAGAGCAATATGATTCTATATAGAGAAAGAAATTTTGGGGAATAGGGATTTTCCTCAAAAGAGATCAAAGAAGGATAATGAAGAGATGAGGGATTTAGGGTAGCAAAATAAAACAATGGTCCTATGGATCATTCCAGCAAGATCTATAATCTCACTATTACGAACAACATAGAGAAAGTGTCCTCTATATGTAATAGCGGAATGATAGGTGCAAGGATGAATGACAGTGCTTACAATATCATTGAGATGATTACCAAGTGCATTTTTATTTATTGTAAGGGAACCATGACCATAAACATGGCCAAGCTTAACCAATTAGTCATCCATATCAAAGATATTGCACTCAACAATCAAAAAGAATTCAGAATAAATTCTGAGAGAAGCAATATTCTTGAAATTGAAAGGGATGATGGAGAAAGATAGTTCATCAACATGAAGAAGAGATAATAATCAAAGAACATCATCTCTAGAGAAAGTAACACTTTTCCCTTTAAGGACAAGAATGGTAGAGAAGTCAGAAGGAATAAAAGAGAGAAGGATAGGTAAGTAAAGACGTGATCATATGAATAAGAAAGATTACAAAGAGATATCCGAGAGAGGTAAGAAAAACCTTTCTTGCATTAGAGGGAAGTCACTGGTAACCACATAATGCTCACAAATAATGAGAGCCTAGCGATGGGAGGGTTTTGCTAGCTCTACTTGCTTCTCAGAGGTGTTTCCAACTCTTTTAGAACATTTTGAGGCTATTTTGGTAAATAATTATAGGTTAGATGGGTAAATTTTTAGAGAGAACATAAGGTTAAAAAGTTTGAGGTGTGAACAAATAAATAGATATAGGAAAAATGGACTCTCGTCGACCCCTTTCCTACCACCTCACCAAAGTTTTCAATGAGACTTGAATGAGTGTGTAAAAAATACACCCTCGGCGAGCACCTCTGTGAAGGATAGCAAAGTTTTGATGAAAAAACCGGCATGCAATGTCGATCGTGCAAAATAATTTAGTTTTACATTTGTAAAACTCTCACAACTACACAAGTCATTTTATAGAAAATGACAAGTATACTCCCAAGGTCGATCTAAGGAAGGAATATATGTGGTTTTTAATTTATTATTCAAACTTTTAAAAATGAAATCAAATCCTAAACATCATGTCACGATATTTTGGTTTTTTTTTGTTTCTAATCTAATAACATAAAAAATAAACATAGATATGTATTCAATAAACAATAATACAAATTTTTATCATTCATAACAGTGAAGTATTTATGGATATAATAATTAAGTTAATTATGTTTGCTCATACTATTTAGGTTATTAAAGATAAAAATTGATATTTGTTATTTTTCTCTTTTTGTATAAAATTGTCCTTAGGTGGGGCCCAATTTTTTTTGTTTAATATTAATTAACTAATATTCTTAGGCGGGGCCTATTGATTAATTAAGTATTAAATTTCAGCTTTATTTCTAAGAAAATAGCAAACCATCGAATCACAACTTTAGGCGAAGTCACTTAATTAGACTTTATTCAAGGTGTACAAATTAAACCTAAGAATTTAATTATCCGAGTACTAAATTTCAAGTTTTAAAACCATTACTGTAAATATATTGTGATCAATACATTTTCAAATAATAGTTCTTATAAAAACTTTTCAAATAGAGCTTCACTCTAACTACCAGGCAATTGTAGCAAAAAATAAAATAGCACTACTCTAAATCACACCAGATAATTAAATCTTAAAATCTAATTTTCAGATTTAAGTTTGTGTTAAAAAATAATATATTTCTCTCTAACATCCATAATATAAAATCTTGCATAAAAAAATTAATTTATTTTATATAAATAGTTTACCTATTTAATATTTCGCAAGTATAACAACGTTATTATTATATCATATTTAAAAATAGACTGTCATTTTAAATTCAATCACAGACAAATTAAACATAACATATAAGAATAAAATATAAAAAATAACTGTAAAGAATTGATTTTAAAATTATACCTCAAAATAATCCTTACAGAACTTTGATGCTAATTATGTTGCTCGAAAACCTCTAAATGGATTTGCATTTCTATTTATTGAATCAAAAACTAAAAATATAAAAAAACATAGTTAGTTCTTCTCACAATGAGAAGAACTTTAAAATTAAAAAAAGAAAACTTTCAAGAGAGAAAAAGAGTTTATAGGTGAGGAAAAAGCCAAAAAAGGTGAGCACATATTTCAAAAATTGATTTTGGATGCTTTTGGACAGGATGATATGCATGTGCTGCGTTTATTTTTGCTACAGACAAGTGTTTGGTGTGGGCAAGCCCGTTCGGGACACGCCACGGACATGTACTGGCGAGCGCCAAAATTGGTGCTACGTGTGTTGGGCGTGTGTTGTGCATGCGCGGGTGTATGCTAAACGTGTGTGATGAGTGCTCAAAAAGTACTAAAATTATCATGATTTTATGCACGTTAATTAATTAAAAAGATATATATTTATATAAATCTATCTTTTCAGAATTATGGGTATTTTTATTATTTCTCAGGTATTTTTGCTTAAAAAAGTAACTTAAAGACTCAAAGAAAAATACCAGAGTTAATACATCACAAATATATTCATAAAGTAAATGAGGAAAAGTCAAAAAAAAGATGAAAAAAATGGGTCAAAAGGGCCAAAAATGTCAAAAAGGTGGAAATCGCACATGCACCCGCCTAGCCGAGTCGGCCAACTCGCGTGCCCAGCTGCACCGAGCAACGCGCACGCATCGCCCAGTTCACGTGGGCCGCATCGCCCACTCCGCGCACGCCTGCTCTCCATTCCGCGTGCGTCGTCGTGCCCCACACTGAATGACGTCAACAATATGATGTCATCATTCACTACTCCGCGTTTTGTCCATTTTTAATCATTTTTACGCCCACTTTTTATTCCTCTCCTCACCTATAAATACCCTCATTCTCTTCATAACAAAACACACCTCAAAACACCTCAAAAACATCTTTTTCTCTCTTTCTTTCACTCCATTTCTTAGTTTTTAGCTTTTCTTAGTTAGTTTTTCTTAGGTTTAAAGTTTTTCTCTTTTTGAGAAGAACTAATTATGTTTTGGTAATTTATTTGCTTTTTTATTCAATAAATGGAAATGCAAATTCCGTTTAGAGGTTTTCCAACAACAGGAATAACATCAAAGTACTATAAGGATTTTATTTTATTTACAGTTATTTTTTATGCTTTATTCTTATATATTAGATTTAATTTGTCTGTTATTAAATTTAACTTTACTGGCTATTTATAAACATGATATAATAATAATGTTGTTATGCTTGTGAAATATTAAATAGGTAAAAATCTCTAAAATGAATTAATTTTGTTTTTATTCAAGATTTTATATTAAGTATGTTAGAGAGAAATATATTATTTTTCATTACAAACTTAAATCTGAAAATTAAATTTTAAGGTTTAGTTATCCGGTCTCATTTAGAGTAGTGCTCTTTTATTTGTTGGTACAATCACTCAGTAGTTAGAGTTAAGCTCTATTTCAAAAGTTTTTATAAGAATTATTATCTGAAAATGTATTGACAACATGTATTCAGTAGTGATTTTAAAACTTGAAAATTAGTACTCGGATTACTAAATTCTTAGGTTTAATTTGGACACCTTGAATAAAGTTTAAACTGCCTAACCTCATCAAAGGTGGCATTTAAATGGTTCATTCTCAATCTCTTAGAAAAAGAAATTAATTTAATTAACCAAATTAGTTATCAACCCCACCCATAGGTGTTAATTGATTTGTTTAGTTAACAAAGAATATCTAACCCCACCAAAGGTGGTATTCATATAAAAAAGAGGGAATCAATAAATATCAATTTATATCTTTAATAACCTAAATATTATAGCAAGCATAATTACTTAGTTATTATATCCATAAATACTCCATTATTATAAATGATAAAAATTTCATCAATATTTATTGAATCCGTATGTATGTTTATTTTTAGGTTATTAGATTAAAAACACAAAACCCTAAAATATCGTGATAGGATGTTTAGGATTTAATTTCATTTTTAAAAGTTTGAATAATAAATTAAAAACCACATATATTCCTTCCTTAGATTGACCTTGGGAGTATACTTATCATTTTCTAGGAAATGATTCGTGCACTTGGGAGAATTTTATAAATATAAAACCAAAGTATTGGCAAGATCGGTGCACACGGATGGGGCAGATGGGTGCTGTGGCGTGCACAGACTGGGCGATGCGTGTGCATTGCTTGGCGCAGCTGGGCACGTTGTGCGCTTCGGCGGGTGCAGCTGGGCTGCTGCATGCGCTATTTCCTCCTTTTTGACATTTTTTACCCTTTTGACCCATTCTTTCCATGTTTTTTTGAATTTTCCTCATTTACTTTATGAATATATTTGTGATGTATTGCCTCCGATATTTTTCTTTGAGTCTTTAAGTTACTTTTTTAAGCGAAAATACCTGAAAAATAATAAAAATACCTATGATTTCGAAAAGATAGATTTATATAAATATATGATAAAATCATATAAATATATATATCTTTTTAATCAATTAATGTGCATAAAATCATGGTAATTTTAGTACTTTTTGAGCACTCATGAGTGTGCTAGCTGAGTGCATGGGGGTGTATGCTAGGCATTTTCTGGCTGCGTGTGGGTGTGTTCTAGACATGCACACAAGACTTCAGCAAGAATGGGTAGCTGCGTGTGGAATTTTGGCATTTTTGACATTTTTGACCGTTTTAACCCATTTTATCAATTTTGCCATCTCTTTGACTTTTCCTCATTTATTTTCTCAATATATTTGTCATGTATTGCCTCCAATATTGTTCTTCAAGTCTTTAAGTTATTTTTCAATGAAAATACCTAAAAAATAATAAAAATTCCCGTGATTTTGAAAAAATAAATTTATATAAAAATATGATAAAATCATACGTATATAAATCTATTTAATCAATAAAATTATATTAAAGCATAGTAATTTTAGAACTTATTAAGCACTCATCACAACCCCAAACCAGCTTCTTACTAGTCCCTTAGCAAGATAAGCGAAAAAACTAAAAATTAAACTATCCTAAATCACTTCTGTGGATTGACAAAGTTGCATTTAGCATATGAAACAAGTCTTTAAACCCTTATGTTGCCCTAGTGGATAAGTTTAAGTCTCGCGAGGGTTTTCAGTTATAATAACCACAAACATTAACAAAAAAAATGAAAACAAAATAAAACAAATAAAACAAGAAGTTAACTAAAATTTAAAATAAAGTAAAAAGACTAAAATTAAATAAAGAAATTAAATACAAAAATATATCATGCTTATAATCTCTTTTAAATTTCATAACTAAAATCTTAAATATAGATTATTTTAACTTCCTAAACATTCATGATTTATTATAATAATTAGTTGAAAATCATTTTCATATTTCATATCAAAAATTTAATTTCACCCAAACTTAGTATCAGGAATCCGAATTCGCTTCAACTCTATTCTTCATAAGTCAATGCTCTCAAAAACCCTAAATCCTATGAGCTCAAACACTCATACTAATTTTCATGCGAAAAAGTTGATGTATAGAAATGAACTAATATGTTCCCATATGTATAAAGAAGAAAGGCTCAAAGTGTTATTTTAACATTGATCACATGAAAGGAATCAAATGTAAGGATTTATAAAATATTATACATTACTTTCATGCATCAATCAAATTCATCGAATAAAAATATCAAGTAATATGCCTTTTAGAAAATGTAAGAAAATACAATGACTTCTTAAGGAATTACTTCTTATATTTTCTTTTGCATTAAACCATTTCTCACAACTATTTAAGCTTTGGGGTCATAATATATAGATTATACTATTCATTTTCTTTTCTTTCTTTCTCTTACATTCCTTTTTTATAAGAAAATCTATTTTTTAGAGAGTGGACCCATATACAGATTGTATAGTTTTTATATGGTAAGGTGAGTGGTTAATATTTGGCTTTTCTGTTATTATTTGTATATGTAACCCTAGATATAACTCCTTTTTAATAGAAGTCATAAATGAATGAAGAAAGGCATATTCTATCAATTTCTACTTAAATCATTTAATCTAAGCAAATGAAAAATAAATATATAACACTCCATTAAGATGTAAAAATCCAGACATTCAATGTTAAGTCTTATAGAGATCATCTAGTATTGCTGAAAAAATAAGAAAAGTGTTTAGAGTAGAAAAAATAATATTTATCACTCAAAAGAAAGAATAATGGGTTCAAAATATTTTTCAAAAGGGTAGTCTCTACTATTTGATTCCTAAACCTTGATTTTGGATTTAATATAATTTTCACACCTTATCAAAAAATACTAGTCATGATAAAAACTAACTAATTACCATACACTCCATGATATACTTTCAAAAATTAATCTAACAATGAAAAAGAATTAACTATTTACTTAAATTTGATTTTGATAACTCTGTGTTCTAGAGTTATTTTGTCCAATTTATTAATTATAATTGCTATATTCTTAAGGTTTTTAGTTAATTTTAAGTTTATAAATTATTATTTGGTGATAGATTTGTAAGAAATTATATTTTGAGAGAAAAGGAAACAATTTGAATTAAAAAAGGACTTAAATGCAAATAATAGAAGTTAAAAATTTAAACCTTTTTTGCGCAGAAAATGAGTCTCGCACTCGGATGGAAACAGGTGCATCACCCACCGTCATATCAAACGATGAACGGTCCAGATTGCTCGTGTTCTCCCCTCTCCACACAAGAGAGTCACAGAGTAGGGTCTACCAGCTGTTCTACATAGCCCAACACGTGGAATTCCCTACGATGCAGTCCACCAAAACTCTGTGCGCCCTTGCGTCTTGCACAACCCCCATACACCACATGTCATGCATAGTGTAAAAAAATTCAAAAAATTTCTCTATTGGCCCAGCTTATTTTGCACACCTCTTTTGTACTAATTTGGTGTGTATTTTTGCAAAAACACACAGAGAGCAAAGAAGGAGGAGGGGAGGAACTGCATTTATTTCCCTCATTTTTTTCGTTTTCTTTTTTGTTTGTAACACACACACAAATGTATTTTTTTAGTTGAATATTGAGTTAGCAACTCTTGAATATTGGGGCATTCTTGAAGACTATTATGTAAGACTTTGAAGTAGAATATTACTTGGAGATTGAGGAATCATTGAAGAGTTTCTTCTAATCCCTTTTTCTTTTGATTTAATTTTTCTTAAATGTCTAAATATTCTTGGATTGTGATTTCAATATTTGCTATGAGCTAAATTATTTGTTCTAGGTTTGCAATGTAGCTTACATTATGAAGCTTGAATTAATTATTTTGAATGATTTGTGGGATGTTTCTTTTAATTTGTTTATTCTATTTGTTCTTAATGACTTTGATTGTTGGAAGATAAATCAATTAATTTGTGAACCCTAATGAACTTGGAAAACAAATTTGTGTTTTGCTCTTGGATAGAATAACATATGTATATATGAATAGGAATATACCTTTATTGTATGTGTAGCTATTGAGAACTTTGAGCTTAATGAATCATTGGCAAATTTAATTCTCATAGGAATATAGTGAATTAATTTAGTGAGATATGTCTATTTATTATCGGAAGAGACATATAGATAAATTAAAAGTTCTTGGTTGACAAATTAAATGCGAGAACATAAATCAAGAGAAAATAATATGATTCAAGTGGATTAATTTGGTGAAATTATAATCCTAGAGTTTTCTTCAAGTGTTAATCTCATATATTGTTATTTAGAATTAGTTTTGTTTAACTCTATCCAAATATTGATTGTTTGGATAAAATTAGGTTGAGACAATTTTAGTACTTAACAAAGATTAGTAGCAAATCTCTGTGGGAACAATATCGTATTTATCACCTACTACTTATGACCGTGTATACTTGCATGTTGATGTTCTTTTAAGACACCGATAGATTTAAAGAAATGATAAAATTTTGTGAGAAATTTTTTAAAAACCAATCCTAAAATTCTAAAAATTACTTAACCATATAAATAAAATCAAACACAATAAAAATGAAAATGTGAATATAAAAATTTTAAAATTGTTAAAATTTTTTAAATTAAGTATAGTAACTTTACACCACCCCAACCTAGAACTTACATTGTCCTCAATGTAACAGTTATAAATTAAAGATAAAGAGAAAAGAGAAGAAAAGTTATCTATTTTTCGAGAATGTGCAAGTAGTAATGGAGAAATGCAGGTACATCAATCATGTTTATCATTAATGTTCACACAGACATATCATTGTGAACTTCTAATATCTCAAAAAATATTCTTAGTTTTAACAATTCTAAAATTATTTACATGCAATTAAACTAAAATAAACAAAATAAATTAAATAAATAAAAAAAATTACCTAAAATGATGGGTTTCCTCCCATCTAGCGCTTAGATTAACATTTTAACAAGACATAACTTGGGGATTTCATTTTAAGTAAACTAAATGTCCCCACGTCATTGAGTCAATCAAACCTACAAGTAGACAAGTTTGTCTACCTATACTTCTTAAGTCATACCCTATGGATTTTCAAAATTTTATTTATTTAAAACTAGGGACATGATTGTAGGTTTTAGATAACCCATGTCTAGGTGAAAGTCAAATAATTATGGCATAAAATGACATTTGTACCTAGATCTAACAAAGTAACTATCTCCTTTTGTCACAGATTGTGATTAAAAACTTTGACATTTTGGAGAGAGCTTCAGAATTTTTATTTTTTTTATTATAATATCTAAGTTAAATAACATAATCAGTATTAACCAAGAGTGCTCGCAGGAAAGAATGGTGGGAAAATTCCTCCTTAAAAACCATCCTCTTAGATAAGAAATTCTCCTAAGAAAGACTAGTGGCATAAAGGCTTCCAAGAAATAGTCTTCAAGACATAACTTCCTTAAATCTTTACTTTTCATGCTATTAAAATCTAAGTTAATTAAGTTAAGTAAAAATTTAAGTTAATAAATTAAGTTAAGTGAAAATCTAAGTTAATCAAGTTAAGTAAAAATCTAAGTTAATTAAGTTAATAAATTAGGTTAAGTGAAAATCTAAATTAATTTAGGTAAAACTCTAAGTTAATTAAGTTAAATAAATTAAGTTAAGTAAAAATCTATGTTAATTAGTTTTTATTTTATTTTTTAGAGCTCATTATTTAAATAAGTTTTTTTTTAATTTTTTTATAATTTCTTTTTAAATTTTTTTTAACTCAAAATAAAAAAAATCACAATTATTTACAACACAACAAGTTTTTAAAATTTTGATAAATAATTTAAAAGCATTATTCCTTCCCCTGCAACGACACAAAAACTTTGATGAAAAAAATCGGCATGCAATGTTGATCTTACAAAATAATTTGGTTTTCTATTTGTAAAACTCTCGGAAGTGTACGAATCATTTTATAGAAAATGATAAATATACTCCCAAAGTCTATCTAAAGAAGGAATATATGTGGTTTTTAATTTATTATTCAAATTTTTAAAAACAAAATTAACATAGATATGAATTCCATAAACATTAATACAAATTTTTATCATTCATAACAATGAAGTATTTATGGATATAATAATTAAAATAATTATGCTTACTCATATTATTTAAATTATTAAAGATATAAATTAATATTTGTTAATTTTCTCTTTTTGGTATGAAAGTATCCTTAGGTAGGGCTCAAATTTTTTTATTTAATATTAATTAACTAATATCCTTAGGGAGGTCCTATTAATTAATTATGTATTAAAATTCAACTTTATTTATAAGAAAATAGAAAATCATCAAATCACAGCTTTAGGTAGAGTCAGTTAATTAGACTTTATTCAAAGTGTCTAAATTAAACCTAAGGATTTAATTATCCGAGTACTAACTTTTAAGTTTTAAAACTATTACTAAAAATATATTGTCAATATATTTTCGAATAATAGTTCTTATAAAAACTTTTGAAATAGAACTTCACTCTAACTACCGGGCGATTGTACCAACAAATAAAAGAGCATACTCTAAGTCACACCAGTTATTTAAACCTTAATTTTTAGATTTAAGTTTTTAATGAAAAATAATATATTTGTCTAAAACATTCTTAATATAAAATCTTGAAAAAAAACAATATCAATTTATTTTATAGAAATGTTTTAACTACTTAATATTTCACAAGCATAAAAAATAACTGTATATAATTCATTTTAAAATTATTCCTCAAAATAATCCTTACAGAATTTTGATGCTAATTCTGTTGGCTGAAAAACCTCCAAATAGATTTTTGCATTTCCATTTATTGAATCAAAAACTAAAAACTAAAAAAGAAGAAAACTTTCTAGAGAGAGAAAGAACTAAGAAAATTGTGTCTTACAATGGGAGGAGAAGGTCATTTTATAGGTGAGAAAAAGACCAAAAAAGGTGAAAAAATATTTCAAAATATGGTTTTGGATGCATGTGGGTCGCCAAATTTGAGGCAGATTGGTGTTTGGTATGCACAAGACACAACGCAGGCATGTGTTGGGGCACACGGGACACGATGTAAGTGTGTGCTCATTGGGTGTGGAATTTCAACATTTTTGACATTTTTTACCGTTTTGACCCATTTTGTTCAATTTTTCCTTCTTTTTAACTTTTCCTCATTTCTTATCTCAATATATTTGTGATGTATTGTCTCCAGTATTTTTCTTCGAGTCTTTAAGTTATTTTTGAACAAAAATACCTAAAAAATAATAAAAATACTCCTGATTCTGAAAAGACAAATTTATATAAAAATATGATAAAATCATACAAATATAAATCTATTTAATCAATTAAATTACATTAAATCATAATAATTTTAGTATTTTTAAGCACTCATCTAGTTCCATGAAAAGTCCCAAATAACATATAGGAGAAAGAAAGTGAAAAGGAGTGCTAAACTAGAAAACACAATATTTTTTTTTGAATTTTCAAAAGTAAAGACTAAAAAATTAACACAAATAAATATCAAACAAATATGGTAAAGCATACAAAAAAAATATAGAAATACTACAAGAAATAGAGAGAAAATAAATAATCATTTCAACCCATACTGATCATAAGAAAGAATGATCAGACTGTATCCCTTTATTTAAATAGTTTATGAGGAAAAATAACGTCAAAGTACAACTTTGTTTCATATGAGCATACACTGTATGAGGCATTGGAGGAATAGTTTTTTGAAATCCCCATACACACATCTATGAATACTTTTAGATGAAGTTTTCGTCCTTTCTACATTACGTCTTATATGTATAATACATCCTAGTTGAAAATGCTCGGGTAAGCCATAATAGCTATACCCTAAAGAAACAAAGGAGGGAGAGAAATGAGGAGAACTTAGAGAGGTACTCCAGACATATCTGGGACACTACCTAACAATATGGCCAGTAATGCCACAAAGATGGCATGAACATGTAAATGAGTGAGAGAATCTAGGTCTCTAACTTTACGAGTAACATGTGGAGGGGAAGAAGAAAAAAAAAGCACTCACATTAACTCTCACGCAAGGACAAGAAGTTAACTTCCCACAATTGGGTCTCAGGTGCTCATATTCACCACAATAGTGACACATAGGAGAAAAAGTTATAGGTAAAGGCAAGAGATTGTAACTAGTGTAATGGGAAGAACTAGAAATAGGTGAAGTGTTCACCTTGCTATAAGAGGGAGGTTGAGATGCAGTAACAGACTTACCTTTTGGGAAAATGATGAAAGAGTTCATCTTGGGGTTTTGAGTAATAGATTTTTGATAAACAAAAACCTAGTAGTCAAATGTTGTAAAATTTTAATAGCTCACAAGTATTCGAATTACTTTGTAAAACATGAAAAATATACTTCCAAGTTGGTTTCAAAAAGAACTATATGATTTTAAATAATTTAACAAAATTCTTAAAAACAAACCTAAACAAAATGTCACAGTAGTTTGGGTTTTCAAAAATTTAATCTACTAAAATAAAATTAAAGGATAAGAATTGTATAAAAAATATTAGGAAAATAACCAATTAACATATAATGGAGAATTTATGGGATATATTAGCCACTTAACCATGTTTGTTTAAACTTAATTAGGTTATTAAAGATATAAATTGAGGTTATTTATTTTTTCTTTTTTGTATGAAAAGTTAATTTGGCGAAGATCAATTTTGATGTTAATCAAATTAATTAAAGTATTTTGATGAGGATCACTAACTGATAATATTAAATTATGCTATGTTCCTAAGAAATTAACAAAACATTTAAATCAATGCTTTGCTAAGCTATTATTTTAAATACTTATTCAAGGTATCAAAATTTGATCCTAAAATCTAACTTTAAGATTTTAAATCTATTATGAAAAATATGTCATCAATATATTTACTAGTAATAAATTTTGTATAAATATTGAATAAAGAATTAAACTCAATTTATTTTATAAAAATATTTATCGATATTAATATTTCACAATTATAACAACATAGTTAATATCCTATAGTAATATTCAGTAAGACATACTCAAATTTAATAAATGATCAGTATATCAAAAATAACATTAAAAAAGATACATAAAATTAAAACTATAAATAAATCAAATACAATTAAAATCAATACCTCAAATGTATTATTCAGTATACAAAACTTTAGTACCAATCTATGATCTAGAAAACCTCTAAAAAAGATCTGCCTACAATGTTTATTGAATCAAAACTACTACATAAAACTAAAGAAAATAAAAATTCTTAAGCTACTGCAAATTCTCAAATAGAATTTATTTTAAAATTTTGAATTCAAGCTTTGAATTTTTGTGAAGAAAACAAAGAAATGGAACTACTTTTGTAGCTGAGGGAAAGGATAGAAAAAGGGAGAGTGAGGAAAAAATCATTGCATACCACTGCCTTCTTCTATCCACATTGCTGCCTACATCACATTTGGTATCTGTGAAATCATTTCTGGAGAAGGTCATGCCATGGAACAATATCTCCACCATCATGTCCCGTATTAAACTGATTTTCTTCATTTTCTTTTCTTGTTTTCTCCCTTGCAAATTGGTTGGAACACATGTAAGATTTACATGTATTATTCTTTTATTCTTCTAAGTTACAAATGAATGTTTTAGGCATGATTTCTTTGAGTGGTTATCTTTTGAATAAATTTGAATCTAAAAGTACCTAAAAAGCAACAAAAAATACTTATGATTCTAAATACATAGATTTTCTTATATAATGATAAAATTATGCAAATTTAAATTTATTTTTAACATTTAAGTTCAAATAAATCAAAAAATGTTAGTGATTTTTAAGAACTCGTCACATTCCCCAACTAGCTTTTTGCCAGTCTCTAGCAAGAAAAGTGAAAAACTAAAAACAAAAGCTAAAATAAATAAATTAAACTAACCCAAATAATTTTTTTACATTTTTAAGCAATCATCATAATGGTATGAAGGATTACATATCCATATGCAATTAATTTTTGCTATTTTATATTCTATTTCTATATAGGGCTTCACATGATACCCATTTACCTTGAATGTTCCTTATGTCTTAGGATTCAATAATTCCACCACACCATTTGGAAATAATGGTGTAATTGTAAATGGTACACCCTATCTTGATTTTATTTTTTCAAGAAACAATCTCAAATGAGAATGAAATAAAAAAAACTTTCTTTTTAGGAAGAAAAAACTTACCAACTAGCATTTTGTCATGATAGCGCTTAGTGTGCTCTTTGTATAACTGTGCATTTTCATAGACTTTATCCCTAATATCTTTAAGCTCACTAAGTTAGAGTAGCCCATATCAAAAATTTCATTGAAAAAATGGCTCCACCTATCACTAATTATTGCTTAAGGCATCCCAAGCATGCTAATATTGAATCATTCAAAACCTTCACAACAACATTAGCATCATTTATTTTAATGGGTATAGCTTCTACCCACTTGGACACATAATTAATAGCAACCAAAATATATTCATTACCAATAGATGGAGGAAATTGATTGATGAGTGCTTAAAAAGCACTAAATATACCAAGTTTTAATGTCATTTAATTAATAAAATAAATTTGTATTTGCTTTATTCTATTATATTTTAGATAAATTGATTTGTTCAGATTAATGGATATATTGTAATGTTTTGCAAGCATTTTAATATGCTTGGACTTAATTTCGAGTAATACTCTTTTATTTTAGATTTAATTATTTGGATATTTAGAACAAAACTCTATTTTAAAGGGTTTTTTTACAAAGAATTATTATTTGAAAATGTATTGACAACATATTTTCTTAAATAGTTTTAAAACTTTAAAGTTGTTTTTCAGATAGTTAAATTCTTAGTTTAATTTGGACATCATGAATAAAGTCTAATTAACTGAATCCGCCTAAAGGTGTGATTAGATGGTTTGATGTTTTCTTATAAATAAAGCTAAAATTTAATACTTAATTAATTAATAAGTCTCATCTAATGATATTAATTAATTAATTAATATTAAACAAAAGAATTTGAGCCCGTCTAAGAATACTTTCGTACCAAAAATAGAAAATCAATAAATATCAATTTATATCTTTAATAACTTAAATAATATCAGCAAGCATAATTATTAAATTATTATATCCATTATTCTCCACTATTTATGAATATATTAATTGCATGAGTTTTTGTTGAATCCATGTCTATCTTTATCTTTATGCATTAGATTCATTTTTTCAAAAACCAAATCATTGTGACAGAATGTTTAGGGTTAATTTTGTTTTTAAAATTTGAATAATATTTAAAAATCATACAATATTACTTCCTTGAATCAACTTTTAAATATACTTATCATTTCCATAAATGATTCATACACATACGAAAATTAATAAAATTTAAAATTAATAAATATTTATGAAATCGATATTATCCCCAATTTTAATCACAAGTATTTGGCATCGTTGCCGAGAAACTAATGGAGATTTTTATATCATTATCAAATCTTAAAAAATTTATGTGATGTAAATATTGTGATTTTTATTTTTAGAATTTAATTTCAAATCAAAAATCAAATAAAAAAATCTAAAAATATATTAGATTTGAATATTAAGTTCATAAACATAAAAAAAAATATAAGACAGAATTTAAATTAATATCTAAATTCTTTATCACACACATTAAAAAATCATAAATAAAATATATTAATTTTAAATTTAAATTTAAATCTTTAAAAAAAATATAAAATTTTGAATAAATATTTATGATTTACTGTTCATAAAAAATAATAATAAATATTAAATTTAAATTAATTTAATTTAATTATTAAATTTTAAAAATCCAAATAAACAATAAAATAAAATAAAATAAAGAAATTTTGAAAAAGCAGTTTAGAGACTATTTAAGGAAATTTGAATAGTAAAATATAAAATTTTTAGATCCGAGAAGAGTAAATCTGAGAATAGTAATTTCATCAAAAAAATAAAAATAAAAAATATAATTTAAATTTGAATTTAATTTCAATTTAAAATTTATAAATAAAATAAAAATTAATTTTTAATTTAATTTTTATTTTAAATTTTATTATCTAAATAAATAAATAAATATTAATAATTAATTAAATTTCAATAAATAATATTTAATTAATTAATTAAAAAAATTGGAGTTCATAACGAACCCAGTTTGGCACGACATAGAAAAACAATTCTCTTGACACCATTAAAGAAAAAAAAATAAAACTAATTCTGTAATAGTATGAAATGTAAGATCTAACAGAATTTTGTCTAACAGACTAGTTATTGAAAGCCTTTGTGCCACTAGTATTTTCTCGAAATGTTGCTCTGTTTAAGATGATGGTTTTTAAAAAGGCTTTTCTCTACTATTATTTCCTACGAGCACTATTGATTAATATTGATTATATTATTTAACTTAAAGATTAACTTAACTTGTTTGCCTAGTATTTTTGTACTAAATTCTATGTATATTTTCTCTAAATTTTTGTATATTTGTTTTATTATTCTTTTTCTTTTTAGTTGACAAGTGTTTTAAATTTATGCTTTCAATAGCCTATACATGGTAGAAGATCCTTAGGAAAACCTCTTACACCATACATAGATAATATTCATAAATATAAACAATTGTCCATGAGATTGGATTCTAACTATTAGCCTATTTTTTAGCAACACACAGAAATAAGCCTTAATCCTCCTCCACAACAAATAGAAATGAGAGAAACCCACGTGTTAGGAAAACAACCATGAAGGAGTTTGCACGACAATTTCCTCTATCCAACTTGGTAAGGCTACTCAGAATTATGAATTGAAAAATGTTCATTTGTCTATGCTTTCTTCATTTCTCGGGCTGCCTAATAAAGACTCACTATCTTTCATTAGGGACTTTTATTCAATAGTCCAAACTTTTCCCCTCAGTGCTCTTACCGAGGACCAATTAAGAATGAGGTGTTTTCCCTACACCTTAAAAGACAGGGCCAAGGTATGGTTAATGTCACTTCCTCCAGGTTCTCTGATGTCTCGGGATGAGATCTACAACAAATTCATGGGAAAATTCTACTCCCATCAGAAGATAATAGAGTTAAGTATGAAGATTGCTACTTTCTCTCAGATGGAAGGAGAGCCTTTACATGAAGCTTGGGAGAGGTTCAAGCTCCTTCTCACTCAATGTCCCCATCATAGCTACCCTCTAGAGTTGCAAAACCAGTTCTTTTATGATGGACTCACGTAGCAATGTCAGTTCATCATCTACAACGCTGCTGGAGATGCAATGGGAGAGAAGACTACCTTAGAGACTTACAATCTCTTTGAGATGTTAGGTGATAACTCCCAATAGAAGAGCACCAGAGTTAGACGGGTTGGAATTCATGAAATAGATTTCAGTACCAAGTTACAACTATAGCTTACACAATTGAAAAAGCAAGTTGTGCTTCTCTATACACAAGCCATTTCCAACTTAGAGAAATGTGGCCTGTGTAACAATCAGGGACATGGTGCTAATGCCTATCCATTTTAAGGAGAAGAAAATGTTGGACTTGAGCAAGTCAATGTATTGGAAAGCTACCAACCAAGACCCAGATATGATTCCAATGCAAACACTTATAATCTTGGGTGGAGGTATCATCCTAATTTCTCATGGAGGCAAAACAACCCTTCATTTGTTCAAAATTCAAACCAATAGGGCCAGTAATTCCACCACCACCAACAACAAAATCTTCCTAGCAAGCCAACCTTGGAGGATAACTTGAATGCTTTTTGAGACATTATATCTTTAAATTGTTGGAATCTCATGTGTAACGTCTTACTAAAAAACAATAAATTTTAGTCCTGAATTGGAGGTTACCCATTTTGTTATATCGTTCATGTAATCATATTTATTTTAATAAAAGAGAATTTTTTTAATTTTTCATTATTTGATTTATGTTCTTTAAATTTTTGTATAGTATTTAATTTTCTTTTTTGTATAGTAGTTTTCTTTTACTTCTGATATTACATAGATAAAACTTAGGTACCCTGCATTCTTAAAACTCTAAACTTAGTCTTAGCATATAAAAAGTAAGAAATATTTTTAAACGTTATATTTTTTATTCAACTAAGATCCCTTTAGAAGCTCAACATTGATAATCAAGAAGAGGAGATTCATTTTCAAGTATGAGAAGTCATGGAGATGTTAAAGCTAAGCGAAAATTGATGAAGGAATACGCAATGCCAATCGTTGGCAATGCTACTTCTAGCATACAATTGCAAGAGGATGCAAGGAATTATGAATTGAAAAAGATTCATCATTCACTATTGCCTTCCCTTTATGGTATCCCTAATAATGACTCTTTAAATTTCATTTGAGATTTCTATGCTATTGTACAAACCTTTCCACACTAGGGAATTGATGAAGATCAACTTTGGATGAGGTGTTTTCCATACACCCTCAAGATAAAGCTTGGCCATAGTCCATGACTCTACTATCGAGTTCTTTGACTACTTGGGAGGCATTCTACAAAAATTTTATGGGTAGATTGTATTCCCATCAAAATACTACTAACATATGGGCAAAGATAGTGGATGAAGAGCCCTTTCATGAAACTTAGGAAAGATTCAAACTTTTTTTCATCCAATGTCTACACTACCATAGCTTTCCATTACAGTTGAAGAACCAGTTCTTTTATGATGGATTGACACTATAGTGTCAAAACATGGTTTATAATGTTGTTGGAGGAGCTATAAGAGAAAAGATCGTAGCAGAAACCTTTGAGCTTTATGAGTTGTTGGGTATTAATTCCCAAAAAAAGAGTAATATACAAAGAAGAGCAAGAGTCAATGAAGTTGGCTCCAAGAATGAAATGGCTTTGCAACTTGCTGAATGTCACTACCAATCAATTGTCAAAATAAGAGGTATGTTAAGTTTGTCGTTCAATCGGGCATAATGCTAATAATTGCTTATATGCTTGTGATTCTAGTGGTGATGCCAGGGAGGAAGTCAATTCTTTTTAGAGGTATCATCATAACATATATAATCACTCTAACCATTCATTGGTATCAAACAATTACCAAACCTACACCCAATTCCAATAAAAACTCCAAATGAAAACCACACTTATCCACTAAATCAATCTTTTAAGCCAATCTTAGAGGATAACTTGAATACTTTTATTCAAGTTAGTTATGACAACCAATGGATGAATAATCAAAGGTTGAGCTCCATAAAGGCTTCGGTGAAAAGGATTGAAGCAAAAGTTGGGCATCTAGCTAAGTAAATGAAAAAACAAGAACCAAGAAGATTGCCCAGTCAAACACAACAAGCAAAGGATGTAAGAATTCTTCGAAGTGATAAGATAGTTAATAAAACTTTACCTAAAATTTCTAACGATCTACCTATTAGTTTTGGTAATGAAGAAGATGAAATTTTAGTCTCTCAAGAAGGAGAAATGAGTGCTAATCTTGACAAAACTTCTAAGAATAATGTTAAGGAGTCACCTGACGTTCCTAAAATTCAAAAGATAGTAGAACCACACCAACTGCAAGTACCGTTCCCACACTGCCTGAAGGAATCCAAAAAAGATAAGCAATTATATGATCTTTTTAAAATGCTTTCTAAAGTAAATATTAATTTAACTTTGTTTGAAGTGATTATGAATGTGCCATCATGTGCTAAGTTTTTCAAGGAATTGAACACTAAGAAAAATATGTATGAACTTAATGAATGAGTAGTAGTATCAGAAATTTCTAGTGTTGTGCTTCAACATTAATTTCCCCCAAGTTTAAAGACCCTAGAAGTTTTATCATAAACATAACTATGAGGGATAGGAAGATGGCTAGAGCAATGCTTGATTTAGGAGCTAGCATAAATTTGATGCCCTACTCTATATTCTTACATTTAGGTCTAGGAGACCTAAAACAAACAACTATGTCCCTTCAACTTGCGGATAGATCTCTTAAATATCCAAAGAGAATAGTTGAGGATGTGCTGGTATAAGTAGAAAAACTAATCATACCTGTTAATTTTGTGGTTTTGGATATGTAAGAAAATCTAGTCTTGGATAGAGAACACATAATACTTATTGGTAGACCATTTATGGCAACTACTAAAACTATTATTGATGTTCAAGATGGAAATATGACAATGAAACTCTTAAGAGAGACTATTCATTTCAAAGTCTTTGACTCTTCACCTTTTCCTTCTATTTCTGCCATTGATGATTTTTTTAACGTTGATCATTTGGATAATCTTGTCCAAAGTACCTTTCTTCAAGATAGAATAGAATACAAACTAGAAATAACACATATACTTGAAAAGTTAGAAGAAGATCTAGATGAGGAGATTGAGAGGTACCTTGAAATTTTAGATAGTGTTCAACCAATAAGAAATCCTACTACACCCTTAAATCTACCTAGTTTCCTATCTGGGAAAGAGGCCAATCCACTTGAACTTGAACTGAAAAACATACCTAGGCATTTAAAATATGTGTTCTTAGGAGAAGGAGAAACTTAACTAGCGATAATTTCTTCAAATTTGACTAAAACCTAGAAAAAAGAACTCATAAAGTGCTTAAGAACTTTAAAAAATCCATAGGTTAGAGTATCGGGGATATAAGAGGCATTAGTCATACCATGTGTATGCATAAGATCAATTTGGATGACAGTCTTAAACCCGTAAGAAAGGCCCAAAGAAGACTAAACCCTATCATGTAAGAGGTGGTTATGAAATAAATTCTTAAACTCCTAGAAGTAGGGATCATTTACCCTATTGCTGACAGTAAATAGGTTAGTCTAATGCATGTGGCACCAAAGAAGTCTGGAATAATAGTCATTAAGAATGATAAAAGTGAAATAGTATCCATAGGGATAATCACTAGATGAAGGGTGTGTATAGACTTTAGGAAATCGAATTTATACACTAAAAAGGATCATTTTCCTATTCTATTCATTGATCAAATGCTTGAAAGATTAGTTAGGCATGAAGTTTACTATTTTCTAGATGGATTTTATGGATACTATCAAGTACCCATAGCACCTGAAGATTAGAAAAAGACCATATTTATGTGTCATTTTGGGACATATTCTTTTAGAATAATGCCATTTGGGTTATGCAATACCCCTGCCACATTCTAGATATGTATGATGTATATATTCTAGGACATGGTAGAAACATTCATTGAAGTTTTCATGGATGATTTTTCTATCTTTGGAACTTCATTTGATGATTGCTTACATAAATTGACTTTGGTTTTAGAAAGATGTATTGAATTCAATCTAACCCTTAGTTGGGAAAAAATTCATTTTATGGTTCAACAAGGGATTGTGTTGGGACATGTGATTTCAAACATAAGTATTGAAGTGGATAAGGCTAAAATTGAATTTATTTCCAAACTTTCTCCCCCTAAATCTATAAGAGGAATAAGAAGCTTCTTAGGACAAGCAAGATTTTACAGATGATTTACTAAAGATTTTTCAAAAATAAGTCATCCCCTCTATAACTTATTCTCAAAAGATATTTATTTTGACCTTGATGAAAAATTTCTTATCGCCTTTGATACTTCAAAAGAAAAGTTAACAACTACTCCTGTTATTATGACACCAAATTGGTCTCTTCCTTTTGAAATAATGTGTGATGCTTCTGATTATGCAATTGGAGCAGTTTTGGCACAAAGAGTGGAAAAACGTTTGCATGTCATATACTATGCAAGAAAAACACTCAATTATGCCTAAATTAATTATTCTACCATTAAGAAAGAATTTTCGGCTATTGTGTTTTATTTAGACAAATTAAGGTCTTACTTAGCCAGTTCAAAAGTAATCGTGCATTTAGATCACGCTGCTTTGAGATACCTATTAAGTAAACGGATTGCAAAGCCAAGATTAATCAAGTGGATCTTAATCTTATAATAATTTGACTTAGAAATCAAATATAAGAAAGGTAGTGAAAACTTAGTAGCTGACCATTTATCTAGGTTAATTTTCTGACTTCAATTCTCTTGAATGTGAGAGTAAAGAAGATATAATTGAAATCTTTTCTGATGAACAGTTATTTTCAATAGGTCTAAACCCTTGGTATGTAGATATCATTAAATATCTGGCCACTGGTGTTTTGAGACCCGACATTTCTTCTTTGGAAAGGAAAAGGTTTCTAACTTCTTACAAGCAATACTTTTAGGATGACCCTTATTTATTCAGAATTGGTAAAGATCAAGTCATCAGAAGGTGTGTGCCTGAAGAAGAACATAAGACCATTTTGAAATTTTTTCATGAACTTTATTGTGGAGGCCTTTTTAGTGGTAAGAAAATTTCCCTAAAGGTATCACAGTCTGGATTCTATTGGCAAACTCTTTTCAAAGATGCTAATATGTTTTGTGCACAATCTGATTGATGTTAAAGAACATGAAACATAAGCAAAAGAGCTTAAATGCCTTTGACATCTAATTTAGTTATTGTACTCTTTGATATATAGGGGATGGACTTTATGGGCCTTTTTCCCCAATCCAATGGTTTCAAATATATCTTGGTTGCTGTAGATTATGTATCCAAATGGGTAGAAGTTATACCCACTAAAACTAATGATGTAAATGTTGTTGTGAAATTCATTAAGAATTTGATATTTAGCAGATTTGGGATACCTAGAGCAATGATAAATGATGGAGGTATCCATCTTGGCAATAGACTCATTGATAGAGTACTGAAGAAGTAAAATGTTTCATATAGAGTGCAAACTCCTTATCATCCTCAAACTTTCAATCAAGTAAAAGTAAGTAATAGGAAAATAAAGGGAATTTTAGAATGCACCATGCGTTCTTCAAGAAAAGACTAGGTAATCAAGTTGAAAGATTCCTTATAGGCATACTGCACAACTTATAAAACACGAATTGGGATGAGCCATTACCGGTTAATCTTTGGGGTAGTATGCCACCTTTCTATTGAACTCAAACACAAGGCTTACTGGGAAATTAAAGAGCTAAACATGGATTTAGATAAAGAAGGAGAAAAATGGTTATTCCATCTTAAAGAGTCGAAGGGATTAGGGACGATGCCTATGAAAATGCAAAGTTATGCAAAAAGCATACTAAAGGCTATCATGACAAGATGCTAGTTCCTATGTCTTTTCTTCTTGGAATGAAAGTTCTTTTATTTAACTCTCGTTTGAGATTATTTTCAGGAACATTGAGATCAATATGGGATGGACCTTACACAATTTTCCAAGTTTCATATGGAGTAATAGAGTTATTGAATCCAAAGACGCAAAAAACTTTCAAAGTCAATTGGCACCGTGTAAAACCTTATTCAGAATGAGAATACAACATGCCTGATGTTGATTATGTATTGATAAATTGATCCTCAACACCATGAAGATGCGTCTTGCTAATATGTTAAACCAAGCGTTGGATGGGAGGCAACCCATCACTGTAAGTAATTTTTCTTTTATGTAATTTTATTTAATTAGTTTCTTTTATGTTTATTTATTTTATTTTAAGCATTAACATAATTAACATTTTTAGATGTGTTAGAATTTACACTACTACAAAAGGGGTATTTAAGTCGATATGTAAAGTCAGTTTTTGGAAAAACTGACATAATGAATTTAAAGTTGATTCGATGGTGAACAGATGCTATCCACGTAGCGCAGCATAGCGTCGGTTGACAACTAGAACCGACGCTATCCATGTAGCTTAACGTCGGTTCACCATGTCAACCGATGATATCCGCATGGATAAATTCTTTTCTTTTCTTTCTTCTCCAGACAGAAACTATTCCAAGCGTTGCATAACTCTCAAAAACCCAAAACCTCCTCCACTTCTTCTCCACTCTTTCTCATTTTCTGGCCACCTACGACCACCATTTCCAGCACCGGTTAGTGGCTTTTCTTCCTCTCTAACTAATCTTTTAGATCCTCTATTTTTTTAAGCGAAATACTCAAAAAATTTATACCCATTTCTCACTTACAAAACACCATTTTTTCTTCATTTCCTTCATTTTGTCACTTCATTTACTCTTGTAAGTATTTTTATTAATTCTACGCACTTATTATTCATATTTTTTCTGTTATTATGTGTTGTTATTTATGTGTATAATTTTTTGTATTATATATGTAGGTTTGTATTATAACATCAGGAGAAGAATACACCATGGTAATTTTTCTACTATTAATTAATATTTTAATTTTTAATTATTTGTATTATTTAAACTATTTGTAAAATAGATTTTTTTTCCTGTTGTTATTTAGTGATCGAATACAGGTTTTAATTTGAGTATAATAGAAAATGAGTAAATTTTGTAAAAAAAAATTAAATTAAATTTGGTTCGCTGAACCGACTTTAATACTCCTTTTTGTAGTATTGTTACAGTATTTGGTCTGTGAGCATAATTTTTTCAAGTTGATGTTGATTGCATCTTGTTTTCCTCGTCAAATCATTAATACATCAAACATATCGATAACTTTTCTAACTCTATTCTTGCTACTTACATTTCTTAAATATTGAGGACAATGTAGATTCTAAGTCGTGGGTGGGTATATAAAAGTTACACATTTTACACTTTTTTTTCTTAGATAATTTAAACAATTTTCACATATTTTTATTCATTACTTTTATTTGTAATTTATTTATTTGAATTTATTTGTTTAGTATTTTTTAGTCTTTTTAGAGTAATTTTAAAAAATTTCACAAAAATTGATCATATCTTAGAATTTAATTTAAACGATGATTAAGCCTTTTTGCATTATTAGATTAATTTTCAAAAATATATTATGAAGTAATGTGATAATTAGTTAGTTTTTGTCATGACTAGTATTTCATGATAAGATGGAGAAATTATATTAAACCCAAAATTAGTATTTATGAATCAAATAGTGGAGACTACCCTTATAAGAAATATTTTGAGCCCGTTATCCTTTATTTTGAGTGATAAATATTATTTGTTTCTACTTTAAACACTTTTCTTATTTCTTTAGAATTATTAGATAATCTTTATAGGACTTAGTATTGAATGTTTGGATTTTTACATCTTAATGAAGTGTTATATATTTATTTTTCATTTGCTTAGATTAAATTATTTAAGTAGAAATTGATAGTATATGTTTTTTTTCATCCATGCATGACTTCTATTAAAAAAGAGATATATCTAGGGTTACCTAAACAAATACAAACAAAAAAGCCAAATATTAACCACTCACCTTACCATATAAAAAATGTACAATCTATACATGAGTCTACACTCTAAAAAATAGATTCTCTTATAAAAAAGAATATAAGAAAAAGAAAAAATAGAAAGAAAGAGAGAAAAATGAATAATATAATCTATAAACTATGACCCAAAAAGCTTAAACGGTTATGAGAAATGATTTAATGCAAAAGAAAATATAAGAAGTAATTCCCTAATAAGTCATTTCATTTTCCTACATTTTCTAAAAGGAATACTTCTTGATATTTTTGTTTGATGAATTTGATTGATGCATGAAAGTAATGTATAATATTTTATAAATCTCTATATTTAATTCCTTTCATGAGATCAACGTTAAAATAACACTTTGAACCTTTCTACTTTATACATATTTGAACATATTAGTTCATTATTATACATAAAATCTTTCATATATAAATTAGTATGAGTTTTTGAATCCATAGAATTCAAAGTTTTTAAGAGTATTGACTTGTAAGGAATAGAGTCGAAGCGAATTCAGATTCTTGACACTGAGTTTGAGTGAAATTAAATTGATACATTTTTTATATGAAATATGAAAATGATTTTCAACTAATTATTTTAATAAATCATGAATGTTTATGAAGTTCAAATAATCTATGCTTAAGATTTTAATTATGAAATTTAAAAGAGATTATAAGATGATATATTTTTGTATTTCATTTCTTTATTTTATCCTATAGAGACTATGATTAAAGTAAGGACATATAAGTAGATTACTTGGGAGCATTACCTGGGTGGGTAATTTGAATTCTAACCTTGTAATTAGATACTTATTTTTCATAGTGAATAAGTAGGTGGTCCGATGGATCGGTAGTTTTCTTCTTAGGTCATTGATATGACCTAGGTTGTTTCCATTTAAAAATCTCATGTATTGGTCTTTTTATTCTTGCATTACTTTATGTACACATAATTGGTTATTTGGTAGCTTAAAATGTTTTAATTTATTATACTTTTATTGACTAAAATTCATAATTGAAAGAACTTTCAATTTTAACTACTCATTTTACAACATATAAAAAATTATTTATTCTACAATTGTTTTAATTAATTGATCGACTTGTTGATCAAAATGAATATGACAAAGATTTATAAATATGTGTTAAATATGAAATTTTATTTAAAATATAAGTAATTTATTATTTTGAGGTGTTATAAATTAGTTTCATACAAAATTCTATAATTTTGACGAGTTTTCATGATTTTTGTGAATATTCTTAACGATTTCGTCAACAACGATAATATTCTCAATATTTTGATAAAGTTTAAATTTGGGACACAAATTTTTGAAATGTTGATGTCCACCTATATGCCATATTTATATTTTACAGAAATGTTGAGAATAGTATTATTGTAGTCAAAAGCTTTGAAAAAATTCATAAAAACTATGAAAAATCTATCAAATTATGTAAAGAAAATTGAAAAATTCATAAAGTAACAGAGTAATTATTTGTATATATTTTAAACTAATTTTGCATTCATGATACATGTATTTATAAGAGGAATATTAATAACACTCCTTAACAAGTAATTCTATATGGCATCAAAACTACTTAGGTGGATAGATTCATCGTTATTGATTAGATTTCATTAAAATTCAAAGAACCATTAGATTTGTGACATGTAGATTGTATTGAATGATTTTGTAGTGCTCAAGTGTTTTTCCTCCATACTACAGTCTTTCGTATACTCACTTATTTCCTTAAGTGATGTATGCAATTTTTGTTTTTAAATTAAACTTTTCTTTAAGTAAAAAAAAGTGAATTACACAATTAGCGCCTAAATTTTTCTACATTATACACTTTAGTCCTCTTATTTTTGTTCTTATGACTTGATCCCTTTAATTTTTAATTTTCACACGTTTATCCCCTTATTTTTTTCTTATAATTTAGTCTCTTTATTTTTAAATGTTTACAATTTAGTTCTCTATTTAATAATTTTGAAGTTTAATTTTAAATTGGTCTCAAAATTTGAACTAAATGTGTAAAAAATAAAAAGTAAAGGGAAAAAATAGAACATAAAAAAGTAAGGGTACCAATATGTGAAAATTAAAAAAAATAAAGAACCAAGTGATAAGAAAAATAATGAGACTAAAGTATAAAACGTGAAAAAAAATTGGTACCATTTGTGTAACTAGCCAATAAAGAATACATATTTTGAAAAGTTCAATGACATATGTCAAATAAAAAGCCTTCTTCCTCTCTCTTTATCTTTTCTTAGAAAAAACCTAATCGTCCATTGTTTCTTATTCTTCTTTGAGGAAGAATTTTCTATTATAGGAGCTCTTTCCCCGATCAATCTTCTATTTTATTTAATTTATTTCAATAAATATGACATATATAATCTATGTATTACACCTAAATTTCGTTGTAGTGTGATTTTGTTTTTCACCCAGATTTGCATCTAAGGGTGACTTTAGGAATGTTTTGTTATTTTTTGATTTGTTTAGTTTCTAGTTTTAGATCTCAATCTTATATTTTTCTTTTAAGTATTTTTATAGTTCAAAACATGAAGATTTCAATACATGAATGGTCAAGTTTGATTGAAGACATATCATTTTATCAATAGAAAGAATCATACATGTTTGGAGAACTTAAATAACTAAAGAAGAAAGTTTGAACCATGTTACAAATGATTTTAATTAACTCGTATAATAATTTGATGTATTTAATTTTGTCATTTAATTATTCTTGTATTTTTCATTTGAATGAATGAAATATAGAATTTTCAAAAAGAAAATCATATTTATTTTGATTAACAAATTAATTAATTAATAAAAAAAAATTGTATAGAGTAAGTAGTTTTTCTTTTGTCAAAAATTGTAAAATTAGTAGTTAAAATGTATGAAATATTATTTCAATTACTAGCTATAATACTCTAATAAATGGATAAATTTTGATAATATAAAGATAAGTTTAGGGTTGTTATGTTAGTGGTACTGCTATTAACCCATTTAAAGATATACAAATTATTCATTTTTAATTTTAAATTGGGTTTTCATCGCATATGGAGTACATGTGATTCAAGTGAAGAGTACTAGTGATGTTCAAAGCATTTAATACTTTAGTAAGATTCATATTTAATAAAAAATACATATGTTGATCTATATTTTTATAGCAATACACTAGTAGTGTTTACATTTAATTTTAAGTACACTAATAATCTAAAATTAAGATTTAATTAAATTTTTTAATATTATCATACATAGTCAAAAATATAAGGACAAATTCGTATTTAGATCATTAAAAAATAAAAATAAAAAGCTCATTTTAAAATTAAAAAAAATCCCACCTTAATTTTCCCATAAAAGAATCTAAAACAAAATATATTATGTAACAGATAAAACAAACTAGTAAATTAGAGTAGATATAGTCTATATGATATAACATATGAATGACATAATTGTAAAAACAAATATATTAATACTTAAGTTCTACGTGATGAAATCATATGATGTGATACTCATGCAAAAACTTGCAAAAAAAATGACAGGTTAAAGATTATGAGGTTTTTCATTAGTAGGAAACAACTTTAAAGGTGAGTTTATCCTAAATTTTTTACACATGTTTATGATACATACTTAAATTTTCAATTAAATCTTAATTTTGGATTATTTCTATGAAAATATGGATCTATATGCTTATCTTTTATTAAATAAGTATCAAAATCTCTAAATAACACAATTATATTTCATTTATATCATATGTAGGTATCTATATGAATTCATATTTTCAAAGTAGTACTTTAAGGTACACAAATGATCCAATTTTATGTATCATTAAGGTATTGAATCCGTAAATTTAACTTATAAATTTTTAAAAAATTATCAAATTAAGGGAATAATGAGTATTACTCGTTAATACAATCTAAATGCTACTACATTAATATAAAAATAGTATAAAGTATAAAATAAATGAAATAACTACATTACATCAAACTCATTAAAATCAAAAGTTTCTACAATGCTCCATTGTTAAATACATAATATTATTATTTATAAATACACAATAGTCAAATCATGTCATTGAGTAAAATACGGATAAACCTACAAAAATATCACCAATTTATTTTGTTTGTTTTCTTCATATCATTGAACTTTTTTGATACTCATTTATACCACCAAACTCGTAAAAGATTTTATTTATATCATTCTGATAATCTCCATCTAATGGTATCACGAGTTATAATATAAATTATTAATCCAAATATATTACTTAATTATTTACGTTATTTTAAATATATTACTGATGTATAACGCTGTGTGTACATAACTTCTTTTACCTATGACATAAATAAGAAGTTGAGAGCCAGCTAAATTTCTAAAATGCAAAATATGGTAATAGTATTAATGTAAATTATAATTTTATATGATATACATTAATAATTTTATATTTTATATTACTATTATTATGTTTACAATATAATTTAAAGAGATAAAAATCTAAAAATATATAAAAAAAATATATAATATTTTTAATTTAAAGAAATAATAATTTGATTTAATACACAAACACTATAAATAATTAAATTTTGAGAGTAAATTATTTAATTATAAAAAATATACAAAATAAATAAATTTATATAGAAACATTTTGGCAATATTTTGTTTTCATTTTATTGTATCGATAGTTTCATGATATATATTGCATCTATGATATTTTGTTTAAAAATAATTTCTCCATATTTTCTTAACAACAATAATTTATTTTCAATATCTTGACAATAATGACACTTTTTTATTATATTTTATCGTTAATATTGCAACATTATATGATTTTTGTTGTTTACCAAAAGACACACTAGTACATATCGATATCCATATACATGTACCAAATCAAATCTTACAATGTCGGGGCAATGTTGACATTATCAAACATTTTTTCAATTATTTTTCCTCTTGGACAGAGGATTTTTTTTCATCCTTATGCAACAAGTTTGGTTGCCAAAATCTATGAGTTTTATAAATAAAACGGTCTGATCTGATTTGTATTTAATAAAATCGATTTTCAAACTGTCCAATCCACTTATACAAAATTTTAAACCGATCGGATCAAACCAAACCGATTTTAATAAATAATTAAAAATATTCTAATTAAGCGTATATAAAAGCATCACTTTCCCCTCTTTCATTTATCCTTGCGTAGTCGTGTTCTCCTTCTCCTCTACGAAGTGCAAATCTTAAGTTAAAACGGTAACAATATCCTCACCGTCGTCGCCTCTAACAATAGTCAATCATCTTCGCGTCACTTCCACTACCAACTAGGCAACAGTCGATCTCGCCTCACGCCTCGCGTCCAGTCATTCATGGACAAAATAGGTATATGTGAGACTTAAAACTCTTAAAGGGGTTTTGGAGATTCTCACTCCTTTGTAGTGTGTTCAATTCTTAGGTGTTGTTGTTATGGTTAAGATTCAGCTTAGTCTGTTAGGAAAAGTATGCAATAGGATTCTGATAACTTTAAAATAAGGATAATCATGTAGAAAAAGTAGAAAAATACAATAATGGATTCTGAATCTGATAGCAAACGTGCTCCGTTAACATTTAGATATTTCATATATTTTGTCAAACTTAAGATGAATCATCAATTCATCATCGTTAATATTCGTTATAATATTGTTATTAAATATTAAGTTTTGTTTACCTTCAATCAAAACGTTGATTTTCTTTTTTTGGAAGTTTATATTTTCAGAATAAAAAAGTGTAATATTAAAATAATTTAAAACTTATATTTGATTAAATATTTTTAAAATTAATTTTTTTGTTATCATGATAACTTAATAACAATATAACTATTATTAGTACTAATCATCATAAATTTTGATATTTTTACTTAACTATTAATCATCATAAATTTTGATATTTTTTACTAAACTCTTTTACTTAACTATTAAAATGTGGATTGATGATAATTAAATTGGTGGATCTATAAAAAATTGTACATTAATTATATACTAATGTTAATGTTTATATGTTGGTCCAGATTTTAGATTAATAATGAATTAGAAATACAAATCATGATGTATAGAAGAAAGATAAAATAGTATCACTTTTAATTCTAATTATTCTTTCTTCACGTGATTATATCATATTATAAACTTTAAACAAAAATCCGGATCTAATTTATAATTTCTAATGACTTATTGGTAGATGAATAACACATTAACACTAAGATCATTTAGTTATTTTAGTTTTGAAATAATTGTTGATTAAGTACAAAAGGTAATATTTTAATATATTAAGAATATGTATTAATCTATATTCTATATATAGTTGATAATGATTTACATGAGTTTATTGGACCAAGTCAATTTCTAGACTTTATTATGTCTATGACCGAAGACATTGAACATGAAATTTATCCAAAGGAAATGAAAAATCCACCACAGAATTTTAATGACTCGTCTTCGAAAAGAGGAATAGAAGTAAGTAATATTCATCCTGATAACAAATATGATATGAAGAAACCAAAAATTTTAGGTTAGAAATATGAAATCATTTTTCATATATTTTATCCTATAATATGAAAAATCCTAGAGCTACATGTCATTATTGTAAAAAACATTATGATGCTCATCCCATAAGGAATGAAACTACTTAAATGATATATCACTGTAAATATTTATGTAAGAAGATTTCTAAAGAAGTAGATAAAGGACAAAAGATGTTAAGTTTTCAAACACAAAAAAGAGAGGATGATACGACAACTCATAAATTAGTTATTGTATCATTTGATACAAAACGTGCTAGAATTGCTTTGGTAAAAATGATTATTATTGATGAATTATCTTTTAGGTTTGTTGAGGTTGAGGGATTTAAAGATTTTATAGCTAAAATTTGTCCTAAGTTTCATGTGTCATCTCGTCAAAGAATTTCTAAGGATGTGTTTCAACTTTAATTAGATGAGAAAAAAGTTTGAGAAACTATTTCATAAGTGAAAAGCAAAGAGTTTGTCTTACTAGGGATTGTTGGACTTCAATTTAAAATATTAATTATATTTGTCTAACCACTCATTATATTGACAAAGATTGGAAATTACAAAAGAGAATTATAAACTTTTGTCAAGTTGAGAATCATAAAGGTGATACAATTGGGAGAGTGATAGAACAGAGTTTGCGTGATTGGGGTATATGTAAGGTATTCACCATAACACTTGATAATGCTTCCTCAAATGATACTACTATGTCATACTTGAAAAGGAAGCTAAAAAATTGGAATGATGGACTTGTTATAAGTGGGGAGTTCTTTCATGTGGGATGTTGTGCTCACATTTTGAATTTGGTTGTAAGAGAAGGACTTAAAGATCTTCACAATAGTATTATGAGTATTCGTTATGCAGTGAGATATTTTTATGCTTTTAAAATAAAATTCATACAATTGTTATAAATTTATACTCATTTTTATAACTATAAAACTTATATAGTTTAAGTGTTATAATTATTTAGAAAGATGAATAAATTTTTTATTTTTTGAGATAATTCTATCATGTTCTATAATATAAGTATTATGAATACAAAAAAATATATATAAATTTATATATTATTAGTGTTAAGATTCAACCTGATTTCAGAGAGAAAATTGAGAGAGAGATTGAGATAATTAGCTGAATGTGTAGATCTTATATGAGATCCATCTATTTATAGAAAATCATCTATAAAGATATCAATTACATGATGAGTACACATATTTACATGTTATAGGGATATAATTGGCATAAAGTATAATATATCATAGGTTAAGGTCGAACCTAGCTCAGGTTGATCATTGAGCTTAGGCTTATCATCAGTTCAAGTTGGTCACTAAGCTTAGGCTGATCATTGAGCTCTGGCTGGTCACTAAGCTCAGGTTTATCATTGAGCTCGGGCTAACCTACGGGTAGGAATTTTGGGGTGATTCTCCTTCCATCTTGGGTTGGTGGCTTGGCTTGAACAACTTGCATGGGTCGGGCACTGGACCGGTTCGAATATCCAAACATCTAGTCCCCTTACTCTTTCAACTCTAGCTCTAATATGAGGTGGAAAGGTAATTATTAGGCATGGAATACGAACTGTTCAGCTCCCCTAATAAATGTGTGTTAGTTGATTAGAGGGAGAAACCAAGTGCCTCTATATAAAGGGATGCTTGGGCAGGGACTTATCATCATCACCTGCACAATTGAGAAATAGTGAAGAAAAATGCTTTGTCGCATCACCTCGAGTTTGTTAAAGATTTTTAGTTTGGTGGTAAGGATTCAACTCAGACTATAGTTTTTTCTATTCGAGTTTTTAGAGTTCAAGCATCGAGAACCTAATTATTTTTTACTTTCTTTTCAGGTCGATTTCTAAAGGATCATTTTCTTTTATTTTTCCAACTCCACCCTAGGTAACCTATTATTCTTATACCTTACCCAATGGGTTTCCTTTTGTTTTTATGTTTTTGTAACTTTTACAGAATGCACAAAGAAGAGACCTCTGTCTCTAGCTCGAGCTCTTGAGAGAGCCCCCAATATTCTAGTGCTAGTGGTGACTCAGAGTCTTCTAGCTCAGGCTCTTCTAGTAAGGAGAGCTAATCTCTACCTCAACTTTCTACCTCTATCCCTTATCCTCAAACCACTCTTATCATTAGATTGAGCATGCCCTATACTCAAATAGTAGTGGCCAGGACGTGGAGGAAGAAAATGAGGAATATAGGATTAGAGGAACCCACATGTAACACCAGGGGTTAGTCGACTATGTCTAAAACTTATAGGTTGGTGTCCCAGGATAAAGAGAGATTAAGAAAAACCTACAACATCTCATTCTCAGTTCATATAATGATTCCTCCAAAGGAAGCTTATGACAGTGATCAACCTCCATTCGGTTGGACCGTCTTTCATGAAAAGGCCTTGCGATTAAGGGTAAGGTTCCTCTTATACCCTCTCATTAGGAGATTCTTTATTAGGACACAACTAGCACTAGGGTAGTTGATTCCTAATGGGTGGAGGTATCTGCTATACCTGACATTAATCTGTCAAGAACTTAGAGTGGATTTAGAGATGGCTGAGTTTAACGAGGTCTAGTCTTGTAGCACGACCCCACGGATCCTAGGAATGTATATATGTCAGTGAAGCAAGATTAGGGGATGAACGTGCCACTTCCTAAAAATGAGAAAAACTTGAAAGAGTACTTTTTCTACACATTTTTTCTACATTTTAGGTCGATGTGGATGCCATAGCCTAGAAGCTTAAGTTGAGCATGAAGAGGGCGTACAAGTTGGCCATGAAGACCAAGCAGAAAGATCTGGGTGAGTATTATTATGTCATTTTGGATATCTCGATTACTCTACCATGTATGTAGGTTCTTTCTGTGGAGGAGAAGGATGGAGAAGTCTCAGACTCTTCTGATGGTGAGTGCGACCCTAAGGTAGCGGGGGTAGGGGAGAATTAGCATTGAGTTTGAATGACTTTATACAATTTTGTTTTTCTAAACTCTATGTTACTCTTTTTTTTTGTGGATGTGAGCTCATAATTGTAAGAATATGAAGTTTAAAAATTCATATGAGAAAAAATCAACTTCAGTTATTAATGGGAAATTAGTTTTTCTCTTTTATTGTGTATTTATGATGTTGACCTACCCACTTTTTTCGTAACTTGGGTCATTGATTGTTCCTATATTTTTTTTTGTTTTTTTCAACCTTCCTCTCCTATAAAAAGAGCTTGAGAACATATGATTAATCCATATACTTACAATTTTTTTCAATTCCTCCAACTTTTTTTGTTGTATTCTATTGATTCTCATCAAACCAATAGACACTCAGTTTGAGCTTTATGCATTGAAAATGGTAGGCTTAAGTATGGGGTTATGGCGCTCAAAGCCAAGGTTGTTAAAAGTATACTGTAAATGAGACCAAGTATGAGCTCGCTTCTTATAAGGAGCAGTTAATCCAAACTTAATCTCAAGAGAGGAGGATCTTGGCTAGTATGGTCATACTTGTAGATAGGGAATCATTCTGGGCGAGCTTCTATATGAAGTGATATAAAAGACTCTTCCTTAAAATGATAGAGACTATTGAAGAATTGGAGCGAGGGCTACTAGTGCTGATGATAGCTCACCCTAAGCCTGTGACCCATGTACAGAAGAAAATTATTAACATTCATGCCAAGTTATTTCCCTTAGTTAAAGAAACTAATGATCTAGACACTGGTCGTGCATCCAAGAATTTAAAGATCTTTTAACCTTCTAAAAGGGTCAAGCTTTGTATTAATAATTATCAGAGATTTGTAATTTTTAAATAATGAAAACATTCAAGGTGGCATGTACTTGTGATGCCTTGAGATTGTGCGCACACTTGTATTAATAAATATCCAAAGATTTTTTCTCTCTTCTTTATATATATATGGGACAACCTGGTTGCTAACCTAAGTGGTCGACTCGTGGCCTTATGTAATTTAGAGTGCTAACCTGGTTCCTAACCAAGGTGGGCAACTAGTAACCCTGCTCCAGTGCCAAGTTGTTCTACCTAGTTCCTAACCAAAGTGATCAACCTATGGCTTAGATTGGTGAGAGAGAGAGGCATACCTGGTTCCTAACCAAGATGATCAGCCCATGGTTCCTGATTGAGGTGGACAACTTATGACCTTATGCAAGTGCTAGGGATCTCTACATGGTTCCTAACTGAGGTGATCAACCCATGGCTTAGATTGGTAGGAGAGAGAGCCATACCTAGTTCTTAACCAAGGTGTACATCTCATCTAAAATTTAGAGCACTGACCTAGTTATTGACCAAGGTGGATAACTCGTGACCTTATGCAAGTTCCAAGGAGATCTACCCGGTGGGTGAGCTTTGGGGAGGGGTCATATGTTGAAGGGGTTTGTTTCATATATGGATATGTGCTTATGTTACAAAAGTGGTAATTTAATAGTAGTATCTCTTTAGGTATTTGGCATTCCTGCTTGCATCTTCCTCAATGCCTTTAATGTTTTTCAATTCGTATACCCCTCCTAGTGTTATTTCAATTATTTGATAAGGTCCCTCCCAATTGGTACCCATTTTTCCTACCATTCATTCTTTTTTGTTAGGGAAGACCATCCTGAGAACCCAATCACCTTTGGAAAATGTTTTGAAGCATACAGTTTTGTTGTAATGATCTTATACTTTTTTTTTGCTCGACCATTCTTCTTAAAGCTTCATCCTTTTTCTTCTCTGCTAGGGTCAATTTGGTTGCTCTTCTTACCTCGTTTTGTTCCTCTATTAGGACTAATCTAGAAGTGGGAATTATGACCTTGGTTGGTATAACCACCTCAGTTCCGTAGACTAGAGAAAAAAGGGTCTTGTTAGTGCTCTCTCGGGGGCTTGTCCTAACAGCCCATAACGTACCTGGAAGCTCATCCACCCATCTTCATTTTGTACTTTCTAACCTATTCTTCAATAGGTTGATAATTATCTTATTGGAAGACTCTATTTGATCATTAGCTTGGGGATAGTATGGCGTTGAATGGCACATCTTAATGTTGTATTTGAGGGTAAATGCTTTGATTTTGTGGCCGGTGAATTACCTCCCATTATATGTGGCAAGCTCCTTAGGAATATTGAAACGATAAACTATGGACTTCCATATGAATCGAATTACTTCTTCCTCTTGTATTCTACCTAGGGGCTCTGCTTCAATCCATTTTGAAAAATAATCAGTAGCCACAAAGAGAAACTTCTTTTGGCTCTTACCTAAGAGAAATGGTCCTACTATATCAAGTCCCTATTTATAGAAGGGCCAAGGACTTATCACTCCTCCATGGTATTCAGGGGTGCATGTGACAATAGGGAAAACCTTTGGCATTTATCACATTTCTCAGTGTATTTGGTGTAGTCTTCCAACATGGTGGGCCAATAATAACCTTGTCTCATTTGTGATAATCTCCTACCTCCAAAATGCAAACTACAATCTCTTTTGTGTGCTTTAAACATCGATCTTTCAAATCCTTCCTTGGCTATACATAAGAGGCTAGGGCCGAGTATGGTTTTTTTGTATAGTTTTCTTGCTTTAATCATGTATCGACCTGCCTTGGCCTCTATTTATTTTGTGGCCTTGCAATCTTCTGGTAGGTTCCTCTTTTCTTGGAAATTAAAGATTGGGATGAACCCTGTTATAGAGGGAGCATCCACACACCTGATCTTTCTTTCGGCCTCCTCTAAAAATGCCTTTACCAAAACAGTTACTGACACTACTCTGTTGTACTTGGTATCCTTACTGATACCAAGGTTGGTAGGGCATGACGTGACCATTCTCATTTCGAGTTGTTTGCTTGATGTCAAACATTAAGAATTTTGAGCATTCTTTCTTTAATCTTTCCATATATCCCTTCATTTTTCCATCTCTCGCCTCAAACATCCCTAAAAATTGATTGACCACTAGCCTAGAATCACTATGTAAGGTGATTCTATCTGCCTCTAGCTTTTTAGAAATTATGGCCCCGAATATTACAACCTCATATTCTGTAACATTTTCAGTTACTTGGAAATCAAGTATGATTGCATATTCAAAGAAGTTGTTTTCGTGATCAACGAGGACCACCCCATCCACAAATACATGCTAGGTTGGGGCTTCCCGTTGGTCTATCCCAAACACCTCATTTTGCTCTATACTGGTGACAACTTCAGGCTTATCATTGAATGCAGCCATAAATTCTACCACTGCATGTCCTTTAATTGTTGTTCTAGGCATGTATTTAATATCATACACTCCTAGCTCTATGGCTATCTATGCTAGTCTCCCTGTAATATCTGGTCTCGTTAGGACACTTTTAAGATGGTATGAAGGGAGTACCATAACTATGTGTGAACCAAAGTAATGCCTAAGCTTTCGTGCACTAATTTTGAGAGAAAGGCCAGTTTATCAATGGTAGAATATCTACTTTGGGCCTCCATTAGGATTTGGCTAATGTAGTAGATAAGGTGTTGAGTTTTGTCCCTTTTAGCTAAGAGCACCGTGCTACATGTTTGGGGTGCCATAGCCAAATATAAAATAAGAATTTTTCCTAGGAGGGGGATGACCAAGACGTGGGGGGTTGCTGAGGTACTTCTTAATTCCTTCAAAGGCTATGTTGTAGTCCTCGTTCTAAAAGACCGATGTGTTCTTTCTTACCATTTTGAAGAAGGGCATACACTTATCAGTATATTTGGAGATGAACTTGTTTAGTGCCACTATTCTCCCATTCAGCTGTTGTATTCCCCTGAGGCTAGTGGGTGGTTTCATGTTCACCAACGCTTGTATCTTTTCTGGATTAGCCTCAATCCCCCTTGCTGACACGAGATACCCTAGAAATTTTCCTGCAGTAACACCAAAAATGCATTTTTTTGGGTTAAGTCTCATGCCATACCTTCATATTATCTCATATATCTCTTGTAGATCCTTGATGTGGTTCAAGGGTTCAGTTGACTTCACCACCATGTCATCTACGTATGCTTCTAGATTCTTCCCTAGTTGCTTTTCAAACATTTTGTTAACAAGGAGTTGATATGTAGCGCCTACATTTTTTAGTCCAAATGGCATCCTTATGTAGCAGAATGTTCCTTCCTCTGTGATGAAATAATTTTTCTCCTCATCCTCATGGTGTATTCTAATTTGGTAGTATCCAGAGTATGCATCCAAGAAACTCATCAACCCAAACCCAAAAGAGGCATCTACTAGCTGATCTATGCTTGGAAGAAGGAAGCAATCCTTGGGACATGCCTCGCTTAGATCTGTGAAAGCCACACACATACGTGATGACCCACACACTTTCTGTACCAATACCAAATTTGAAAGCCATGAAGGATAATTGACCTCCCAAATAACTCCAGCCTTTTTTAGGGCAATCATAAGGTGTTTAATCACCTCATTCTTCTCCCTAGGGAATTTTCTTTTCCATTGTTAGATAGGTCTAGCTTTTGGGTCAACGTTCAACTGGTGTGTTATGACTTTTGAATCAATTCCTGGCATGTATGTAGGAGACCACTTGAATACATTTGCATTAGCTCTGAGGTATTATGAGATTTGCTCCTTAACCTTTGTCGTCATATCCTCACCCATTTTCAAGGGCTTGTTCTTGCCTTCAACATCCATCAGAAGGTCTTTTCTCTATTTAGGTAGATAGAACTTTCCAGGCCTTTACTACTTGGTCTCTTTTGAGGGAGACCTCTTGGTGATTGCTATTTAAGGGGTGGTCCCTTTCATAGTGGCATTATAACAACTTATGACCTTCTCCTGATCTCCCCTTACCTTTTTAGGACCCTCGGTTGTAGGGAATTTGATCACTTGGTGAAAGATGGATAGGACTACCCTCATTTTATGTATCCATGGCCTTCCCAGGATAGAGTTGAAATGTGTAAGGACATCAATGATCACAAAATTGGTCATTATTATTACTCTTTTTGCCATAACAGGCAAGACCACGTTCCTTTTGCATAAGTGGTACTGTTGTTGAATCCTACAAGAGAGAGCTCTATGTTAATGATGTCATTATCCTTTACTCCTAAGGTCTTGGCAATGGTCATAAAAAGGATATCTACTGAACTCCCAATGTCAATCATTATATGGCAGACATCACAAGATCCGATGCTTAGAGTTATTACTAAAGGGTCTCCATTATGGGACGAGGTCTCATCCTTCTCATTGAAAATGATTTCTATATGAGTTCTCATTTTATCCAAGGCATGTATACATAGGGGATATTGCATATCTCCCTCGCGAATATTTTGCACGAATTGTTATAGATCCCATTGACACATGGTCTTTCATGTATGGTATGTATGGTCTTAATGTTAGGCTCATCACGTCACTACCTATTACCGATTGATGGGTTTGTTTATTTTGGCACCCTTCGTCTACCTTGGTGGTTCCCTTTGTCCCCATTTTCTACGATGAGGTCCTTTAGATACCCCTTAGCCATAAACTCTTCTATCTCCTTTTTCAAGTGTCTACAGTCTTTTGTTTCGTGGCCCACATCCTTATGGAAGGCACACCACTTGTATGTGTCTCTAAGGGGGGGTTTCATCTTTGGTGGTCATCTGACATTGGGCTCATCCTCCATTCTCTTCACAACTTGGGCTAGCTCAACTCTTAGGGGAAGACCCTTAAAAGGGCAGAATGACCTTCCCCAAGGTTCTTTATTTCTTGGCCATTGTTCAACCTACATGTTACTTGGTGTAAAATGTTTGATTTTGTTATTTTGTTTGTGCCTTGTTTGGACTCATCCTCCTCTTTTCTTTATCTGATACTACCTCCACATCAGTTTGATGGCTTTTGACCAGACCTAGCTCCCTCACGAGGTTGACAAACTTCTTTACCTCCCCATAAGCTATCTCTAAGGTGTGTGGTAATGTCTTAGTCAGCTTTATGAATAGGTCAAAATTCTTCAATAGGCCTTGCCTAAAAGCCTCTATAGTAATAGAACTAGGATAGTTAGAGATCACCAATTTCTCTTCCCAAAACCATTTTATATATTCTTAAGTGGATTCCTCTCTCCCCTGAATAATTGAGTAAATATGGTAAGACTCATTCTTCAAAGGTTTGTTGCAGGTGTAGTTTGTGATGAATAACCTAGCGAACTGTGGGAATGAGGTTATTGATATGGGGGCCAAGTTGTTGAACCATTTATGCGCACCTTCATAGAAGATGGTAGCAAACAACTTGCACATCATAACGTCTCTCTTTCCCTGAGTGAGACTTATAGAAGCCATGGCTATTTTAAAGTGTTGAACATATATTATCGGGTCTTTTGTTCCAAAATAGTTAGGGCACTTAAAGGCATTGAACTTGGCCAGTGGTTCTTCATTCTCTATTGCATCAAAAAAAGGGGAGACGCCTAGTTGCTCACAATCTCTGTCCACAGGGGTTTTTCCCTTCTCATGCTTCTCATTTGTTGTCTTCAAGGCTTGGTCTTGCCTTTTATTGGTCTCCTCTAGTGCCTAAAACCACACTTCCCAACCTTTCTTTTCTTGAATCCATTATTCATCACTAGGCCTCGTTGAGCTAGAAAGAGGGTTCCCTTCGTCTTTATGTTCAACTTGTTAGTGCTCGGGCTGGCCGCGCCCCAGCTACATTTCCATTGGCCAGCTCAGTCTTTTGGTGTTTCGATGTCCTTCCCATTGTTAGGGAGCGCATCGACCTGTTTTCTCTCTTGGTTACCTCGAGCTCTTATCTCATCTCGAGGAGTTGTCATGATAACTCTTGATAGTGGGCGATATCTTCTGCCCTGGTTTCGTTGAGAACTGGCGAGGTGTTTCTTTGAGTTGTCATTGCTTCACGATCAATCAACCTTGACCATCTTCCAGCGTGAGTTCCTACCATGGTATTTATAGTTCGTGGGTATAACACGTTTGGTTTTCTAAGTTTCTCTCAAGAAGCGGAGTGAATCTCAAAAGATATGGGGTAAGAAACATACGCTCGACCTCATAATCTGAGTCTCATGGTGGGTGCCAAAATGTTAAGATTCGACCTGATTTCAAAGAGTGAACTTAGAGAGAGATTGAGACAATTGGATAAATTTGTAGATCTCATAAGAAATCCATCTATTATAGAATATTACCTATATAGATGTCAATTACATGATAAGTACATATATTTACATGTTAGATGGGTATAATTGGCATAAAGTACAACATATCAGGGGTTGTGGTCGACCCTAACTAAGGCTGATCATTGAGCTCGGGCTTATCATCAGTTCAAACTAGTCGTTAAGCCTATTGAACTCGCGTTAGTCGTTGAGCTCAAGCTGATCATTGAACTCAGATTGATCATTGAGCTCGAATTGACCTATGGGTAGAACATCTAGGATGCTTCGTCTTCTATCTCGAAATGATGACTTGGCTTGAGCGGGTTGAGTGAGTCGACTATCGGATCGATCTGAATATCTAAATAATTAGTATTATTCATTTTATTAAATAAAAACTCCTTCGCTAAAATATGAAAAATACGTGAAAAAAAAATAATTAAACTTATACGTATTCTTTATTATAAAAGTAACATACTATTTTGTATGTGTTTTTTTTCTTTCTTTCCCTGTCGTACTACCTAACTCTACTATTCAAGCATTCATTTTCCATGCTATAAATACCCCCTTCCCATCACTCTTCTTCCCAAGCTCTCATTTCTTCACCTTCTTTTCCTTTGCCCCAACTAAAATTTCCAAAATCACTTGCAAAAAACAAAAACGAGAAACAGAAAATGAGAAACACTGTTTTCGTGTCTAGCTCAACAACAAAAGCTCCATTGTCTCCAATGACACCTTCTGTTTTTCAACGCTCTCCATGGCACTCTCCCGTACCTTACCTTTTCGGAGGCCTGGCGGCTATGTTGTGTCTCATAGCTTTTTCTCTGTTCATCTTGGCTTGCTCTTACTGGAGACTCACTGGCCAATTGGCGGATGAAAACAGAGAAGGAACCCAGAGAGATATGGAGAATGGTGATGAGAAAGAAGATGATTTAGTTGAGAAATCATCGAAGGTTTATGAAGAGAATTTTTTGGTTATTATGGCTGGAGATGAAAAACCCACTTTCTTGGCTACCCCTGTTTTTGCTAAAGTTTCAACCTTTAGTAAAGAAAATAGGACAGACGAGAAAATGGAAGAAAACAAAGAGTTTTCGGAGAAAATGAAGAATGGAAATGGCGAAAATGATCAAGTAATCGATGGAGAAAGTAGTGACACCCAAGTGAATCAGTTAGATTGCCAAGATTAAAACCATCTTTGAGCTCCTGCTTTGTTTTCTTCTTCTTCTTCTTCTTCGTCATCTTCTTCCAAGTTTTGGCCTCTTCTGAGAAAGAGAGTTTTGTTTATTTATTTTGTTTTTGGGATTTTATATATTTTAAATCTTTTTATGGTTTTTACTCGAAAAATGTAAATCTTAAAGAGAAACGTAATAGAAAATGAGGTAGATCTTTCCAGCTAATTACTGATATAGATAAAGTGATAGGAATAAATGAAGTTTGATTTTGGTTCTCATTTTCCCGTTTCTATGTTCATACTAGCTAGCTTGTAGGTGTCTAACATCGTTAATTCATCTTTCATTTTATCTTTCTGCAGAGAACCAAAATTACAATGACTTAAGCACAAAAGTAATACCTACAAAATAATAAATAAAACATATATTCAAATAATAAAAATAACATATATTCCATCATTTTGTTAGTTATAAAATCATTATTCTGATAAGTATTACTCATAGATTTTATCATTAGTGGTTTGTCAACCCTTTAATTTTTATCAAATAGAGAAATGAAATTGTTCAATAAATAAGAATGAGTACTTATGAACCAAATTAGGGAAAAAATAAAACCAAAAACAAATTGGGTTTAAACATAGAGGTACATTTTGGTGGAATAAGTAAATAATTTATATTATTATTTTATTATCTTTAGATTATTTTTATCTTTATATAAGTTATTAGCATCTATTTTAGATAATTTTAATAATTTATAAGTATCATTATTATTAAAATTAAATATTAATAATTAAAAAATAATAATTTAAATGTTTTAATTAAAAATAAATATATAAAAAAAATACCACGAATGAATTCACAAAATTACTAACCCCATTTTGGTTGCTATAAAATTAGAGCTAAAAAGTCAAAAAGAAAGACAAGAAAATAAGATACATTTAAATTATTAACCTTCTTATTTTCCGGACAGAATATAACTTTCGCTTAGGATATTGTTAAGTCATTTGTAATGGAGGCATTAAAAACAAAGTAAAAGAGAGGAATAAATAAAGTCAATAAAAGAAAGAAGTTGATGAGACTTAAGAGACATATTCTTTCTCATTAGTAGAAATTGTTCATTCCTTTGCGAGTAAGGATAATTGGTATTCACAAATAATCACATATTTATTTAAAATATTTTATTATATAGTATATTTATAAAATTAATTTTAAAGTAGTTTTATTAATAATAGAATAATATTTTAATTTTTAAAAAACTTTAAAACATGAAATTTTAAAATAAAATATTTAATTATTTGAATATTAATATATATATTTTTAAATCATAGCGTCAATTTCTTAAGATAAAAAAGGAGTACACAGATCGCTTATTCACGAAATTAAAAGAAGCGTTATTGCGCCGTTGGAAATTAAAAGAAAACAACAGCATTGAAGTTCGGGGATTGAGAAAAAATCAAAGTAAAAAATAAAGTAACGATGAGATCAGCATGTTAAAATTGTCTTGGGATACAAGAAACTACACAAGTGTAAGGATATGATTATAGAGAATTAATGGAAAGATACGTGTACACTAAGTTCGCCCTCTGTTTCTCTTTGTTGTGCGGCAACACGAAGCCGCGTCCCTCTTTAAATGCAATTCCTATATATGTACGGAGAAAGGTTCGCCAATTCTTTTAACTTTTAACAAGCTGTATTTTAGATAATTAGGACAATATGCATTCGTTTTACTTCTAAAATGATAGTAAAATTTTAGTTCATAAAGATAATATATTTATATTAATATTTAAAAAAAAAAAAAATAGATAATTTAATTTCATAATAATGTTTACTATTACAAAAAAATTAATTCCCTTTATTGTTAACAAAAATAATTACATGGTATGAAAATAGATAATTTAATTTCATAATAATATTTATTATTATAGAAATATTAATTCCCTTTATTCTTAACAAATATAATTATATTGTACGGAGGAAGGTTTGCCAACTCTATTAACATTTTTTAGATTTAGATTTATTAATTATTATAATATACATATGTTATACTTATAAAATGATACTAAAATTTTAGTTTATAAAGATAATAGGTTTATATTAATATCTTCTTTTTTATGAAAATAAATAATTTAATTTTATAATAATATTTATTATTATAAAAATATTAATTCCTTTTATTTTTAACAAAGATAATTAAATTGTAGTAAAATTATTTTATTATTGTTGTAATAATATTTATATTAGATGATAATATTGTAACAGTTAAAATTATTTTTGTTACGAAATAATTATTAATGTATACTTTATATAATAATGACATAAAATATAATTAATAATAAAGATAAAATAAATATTTTATATATTTTTTATTACAACAACAAAAATACTTGTATCATTATTATTACTCTTTTATTAATGATATTTTATCTAAAAATATAAATATTTAAATGTAATTATTTGTAAAATTTATCATATATAATTTTGTATACTTTATAACAATGATAAAAATAGTTGCTGAAATATCTTTATCATAATAATAATAAAAAGGAGAAATATTGATAAACATATACCATATTGTTATAAATCAATTTTTTTTATAATAATTTATTAAAAATAAATTTTTCCACATTCAAATATAATTAAATATATAAATGTAACCAGTAATTTATATACTTTATAATAGTAATAAAAATATTATTAGGGTTGATATCATTAAAAAAACAAATAAAGTGACAATTTCATTAAAAATAAATATTTTTAGTTCACATACTTATGTAGTAATGTTTTTACTCAACCCATTTATATCATAAGCACATATAATTCTATCTTCGTCCAGTAGGCTAGTAGGCCAGTGGCATTAGGAACAAAAAATTTCTATGGAATTTTGGGACATAATTTTTTATTTTTAAAAATTGAAAATATTAAGAATGAAATTTTTACGATATATTAAAAAACAATTTTTTCATTAATTTTTTTCAAATAAGATAAAATATGAAGTGGTGTGCAAAATATTTATATCTTTCTAGATGAAAAGTTTATGACCAAAAATGTTGTCATATATCAATTACAAAATTTTGTCTTGGTCATAAATATTTATGACAAATTATTTCCCACAATATTTAAATAAAATAACTAAGTATTTAACATAAAAATTAATTGATTTGCATTTTTTACATTTTTATGAAAGCCTTTTCAGGTATATAGTATTTTTATATTTATTACGTAGAATCATACTTTTTTGCTTAAGTGATCGATAAATTATTTTTTCAAATTTTTATATTATAACTTGGTTATATTAATTCACTACTACAAAATGAAGTATTTAAGTTGATACGTAAAGTCGGTTTTTTTTTAAAAATTGACTTATAATAAATTTAAAGTCGGTTCGGTATATAACTGATGCTATCCAAGTGTGTAGCGTCGGTTGACACGTAGAACCGATGCTACGTCCACGTGTAACGTCGGTTCGACACCTCAACCAACACTACGAATTATGCGTGTTAATCGACGCTATACACATGAATATTTCCTTTTCTCTTCTTTCTTTCTAGACAAAAACTATTCTAAACACTGCATAACTCTCAAAAACCCAAAACTTCATCTACTTCTCCTCCACTCTTTCTCATTTTTCGACCACCTACGACTACCAATTCCAGCGTCGGTTAGTGGGTTTTCTTCCTCTCTAACTTATCTTTTAGATCTCTTATTTTTTTGAGTAAAATACTCAAAAAAATTATACCAATTTCTCACTTACAAAACACAATTTTTTCTTCATTTCTTTCATTTTGTCACTTCATTTACTCTTGTAAGTATTTCTATTAATTATACGCACTTATTATTCATATTTCTATTATTATGTGTTATTATTTATGCGTATAAATTTTTGTATTATATATATAGGTTTTGTATTATAACATTAGGAGAAAAATATGATGATCTTGAATAACATAGGATAACATTATGATACTTTTTTTACTATTAATTAATATTTTATTTTTCAATTATTTGTATTATTTAAACTATTTGTTAAATAATTTTATGGTTTTTTTCTACTATTATGTAGTGATCGAATACAAGTTTTAATTTAAGTATAATAAAAAATGAGTAAATTTTATAAAAAAAAAATTTAATTTAAAACTATGTTCAATGCGTGAACCGACTTTAAATTTTAAGTCGGTCCGGTTAATATTATCAAAATATTATTTAAATTATTTTAAATCAAATCATTAATAAATGAGAATGATAAATAGGACTAAATGTAGAAGTTCGTCCTTTTCTTCATGTTGTGTTAAAACATATTTTTAATATTAATTTAATAAATTTATTTTAATACATAATTAGATAATTGAGTTTTGTTATAAATTGTTATCTTATTTTTATCGAATGAAATTTAACATTTTTCTTAAAAAATTATAGTAAATGAAAAAAGTCCATTATGAACACAAATTCATAAAAAATAAAAGAAGTCAATAATAAATCTTAGAATTAATAAAAATTACTTAGTATCAATATCTAATTTAGATATCCTCCATCTAAATAATAAAAGAAATACGATAACGTGAAATAAAATATAGAAAAATTATAATTTTTTTTATATTTAATTAAGTCAACTATTCTTTTTTTGTTTTTCTTATTTCTTTTTATTTGAATATCATTTATAAATAGGTGATTTTACAGTTAATTAAATAAATTAAAAAAATAATTAAAATAATTATTAGTTACGTGGATGCCATTATTCACCTATGTATTAATATAGAGTGTAATTTAATACATATTATATCATAAATAATTAATGATCTCATTTAATAAAAAATATTCAATAAAAATATAATTTTAAGATATATATATATATATATATATAAAGATAATTATCAATAATTATTTTTTAATTTTTTGAAATAGATAACTATAAAGAAATAATCAAGATAATTCAAAAAATTTATTTGTATAAATAAATTATATTTATCATATTTTATTTCATTACCGATTTAAACATCCACTATCTCACGATGATATGAAGTTCTAACGAGTTTTTTTGTTTCGTAAATCCACAAATAACATTCTTATTTAATATTGATAAATATTAATATCAATAATTAATATGAATTAAATTATATAGATAATTCATAGATATATTTGTTTTAAACTAGATAATATTTTAGTTTGATTTTATAATTTTGATTTCAAACCAAAAGCATCTAATGTAAAACTTTAACAATCATATAAAAGTATGAAGTAAAGTTTTATAAATATAATCTATTTAATTATATTAATTAATATTATCAAATTAAAAAAGTTTATGGCTTACTTATAATTTATTTGAAAATGTATAAGATTTAAACTGATAGTGCTTTAAAGTAGATAATTTGTTGAATATATTTGTTTTAAATTAAATAATGCTTTAGTTTGATTTTATAATTTTGAGTTAAAATTAAAGGCATCTAACCTAAAACTTTAACAATCATATAACAAGTACTAAGTAAATTTCAACAAATACATCTTATTAATTAAAAAATTTGTAACTCTACCACACATAATTTATTTAAATATCTAAAAGATTTTGGATTAAAATTTCGTATACATGCTTATTTAAAAATATATTATTAAAAAAAATTATGTCAATTATCAATTATAATCTTATTACAATAACTAACAAATGATTAGTTTAGTAACATTTTATTCTAATTTAGTGAATTTTTAATTTTGAATAACAAAAAAAATAATTTTTTTTATGAAACCATCATAACCCAAATAAAAGACAATAAAACACAAAAAAATTTATTTCTTTCTTCTTTCTCCCCATCTCGTATGCGAACCAGCGCCTCCCTCCCAGCCAAGCAAATTGTGCAGCGCCTCCATCCCTACTAGCCACGGCCGGCACCGCAATTGCCAGCACCGACCTCAGTACGACCATTTGCTTCAGATCTGGTAAGTTTCTTATCCTCTCTCTCTCTCTCTCTCTCTCTCTCTCTTACCCAAGCTTCTTTTTTAGAAAATTTCCGGCCACCTACACCACCACACGTCACCCTCACAACACTAGCACCACTAGACCCACATTCCGTCGCCATTTGGTAAGTTTCTTCTCCTTCCTTTCCCTTTCTCGGTTTGTCTCTCATGGTTCCATCTCTTCACATCCAAAATAGTTTTTCTTGGGTGACAGTTTGGAATTTTTGTGTAAACTGTAGAGCTATATTCACTTGTTTGATCTCTGAGGTTAATCTCTTACCTGTTATCTTAAATGTTTTGAGCAATTAGTTTGGTTGATACTAGGGATGGTAATTTGTGCCTTGGGTGCCATCTGAACTTTCTTGATAAACAAAAGGAAAATTTGAGAAAAATTAGAGTGGTAAATGTCCTTTGAATTGAAAACGAAGATAAAGTCCCATATGTTATATCCCTTTCTCTATCAATTAAAAAAAAATAATCTATTTCCATCCCTAACTAATTAAACTCATTGTCTTTTCACCTCCCTTTGATTCTCAGCTCTAAATCTTCCGTTCTTGTTAGTTGCTACGTTGGTACCAATTTTTTCGTGTTGCTTCAGTCATCTGCCAGTATGGTTGAGGAGCTCTATGTTCTTTCGTTTGGTAAGTAACTGATTGTAAGTTTTTGAGTTTCCCTTTTTAGTTTCTCTTTCTTTGTGCAATTTTTTATGTAGATATTAACAAAATTATTGAAATTATTTCATGATTTTGCTTAATATATGCTTGGTGCAGTGTATTCATGTTCAATTTGGTTTGGGTTGACCAACTATATCACGAATTTGGCAATCTCTTCACTTACATGATTTATTAATGGGTTTATGGCAGTTAATTGGATTCATAGAATGCCTTATTGGCAAGTAATCGGATTCAATTTTCTTAGTATTACTTCTTGATTATTTTTTTCAGTTTACATATGCTTTTGAGTAATTTACCTATTGTTATCGAGAAAGATAGGTGGAGAAATGTGAATGTTTTTCTATGCAGAATGTGTTTGAGAAGATATCACATGGAACAAAAAATATTTGGACTATTTTGTTTCTCTTTGAATAGTTTATCAGTTAATTTTTATTTATTAAGTTGCTTTAAAAGAGACATTAGTTTTCATGTTTTACTACAACAAATTGACTTTTTTTGCATCAGAAACTGGTGTTTAGAATCGTAAACACTGTATTGAAATTTAAAGTCTTACAAATAAAACTAATAATTATTACATTTTCCTTCCAATCACATTTTATCACCCTATTTAAATTATTGATGGCCTTTGAGGGATACTGTCTAAACAGAACAAAGGTTTCCCCTACAATCTTTATGACCAAGAATCTAGATGTTCCATTTGGTTACCAAGTCTTCCTGCATTTCTTGGTCTGACTTGAAAGTATAAATTAATTCTGTATTGATTATTTATACACATAGTTGTCTTATTTTTCTCAACGTCTTGGTCTTGAAAGAAGAAAGAATCTTGATCAATTTTGGGGCTATCAATATGAATATCAATTAGGATTAAAGACTTGCTTTCTCTTGTTCATATAAATTGTTAATGATGTAATTTTACAAATTTTAGTAAGATGTGGAGTCTTTCATATCAGATGTCATGAATTGCCCAAGTATGTTTTTGTTTCGCTTCTATCTTGTTTGTCATAGTAGTTTTTGTTTTTTTTGTCAGATGACAGCTGCAATTGTCATCGAGGATGGCAAGTGAGAAGTAAAGATATTCAGAGCTTTTACCGGGCATAGAAATCTTGCACAATTTTATGATGCATATGAAGATCATGATAATGTCTACATAGTGATGGAGTCAGCTTGAGTACAAAACTTTATTTGGATTATATGCTCTGATATATTTTTATTTTACTATACATGAGCACATAAACATCCATCAAATAAGCTTCCCAAACTTCGTACACAAGAATAGAGAAATTAAAGCATTATAAAAATTACCATGACGTTGTCATATGTTATTCAAGATCATCAAAATATTTTCCTGATTCTTATTGGGATGATATAATTTGAGCCATTTGTTCTGCTCATTCTTCTCATAAATCATCAAAAATTTACGGGTAATAGCCCAACTTATTCTAACCAAAGAGCTACATGTATTTAAATTTTAAAATAAGAATGTAATATTATGAATTCACAAAAAATAACTCATATATGTTAAAAAGGTATATTGGTAAAAGAGATTATCACATCTTTAATTGGAATGTTGATATTTGTGATGATTTTGCTCATAAACTTCATGACATAGTAACCATACATGATTTCATCATTTTGTTATGGAACTTACAAAAAAACAAGTGTATATGATTTTTCATATTCGAACATCTTCATTATTCAACAGTAAAATTAATTAAATTATTAATATTTGCATGTATATACCATAACTTTGTTCCATATAAGCTTATGAGATTTTTTAAGGGCAATGTCCTCACTCTTGTTCCACAATTTCTATGCCCTATTAAAGTTTAAAATGGTTAGTTTTTTTATTAAATATTACAAAGAATAATAGAAAAAAAAATAGTTAGTTATAACTCTTACATTTCAATAACTATTTTTGTATCTTTACTCAATTCTACGGTAGCTGAGTCACAGTGTTAAACATGATTGCCATATAGATCAAGGATTACCAACATCAAATGATCTTGATCTTGTTTAAATTTTAGTGGTTAAGAGATTATCAACTTCTGATTTCTGTTAAGTGTTAATGTTCTATCATATAATTGTTTAGTTATGATGCTAACATCCTTCTCTTGATATTGATCGATAAATGAAGAATCATAAAACATTGTTAAATGTGATGAGTGATTAACTTGAAGTTTATAATAACATGTCCTATATAAAAGAATTATATATAAATAATTAGCTAATATAAATATAATTATATATGTTTTACATAAATGAAAGTTATTTACCGATTGAGGACTCATCTTGTCTACACTTGAATTATACTTAAATTGATCATTTGATATTCAAATAGCTGCAATATACACTCGATTGATATATAGGTTTGGCCAATGTTTATATTAAAAAATTTTATAGGAAGTGGCACAGTCCATCCATCATTTATGCTAGATATCCTCGCAATAATAGTAATCAAAGTGCCAAGATTGCTGATGAAATTTATAGCATAATTATAACTATACTTTTTCCATAGCTTCTTCTTGAATGACTTAGTGCGTGATGATTGTCCACTAGACATAGATTTATCACGAGATACTTGCTTTGTATCTCTTAAATATGCCACCCTTACTAATTTTGATATAATAGATTAAAGAAGTATTATATATGTTAGTAACAATAAAAGAATAATAATATAATAGTAATAAAAAAAAAGTGTTATCTTAAGTAAAAAATAGTACCATGTTAAAATTTATCACAACTTGACTTGACGATCAAGGCACATATTGTCCAATCGTTTTTTGGACTGTGGTAGCATTAGAAGACACAGGTAGTGGATAATCATGGATCAATGATTGATTAATTACTATTTCTTAATAATTTGACAAATATTGATTATGAATCATTCGATCATCGCTCAGTTGTTATATCATTCCAATAGCAACAAAGTTCTTTGATGAAGGATGTTTCAACAAACATTTCATATTCTGTAAAAAATTTAAGTGTTATATATAATAAATAAAATATATAATAAAAAATAAAAATAATAGATTATCTACATAAACTTTAAATCTTACCAAAAATGATTCATCAAATAGAGGAGGATTCCTATGTGGGGTAGCTATTGGAAGGATATTCTCATCAAAACATTCATCATGATGTGATGGATGGTAAAAATGCATAGATTGCATTGGAGAAAATGAACCACTACCTGATTGCATCTTCATTCCTAGCATAAAGGGAGGACCAATATGATGACTATATCTCATACAAGATATAGGTTAGGCACCATAAGATTGCATAGGTGGCATGCCTGGCATGGATGGTTGCATGCCTGGCCAATAGGGCATGCCCTGATTATAGTATGATGTCATGCCTAACATGTGTTGTGATTGATATTCTTTTAAAGTGGCAATCTCACTTAACATTGAGGCCTTAAAGTAGCTGAATTCTTCTTCAATTTTACAATACTTCTCCTTACTGACCATCTAAGGCTTTTGTTTTAAAATGTTAAAAAAAAATTGATATAACCATCATATTGGCTTCCTTTCTTAACACGACCAGGATGCTCGCATTCGAATGCATGATATATAACATTTCTCCCTGGATGTTTGATTATTTCACCCTTGGTTATTGTTCTTGAACAACTCTCTACAAATAATAAAGCAAACAAATATATCATACATTATTACATCAATTAGCAAAAATCATAAGGACTTTTTATCAAGTTAAATTACTAAGCAACTTATTTAGTTTTTTCTCTCCTTGTTTAGTCATTGGTCTCGACTTCTTTATTTTAGGGGTCTTTATTTCTATATAAAATTCAGAACTGGTAACCGGTCTACCTTATTTAGCTTCCTACATAAATTAAATAAATTTATTAACCATGATATCAACTTAAATTTGAAAAAAATAAATATAAAAATATTTATAAATTAACAACTTAATAATACCATTTTATGTCTAACTTCAGGATTTAAAGACCTCTCAGTACGGTTAGGAAGAACATTATGCATTTGTATATTATGATGTTCTTTCCTAATTATTTGAAATTCATCCGTACGCCTATAATCGACAAAGTCTTTCCAAACTTGGGGTTCAATCTAAGGGTGTTCTTTAGGGATTTTGTATAGTTGTGCTTCATCAAGTGGTTTTAAATATGGAAACACATAATTTCTTGTCAATCTGAAAGTTTGTATTCCTTCTATGTCTTATTTGCAATCTTATAACACTTGCTCATCCAAGTGTCAGGGACTTTATAACAATTCTGTGAAAACACACTACAAAAGATGAGATATAATACAAAAAATATAATATATGTAATTAGTTATAAAATAAAAGAGACTTGCACAAATGATTTTCCATATTTTGAACTTTTCAACTTCATCAACCTTAGTCCAATCATTTATATTGATTGATATACTTGACTTCACTAGTCTACCAATAGAGGATTTCAATTATTGACCATTTTTTCCTAATGGATTACCAGTAGCATCAAATAGAATGGGTGCTCTATCATCTGGGTTAAGTGGAGCATCAGGTATATTCACCCAACCCCTTCTTTACAATCTCTGGTACCCTAGGATCCATGAAATATCTGCAAACAATGATGAAATAGAAATTAATTGAAAATTTAATTCCAAACATATAAACATGCAAGAGTTAATAGAATAATATACAACATACATTATGTTTAATTAGGTTGTTGATCATATATATATTCCTTCACAATCATTTCGAGTCCATGACGAAGAATCATCGTTATCAACTAGATCATTACATACATTAGGAAATTTGTGCGAGAAATGACTAATATTGGATAATGTATCAAGCATGGCATCATCTTCTAAAGCATCATAACTATAGAACTCTTTTTGTGGATGCGTTAACACAACAGACCATCTTGTGTCAATTTGATCGCTCACATAAAATACTTGTTTTGCATGATGTGCTAACGTGAAAGGATCATCAGTGTGATTATCTTGGATAAATTTACAAGGGTATATCCAAAATCGACTATTTTATATCCAACATTAATAACATCTTTGACCCAATCACACAAGAATATTGTTTCATAGATGACCTCATGATTGAGTTCCCAAATTTCTTGAATTATACCGTAATATGTTCTATCAAAAAGTACATGATTACCATCTTTTGAACTGGCAAATTGTATAGTTTGTGCAACCATCTTCACACCATTATTTTAATTTACTCGAACTTTATCCTTTTCTTGAGTCGTAAACCTCGATCCATTAATTGTGAAACTAGAATATGATTTGACATCGAATTTTGGACCATGTGCAAGCCATTCTAAACTTTCTGTTATTTTATGATTGGGTTTGTTGAGTTCAACTCAAATCTATGCATACAAAAACATGAAATGTGTTTAAAACAAAGTTTTAAAACATTTCATGGAAGTACTAATGGATTATTGTATGTGACACTTACATGGTTGTGAAACCAATTAATAAGCTCTCGTTTATGTTCATCATACAACCATTTTTATCCTCCCTTTTTTTTATAACGAGGATCAATTTTATGTAAATTTAAATGCATTTTATAATGTTATTAAAGATATATCAATTAGATATCATTAATAATTAAATAGAAAATAATTTTATTTTAAATGAAAAAGTTGAACATGTCATCACTTACTCTATATACGGTTGTGCTTCTTCATTATTTACCAAAATGGTTCGATGTGTTTTTTCCCATCGACTACAATCAATAAACAATTTCTTACTTCCACCAAGCATAGGGTTACCTACTTGGATCATGTGACGTTCTAAGAACAACTTGTGCGTAGGATTCCCAATTTCAGTGCAACCACTAAAGTATTCATAACAAAACTCAATGGCCTCTTCAGCAATGTAACGTTCTAGCATGCATCCTTCAGGTCGATTTCTATTATTTACATATCCTTTAAGGACTTGCATGTATCTCTCAAAAGAATACATCCATCTTAAGTAAGTAGGATCACACAATTGAACCTCTCGAACTAAATGAGCACACAAGTGAATTATTATATTGAAGAAAGAAGGAGGAAAATATTTTTCAATTAAACACAAATTCTCAACAACATCTTTCTATACAGAGTTTAACTCGCCAATTGATATAGATTTCTTGCATATTGTATTGAATAATGAACAAAGACAAATTATTGATAATCGAACTTGTTTTGGAAGAATTGATCTTATAGCAACTGGTAATAACTGTTGCATTAAGATATGAAAGTCATATGATTTCAATCCATAAAGTTACTTATCAGTGATAAACACAAAATTTCTTAAGTTGGATGAGTAACCATCAGAAACTTTCACACCCGCCAAACATTTACAAAACACATCCTTCTCTTTTGTTGACATTGTATATGATGCTGGTGGAAAGTATGTTCGATTCTTATCATTTTCCACCCTTGGTGCCAATTTAGGTCGTATGCCTAGTTTCTTTAAATCCAGCCTTGCTTTAATTCCATCATTCATTTTTTCAGGTATATTAAGTAATATACCAATCAAGCTCTCACATACATTTTTTCTCAATGTGCATGACATCTAAGATGTGACAAATATATAGGTCTTTCCAATAAGATAATTCCTAAAATATTGATTTTTTATTCCAATATCCATGATCTACTTATTCAGTAACATTTTCATTTTCACCATTTTATTAGTTGACCTCTTTTCGTTTCCCTCCATTAGTGAGTATTCTTTTTTTCATCTTTCCATATCGTTTAAATGTCAAACCATTCAATTGCCTTAATATTTCAACACCTCGCAAAGGTTGGGGTATAGGATCATGATCTTTTCCACCATCAAACAGTTTCTTTTGGTATCTAAACTTGTGTCTAGATGGCAAAAATCTTCTATGTCTTCTATAAAACATCTTTCATTTGTGAACAAGATAAGTTGCAGAAGTGCCATCACTACATATAGAGCATCCCATATAATCTTTAGTTGCATGTTTTGATAAGTTCTCATAGGCAAGAAAATCATTAATTGTGCATAAAAGGACCCCCTCATGGGTGTTCTTCTTTATGTGCATCGTAAACATTTACACCATCATTCCACAACGTCTTTAAATCATCTATCAGAGGCTACAAATATACATCAATATCAACACCGGGTTGTTTCAGTCCTAAGATAATAATGTTAACATCATGAATTTTATTTTCATACATAACCAAGGAAGAAGGTTGTATGTTACCATAATACTGACCAACAACTATATCTACTACTAAGGGAATTGTGTGGATTAATTTCATCAGCAACAATGACAAGACAAAGATTGCACGAATTAGATGCAAATTAAGGGGATAAATTATCTACTACTTTCCAATTTGGAGAATCACTAGGATGACGTAGCACCCCATCATCAAATCGATTATCTGAATGTTAAGTTAACATATTTGATGTCTCTTTACTCTTGAACAACCTTTGAAAGTGAGGAATCGAAGGAAAGTACTAAAGAACCTTTGTGGGCACGCCTTTCTTAGGTCTTGTCTCATTTGTAGCATGCTTCCATCTCGATTCTTTACACAACGGACAATCATCTAATGTCTCATATTATTTTCTATAAATAATGCAATCATTTGGACAAGCACGAATTTTATGATATTTCATGCCAAATTGACTAAGAGATTTCTTCACTTCATACATTAAAGATGGAAATTCAATACCCTCGTGAAACATATCTATTAGTACATTTGGTAATTCTGTGAATCCCTTGTTAGAAAAACCATTTTTTTCCTTCACATTGTACAAATGAATCAATCTCGACATTTTAGTGTATTTCTTGCATTTTGGATACAACGGTTTTTCGACATCTTCTAGAAGTTTTTTAAAGGTTTCGGAATCATCCTCATGTAGTTCATCTTCAACACCATGAAACATATTTTCTGTCTGTAAATTATGATAAGATGTATATAATTCACTTACATTCTTATTTATCTCTTTACCATGAGTATTATCAATATTTTCTTCATGTTAATACCAACATTTATAACTCAAAAGAATACCACTACGGATAAGGTAATACTTAACCTCATCAACATCATGAAAGTGCTCATTTTTATATTTAACACATGAGCATCGAATCATACTAATTTCATTATTACTATTTTTACAAGCAAATTCCAAGAAATTTTCAACTCCAAAAATGTAATCCTACTCAATTTTACACTTTGACATCCAAGATTTGTCCATTTTCTATTTATGACATTAAACATATTAAATATGTATCCAACCAATATATTTAAGATATTATTATATATGAATTCCCTAATTATTATAATATCTATCAAAATATCATATAAAAATAAATACATAAAAACCAAGCATAACAAATATATACACATAAATATAATTATATAAGATTGATTGTAATTACTAATAATAATATGCCACATCATTTGGGTTGATTTGAAATTTAAGATATATAAAACAAAATTTATATAATAATTTTGTGATAATTAATATTTTTTTAAATAACTATACTACTTCAAACCTAAATTTTTAATGAGCATCATATTGTTGAATCATGTCTTTGCCATTTCATATTAACAAAAATAAATAAATTAAAAATCAACCTTAAATCACAGTCATAAATATATAAACTTATTTCATTACGAAAATTTATACAAAACCTACATAATAAAAATAATAACATACATATAATATAAAACCTACATAATACAAAAATTTATACACATAAATAATAATACATAATATACAAAAAAATAAAGAAATATGAATAATAAGTGCGTAGGATTAATAGAAATACTTAAAAGAGTAAATGAAGTGACAAAATGACAGAAATGAAGAAAAAAAGAGTGTTTTATAAGTGAGAAAATATGTATAAAAAATTAGGGAATTTAGAAGATAAATTGAGAGAAAGAAAACTCACTAAACAGTGCTAGAGTTAGTGGTCGTAGGTGGTCGAAAAATGAGAAAGAGTGGAGGAGGAACGTTGGTCGGTTTTGGGGTTTTGAGAGTGTTACAACACTAGAATGTTCTGTCTAATGAGGAAGAAAGAAGAGAAAAGGAAAATATCCACTTGTGTAGTGTCAATTGACGCGTTAAACCAACATTACAAGAAAGATCGATGCTGCTTCCTACGTGTAGCGTCGGTTCAACATGTCAACCAACGCTACAATCTATGTGTTTTAAGTTGGTTTTTTAGCAAACTAACTTTAAATTCATTATAAGTCTGTTTTTCTCAAAAATGGACTTTAAATCTCGACTTAAATGCCACCTTTTATAGTAGTGTAATGAGATAACAGTTATGTTGATATACTTGTGTAAATTATTTATGTGAATATTTTTAATAATTATTAAATACAAATTATTTTATATTCAAGAATTTTACAAAATTTATTATCGAAAAATATATTAACTACATATTTTTCATAAGAGATTTAAAATATGAAAATTGGGGTTTAGAAATATGAATCTAGATATAATTTAGAATTGTATTCTATTTTAAAGTTTTATGAGATTTATCATTGAAAAATAAATTTACGACAAATTTTTTGTAATAGATTCAAAACACAAAAGTTGGATTTCAAATACATCAATTTCAGATATATTCAAGCCAAAGGGGGAGTTTGTAAGGATTATAAGTATTGGTTATTTTCATGGACAAAATATTTACTTATAAACTTATTTTTAAGCTCGCTATCAAGTCTATCAAACAAAGTTGAAAAAACGTCAGAATTTTAGATAGTCGTACTTCAGGTATATATATTATAAATATAACACAGAGTATTGTACTCACGCATTTAAGAGCACATATTTATAAATCTAGAATTATTTTTGTTGATAAAATATTTATGCTTAAATATTAGATAAGACATACTATAAATTATAGCTTAAATCTTTAGCCTAAAAGATAGCATAAAATATACTTTAAAAGAACTCTTTTTTAAATATGAATCTTCATGATTAATGAGTCTATTTTAAAAAAAAAACTTCTTTAAATAGTTGTCTTCTTAATTAGTGAGTATTACTAATCATATTTGTAATAGAAAAAATATTTATCAATTACATAGGATTAGGGATTTTAATTTTTTCTGTAATTAAACTCATTGCTCATTGTTTCAATCAACCACACAAGGGTATTATTATATTCTTCTTAATTTCTCTCTTGTTTTTACAAATATAAGATCATAATTCTTTAGACTTTTTTATTTAGTTAATCTATCAAATATTGGTGGTTATGTTTGATTGATTAATAAGCCTAACTAGTTTATGATATTTTGATAAAATGTTCTTATGGCTTCTTCTTTATTTTTGTTCTTAAATTGTTAGATCAAATAATTGTTTTTATCATATCATAGTTATTTGATTTGATTATTAATCTTTAAAAAAGCTATCTTTATTGAACTTGTGCTTGACCTTTTTGCTCTAAGATTTACTAGTTGATTTGATTAAGTGACATATGTTTTGAATCATCTAGTTAGGATTATTTATTATTAAATCCATTCTAGAACACACATGAACACTTGTGTTTTTGTGCTAACCATTTAATTAATTTGGGAATGTATTTGATTGGCGGGAAGCTTATTGGAACGTTGGTTTGAGAACTGCTCACGCTAATATTGGAAACTATGAAAACAAAGTAGGGGCTCTTAAGTAAGGTACATTGGGGTAGTATCCTAGGGAGGGTAGCATAAGACCGAGTTTGTACTTGAACATTTGTTTTTCATAGTGAAAATTTAGGTGGTCCGGTGGACAGGCGGTTTTCTTTTAAGTCATGATTGTGACCTAGGTTGTTTTCACCTAAAAATATCGTGTGTTATTCTTTTGTTTTCACGTTTTGTTCTTACACACGATTGCATGCCTGGTCATTTTATTTAAGTTATTAAATTATAAATTGATAAAAATTAAAAATAACTTATTCATCCCCTCTAAGTTAATTATGTACATATCTTATAAACTTTCAAGATAAATGGACGCATAGTCGCACTAGGAAGGATTATATCAAAGTGCACGAGCGAGTGCTTACCCTTCTTTAAGTTGTTAAGAAAAATAAGAAGTATAAGTGAAATGAAGAATGTGAGGCTACATTCCAGTCCATTAAAGAGTATATGGGTAAGGCCAATATATATGGGTAAGGCCCCTATATTGGTTAGTCCTTCACCAAGCGAGGTTTTATACCTTTATTTATCCGCTACTATAAAGGCAGTAAGCACTCTTCTAGTAGTATAAAGAGAAAATGGATAACAATTAATTTATTACATCAGTCACGCATATATAGAATCTTAGTAAAAGTACCCAATGTTGGACAAGCTTGCATTAACCCTGAGGATGACAGCCAGAAAATTGAGGCATTGCTTTGGAGGCCAAACCATCATCGTTCTCACATCATACCATCTCAAAGGTGTGTTGGAAAAACCAGATGTATTGGGGAGATTGGTTCATATTGCTATTGAACTTAGTGAGTTTGACATCCATTTTAGACCTTGCCCAACAATAAAAGAACAGACAGTGGCTGACTTCATAGCAAAATGGATAGGAGAATAAGGGACGATGCAAGTGGTAAAAGCTCAACATAGACGAGAAAAGGATAAGTATTGGAAGATATGGATAGAGCAAGCACGCTAAAGGCACAGGGGTAGGAATTGTAATATTCACCATAGAAGGAGGCATGATTGAACAAAGTATGAGAATAACTTTCCCAACCACCAATAACGTAACTGAGTATGAAGTAATGCTATTAGCATTGAAATAATTGAAAGGACTAGGAGCTGAATACGTGAGTATCCATAGTGATTCGTAACTAGTGGTTAATCAAGTAAATGGAACCTTTGAGGCCTAGGAAGAGAAAATGAAAAAGGTACTTGGTAGAAATCAAAGAATGGGCAGTAGAGTTCAAGGCATTTAAGATTACACAAATAACACATAGCAGCAATGCTCATGTAGAAAGGGAAAGAACAAGTAGATGGGACCATCCTACATGTCGAAGCCCATACGGCCTGATCACATGAGTAGTTTGTGTCACAAAGTGCACCAAGTGTATAGACCTAGCTCATCATTTGAAGTGACTATGGCCTGGCTGTACACCTAGAAAGGTTGCATCAAAGCACTCCTACGTGAACTTAGCCTTATTCAGGGTGAATATGGCCTAGCCATACACATAGAAAGAGTACAATAAAGCGTAAGTATATGGGACCCGCTTGCATTTGAAGTGAATACGGCTTGGCCACAAAAGCACCCATGCATAGACCTAGCCTGTATTCAGGATGAATATGGCCCAATCGTAAACGTAGCATATGCAACCAGACTATTTAGGGCTATATTTAACATATTACAAATGCCTCGAAATAGCTTTAACATAGAGTGAACATAAAATAAGCATAAATTTAAGGATGTTAGCCAGGATTAATCCCCTAGCAATATTGTTTTAAAGTTATAACACCAAAAAGGGAGGCATACCCCCACAAACAAAATAAAAATACATTAGTCCACACTATTGATGGCATTGTCTTTAGTGCCTGTAAAGTCCTTCATAGTTCGCATGAACTCGTCACTAGTATGACCTCCAAAGGAATCATCACCAATTTGGGCTCCAGTGTTCAGTCCCTGAAGGAGAGGGGATTGGGCTTTTTGCCTCCATAGCCTCAAGAGCTTTGTACAAGGTAAGATGGTTTAACGTGGCCTCTAGATCAACTACTCGGGTGACCTCACAAAGTCACTCAATGCTTTGTTGGAGACTTCTAAAAACCCCTGAGTAGCATCTTTAACAAGTTGCTAGTTGGTTTTCTCAAGTAGAGCCAACTTCTTTGTGAGCTCATTAGCCTGCTTCTTCTCAACATGGTAACTCATTCGAATGTAATTCTTTTTACACCACATGTCATCCAGCTCAATGGATTATGATTAGACTTTGCCTGTGACCCTTCCAGCTTGGCAAAGGCTTTTGTGTTCTCGACATCCAATTGCAAGGTCTTTTGAGTAAGTTCCTGAACCCTTCCTTTTTAGGCTTGACTTACCAAATCCCCAGTCCAAAAAAGTGACAAGCTCTGCAAACAAGATGAAACTGGTTCACAAACTAAAATAAAAAAAAAAAGAATGAGAAAGTAGGGAGACTTACATCCATCACCACTAAAAGCACATTAGGTACACGAAGCCAAGCTCTTCAGCATGTGCTTTATTAATCTTGACCTCACCTTCTGGACCGATGAAATAGTTGTATAGTTCGTCCAACTTATCCCTTCAGCCAAAAGCACCCTCGAAAGGATTTTTCAGATGCTCAAAAAGAGTAACCCTCACCCTTTAAACATTGCCTTTATCGTCTTCCATAACATCCACGGTCTCATTGGTAGCAATCTAACTACTGGAAGTAATAGACTTTGCTTTTTTGTTGGAATGGGTCACATGTGCGACCTCAATGGTTCCCTTTAGATAGTGCCCACTTCCAAAGGCCTCGGTCGTAACAACCTTGCATTTGCCTATAACATCGACAGGCATGGTTTTCCCTAGAGTAGGTTTAGGAGGAGGAACGAACCCAAGTTTTGGCGCATTAGGCCTAACCACCTTTTGGTACAGGTCTGTGATGAGTGATGAGAAGTCCATGGCTAAAACAAAACAAAAATATTTCGGGCGTGACTATGACTAAACTAAAAGGCAAGTTCACGACTTGACTGTGAGGACTCTACCCAAACTCCAAAAGCCCGTTGGGAGGTTGGCATCAATATATTATCACAAGCATTTTTTAAGATTATACTTGTGGTTAAGATTGACTATGCTTTTCTATATTAGAATGTTGGAAATGAAACCTCTCAAAGAACGCAATTAAGATGTATGAAACTTCCAATGAATAACTAGAGTCTCCAAATCTTGCTTGTATCCCAAGTTCCCAAGAACATAAAAGAATCTATCATTTCAACCTGAAATAGATTTAGGAAGCTTGAGTACTAACCCATGGCCTTAACAGGTTGATAAGTATACCCTACCCTCATCAACACTATTTTTCTTAATAATGTACATATTCTTCAACTTTGGCATGCCTAGCTCAATGCCAAGTTCAAAAATAACCACCGATAGACATAACAAGATCCTTCATGAATTGAGATTTAATTGATGGGGGACCAACTTATTGGATCCCAAAAACATTCAAACCCACCAAGGTAGAGAAAATCTCTGCCCGATCCCGAAGGCTTTGATAAGTAGAACCGACATCGTTGATTCTGTAAATATTTTGGTTTTATATTTATAAAACTCTTGCAGGTGCAAGAATCATTTTATAAAAAATGATAAATATACTCTCAAAATCGATCTAAGGAAAGAATATAAATGGTTTTTAATTTATTATCAAAACTTTTTAAAATGAATTAAATCTTAAACATCTTGTCACGATATTTTGGTTTTTGTGTTTCTAATCTAAGAACATAAAAATAAACATAGATATGGATTCAATAAACATTTATGTAAAATTTTATCATTCATAATAGTGGAGTATTTATGGATATAATAACTAAGTTAATTATGCTTGATCATATTATTTAGGTTATTAAAGATATAAATCGATATTTATTGATTCTCTATTTTTTATATGAATATCACCTTTGGTGAGGTTAGATATTTTTTGTTAATTAAACAAATCAATTAACATCTATGAGTTGAGTCGATAACTAATTTAGTTAAGTAACTTAATTCTTTTTTCTAAGAGATTGAAAATGAATTATTTAAATGCCATATTTGATGGGGTTAAACAGTTTAAATTTTATTCAAGGTGTCCAAATTAAACATAAGAATTTAATTATCTGAGTACTAATTTTTATGTTTTAAAACCATTACTGAAAATATGTTAACAATACATTTTTCGAATTATTGTTCTTATAAAAACTTTTGAAATAGAGTTTCACTCTAACTACCGAACGATTGTACCAACAAATAAAATAATACTACTCTAAATCAGACTAGATAATTAAACCTTAGAATCTAATTTTCAAATTTAAGTTTGTAATAAAAAATAATATATTTCTCTCTAACATTCTTATATAAAATCTTGAATAAAAACAAAATCAATTCATTTTATACAAATTTTTACATATTTAATATTTCGCAAGCATAACAAAGTTATTATTATATCATGTTTACAAACAACTGTAAAGAATAAGAATTCTAAAAAAATTAAATATAACATATAAGAATAAAAAATAAAAATAACCGTAAAGAATAAGAATTCTAAAAAAACCTTGATGCAAATTTCGTTTCTGGAAAACCTCCAAACGAATTTACATTTCTATTTATTGAATCAAAAAGTTAGAAATTTACAAAAACATAGGTAGTTCTTCTCAAAAAGAGAAGATCTTTAAAACTAAAAAGTAAGAAACTTAGAAAACTAGAGAAAGAAAGAGCTAAGAAAATATTTTTGAGGTGTGCTTTGTATAATGAGGGAGAAAGGATTTTTATAGGTGAGGAGAAGGGTAAAAAAGTGAATTTTTTTTATAAAAAATGGGTAAAAACATGTAATGGACGGATGCTAATGTAGGTGGATGCTCGGCATAGTGTGGTGTTGCTACTCATGTTTCTCGGCATGGTGCGGTACAAATACACATGTTTCTTAGCATGGTACTGTGCTGAACGCGGATGGGCGACTTCGTGCGAGATTTCGACCTTTTTGATATTTTTGATCGTTTTGATCCATTTTGTCATTTTTTTTCATCTTTTTTGCTTTTCTTTATTTATTTTCTTAATATATTTGTGATGTATTACCTCCAGTATTTTTCTTCGAGTCTTTAAGTTATTTTTTTGAAACAAAAATACTTGAAAAACAATAAAAATATCCATGATTCTAAAAATATAAATTTATATAAAAATATGATAAAATCATATAAATATAAATTTTTTTAATTAATTAAATTATATTAAATCATGATAATTTTAATGTTTTTTAAGCACTCATTAAGCTTCCTTATAGAATGAAGCGAATTCGCTAAGGGCATCAAATGGTGGAGTTTTGTATAAGGAACTGGATAATTGCCATCATGGGGAAAATAAAATTTAGCCTTAATTCTCTCTACATCCTTAAAGGCCGATTGACTTAGATTTCGAGCACACTAGAATTTTGTTTCCTTGGTTCAAGCAGTGAGAGGTCATGGTTTTTTTGGCATATTTTTCCAACTTTTCCTTTGAATAATAAGAACTTTAGGGAAGAAAATATTCTTTTGGCAATAAGTGATGGAAAAAGCCAAAGCGACCTCATGAACACCAACTTGAGCAAAAGTCTGTGAGTTAGCTCATTCATCCCACGGTCATCCTCTCAATGGTAGATTCATCACTTGAAAAGGTAGCTCGAAGGTCACTAAAATTGTCCACTTAATAAGAAGACATAATGATAAATTGAAGGGCAACTTATATGAAAACGAGAGGCCTAATAAAAGGAAGAACATGCTTATCGCAAAAGTAAGAATTTCGAGTTGAAAATATGAGACACTTGATTTCAACCTTTAGCTTTCCCATCTATTGCCTACAAATATGTGCTCAAAAATCCGTTAGGGAATTTAAGGCTTGAAAAAAAAAGGTTGTCCAACTCAGATGAGAAAGATAAGAGAATCGAAAGTTACCATATGGTTTGAACGGTCCAAGACACCAATGCCACAAACTGATTCCCCAAACAATGGTAACACTTCCCTTTTTTATAGATTGATTTCCTAATGCATGACTTAGATTTGACTACAAGGAAGAAAATGTTTTGAGAAGATCAAGTGAAAATGATGGTACACCCTTATTATATGTATCAAAAAAATATAATAATAATAATAACAATAGTACATACGATGATAGGAAACATTGGTAAGCTAAAAAAACAACAATATTTGAAAGGATAGACAATGGGATAAAGGCATAATATTGGGTGATTATAACAAGCATTGAATAAATAACTAGCAAGTCCCAACTACTCTTTTAATTTGATACAAAATAAATGAATAAGGAACTTGATGTTTGATATAAGCACATCCTTGAGGCCCAAAACCAACAATGACTCCCCTCAATGGAGGACCCAATAACCAATAGCCCAATGGCGACCCCTTGAGCAACTCAAGAACAGCTCGACCAATGTGTCCAAAATCAAGCCGAGAGTAGCCCCAACAACCTATCTAAGATCAACATGAGAGCAAATGGAACAACTTATCCAAGAGCAACATGTATCATACCCCGCATCAACCCATAGAAGTCTAGTTAGATGTACTTAACCCTATGTGCGAACTAGTCAATTTGTAATTGGACCATCGATGGCTCAATACACACCCTAACTTTAGTGCTTTCCCACTGAAACATGCCGTGGGTCACCTTTGTTGTGTAAATGGGCGAATAATAGACCCTTGAAGGAACCTTTAGACCCTCACTAATTGTAACCCTTCAACCAAAACTCTTTCAAACACTAACATATATCACATATATATTACAATTGACCCAATAATACTTATATGTAACATTGCACCATGGTCATTTGAAATTCAATTGATACATGAGTCTTTCCCGAGAAGTAAATAATCCAACCGCAACCTGTTTGAGTAAAGTTCTCTCTTCTCACAAACTATTTACTCCCTAATAGCAAAGTCATCATACATCTAAAAAAAAAAAATAACCGTTATCCCATACAGCTTCATAAGATAATTTCCCATTTAAAAAAATGAGAATTAGAAAACATCACGTATGTATATATTAAAGATTATTTTCAAAATTTGAAGCACATTATTTTTATCATAGCGGACACAATGAATATCCTCATTGAATCACGTACCACAGGCACAAGCCACTGAAGATTTCATCCAGCTAGAAAATTGTTCAAGTCCGAATGAGGAAAAACCAAAATGAGGAAAAAAAACACAAGATATCTCTATCTAGACTTCTGGCTGTACTTTTGTATACCATAGACGTCTACGATCCCTGGAGGGAAGACAGGATCAGTTGCTGCTCTAACAGCAACATTTGCCACTGAAGTAACATTGACTGGAGGAGTGAAGAGGGGTCCAACAAGTGGCAGTTGAGTCAGAGGCCTTGTGTATTGGAGAGCCTGCAGTTGTTTAGAGGGACAACAAAAATGAACTTCAGAGTCCAAGCTACACAACAACATTTGACGTGACATAACACGATATGGGTAAATTTGCAAGTGACTACTAAGACTATTAAATTTTATAAATGAACTCCTCATCCGAAAATACTATCTCGTCACATGAGGCTGAGATCTAAAGCAGCAAGTATGTGTATTTTGTCTGGCTAACATATGATCCAGATATCCATATTAAGCTGATATAGAAAACAATTTTGGAATGTGTATCTGCTCGTAGTGTGAAAGTAAGCACGACTATAATATAAAAGAAAAATCAACAATTTACCATTTCCAGTGGAGAACCGATCACACCCAGCGGCAGCTTTATGCTTCCAATGTGGCGAGTTCCATGGATGAATCCAGGCCTCAGAACCACTCCTGAAAGGCAGACATGTAAAGTAAAATCAGGTAGAATACACCATTATTCTAGGATCATTGTTAAGCAACTAAGGCTACCCATCTCCATGCCTCACATTTAACAGTAGTCAAAATATATAATATAAGATCCTGTTGCTTTGCTGGATACAAAAGAATACGGTCTCCACTGTCCTCTGACAAATATTCATTAATGAAAATTCAATCTGTTCACATATTTTGAAGTTTCAGCCACAGGCCAGTCCAGATCACTTTTATGTTATCATCAACCATATTTATGCACCGAGATCATACTACAATAATCACATCTGTAATGGAATATGGGGTAAAATATGGATTTCCAAAGTCCCATAAAAACTATTACGTTATCAAAGCAATTCAATCTATTCACATTTTTACAGTTGCCAGGCAGATCCAATCACTTTCATGTTCTCATATCCATATAGATTCACTAAGACACCTCACCTCCATATGGAAACCTGGTCAGTAACTCCGTTTCAGCAGCTCTCTACATTAAGAATTTATAAATTAGTTTCTCGTATAATAAATTTGAAGAAACCAGAAGACATTCAAAGCCAATTTTTGCAATTTATGATAAAAACTGACTTCAACTTTCATGTATCAGCATACCTTAAAGACAAATAATAATATTACCGATAACAATATGCAATCTAAAACTAAAAATCCGCAAGAACAACACACATTTAGCTAACACTTGATTTTTTAAATACACCTCCAGTAGAGGTGAAAAAGGAAAAGAATATATAGCAAGTGTGCTCTGAAATTTTACCCGAGTACAAAGCTATTATATAATTTAAAGCTAGTAACAGACCTCAAAAACAAAGCCCAAATAGAATAGTAAGAATGAAAGTACCTTCCCCTCATAATATCCTTGTAGCAGGTAGTTTACTACACCAAAGTCAGCAGCAGAGATGTAAACAAATCTTTTTATTCCTGCAAGAGCATCGGCTGATCAGAAAAAAAGGGGAAAATAGAAAGAAGAAAAGGTGCTCATAGAAAGGACAAAATTCTACAACAAATTAAAGTCACATAAACTTGGATTGCAAGGAGAGTAAACATGACCCAACTCAGTAAGGTGTAAAGATTGGACTTTTCCTTGCAGTATTATTTTTCTTTCTAATTAAGCATCTTTCAGACTTCCCTATTTTAGGTTGTCTCCAGAACCATAGAGAACTACCATCAATTGGCTTCAACCCTCATCAGAAATTGGAGAAGCATAATTAAAGCATTCATGAAGTTCATACCTTTCTCCGAAGCAGCTCTAATTGCATTGATGTTTGCAGTCCCATTGATCTTATACATGTAGGAAGTTGAGCCAAAACCACCAACACAAGAGATCTGAAAATGCAAACACTAATTAGTAGAACACTGAAAGGTGGTGATTTAATAAAAAAAAAAATTATAAGCAAAAAAAGAGAGTACAGAATGGAACAGCCTCATTTAATCATTTTTAATAAAATGTTGGTATAATTTGAAATCCCACTTTCTCCTCTTGACAAGGCAATGAATAGAAATATTATGATCGAATACATATCATAAAATTATTAGAAAAAAAAAAGTACCTCGTCTACATTATGTTAAGCAAAATGAACAGTATTAAGCAACACCATGAAAAGCACCCTGCCACTATCTTTTTCTCTTTATCATAAGGAAACTTATGATAGTTCTTTGCTATTTGAATGACCAAGTAATCTCCAAGAACAAAGAACTCTAAAGAATATAGACACAGAATATATTCATGCATAATAGCTCATGAGAGTTTGATTGCAATAAGTTAATAGAGACCACATACAACAGCAGTGACCCCAGACAGAGCATCTTCCCATGAACCAGGCGATAAAAGATTTCCTGCCAACCAAAAGTAAGGCTTAGAGCAATTACAATATCTTCAAGAAGTATCACTCAGCAATAGGGGTGTCAATCATAATGTGTTGTGTTCATTGTTGTAAAAGGTTATTTTGAGGCCGGCCTTAGAGTTGAGGTTTTTTAAAAAAAAAATTGGAAAGAGAAAGTGGTTCTGAGCTATAACCACACATGGTAAATTAAAACTTATGCCTTTTTAGTTCGAGGCATATACCATAAGTCTCTTACACCTCGAGGTGATTAAAGATTTAACCTCAAATGATGTAAGACGTAAAAAAGGAGTTTTTAAGTTGATTTATGGGTTACCCATACAATTTTAACCCAGTTTCACAAATTAAAAAAAGTTATAAAGTCATAAATAAAAGAAAATATCATAATCTTATGAACAAACGTGATTAGGGTAGCTTCCTTAACATTTTTCGATCGTCCTTCACCTATCACTTTTCCTTTGCATCCAACTCCAAATTTTTTTAGTTACTAAGTAGTAACATTCAATTTGCCCCTCTCTTTGACTATTTATATTTAATTTTTCCTTCTCCAAATTAATAATTGAGCAATAGAGTCAAACTTATATGATTTATTTTGCCTATTTTATGGTTATTTTCATGATTAGTTTCTTTTATTAATATTTTAACATTATTTAAAATAAAATTTGAGTTACTTTATATGACATTTATTGCTTATTGGATTAAAAATTACTTTTATTAATATTTTAAATTTTTTTAAAAGTTAAAGTTTGAGGCGTACGCCTTGGACCACCTAAGCTTCACCTTAATTAAAGAAAACACCTAAGTACTTAAAATAGCCTTTTACAACATTGGTTGTGCATGTTCGTATCGTATTTATTCATATTGTGCGTGTCTATGTTGTGTTTATTCGTATTGTGCGTTTTCATGTTGTATCTATTCGGGTTGTGTATGTTCGCGTTTTCTAGACCAAATTCACATATTTTTAATATTATAAAAATAAACTATTTGTAGTAAATTATTTATTTATAATGATAAGAAAATAGGCCCAATTGCCATCCCTACTAAACAAACATAGTAAACAAGATGGGAAACCTTTGTGCCAAGACATGTTATTGGCCCATGAATCATGTATTGATGACTTGCCAGACCTGAGTAGGGAAAGGAAATCATTAAGAAGGACAATAATAAAGGCCATTTAGTTAGCATCAAAGTCTTAATGAGCTCTAAGCTACTTGAGTACACTATGATCAAATGAGTATTCAAGGATTATCCATATTTCATCTTGTTGAACAGGATCAACACTGGTCATGAGATAAATCAGATAAGTGGTATATGGTTGCTTCATGATATTTGGAAAAAGCAAGAAACCACAACTAAAAAAGGTTTATTTTGACAGCATGCATCATTTCAACTTTTATTTAAGGTCCTTGGCATAATGGTCCACCTTAAAATTGAAACCAAATTACCCTCATTAGAAATAAAACCTTCACAGTAAACATGTTTCTGTGTATGTTCTATGGTATCGCAAGTGGAAAAGTCCCATTCTTGTTGAACTTTAAATGTCATAGAGGCTACAAGAGGATAACAGTACAAAATACCATTACTAAGGACCAAGTAAGCGAGACATCAAATTTTGGAAAATAACTCCCACTGGTGGGGATAAAAATAGATTATTAAAGACCCAAAGAGTTTGTACCTGCTCAAGCTAGCAACAGACAGACCATGATGTAAAGCTGCCTTGCAGATATGGGAGCCAACGAACCCGTTTCCACCCAACACAAGTAACTGAACAGATAAAAATAAATTAAAAGGTATTATTGCAGAGGCGAAGATACAATAAACATACAGGTAAACACATCTCAATGTTATCTATAGCCTACACAGTTAGATACCTTATCTGTTGGTGGAGGTGGAACATTTACAGTCTCTGCTTCCTCCACTTTTAATGGTTCATCAACTTTATTAGTATCAGTTGATAGATATCTTGTCTTGTCTGACGCAGTAATTGCACTTTATAAATGAAAAAACGAGAACATAAGAAAAAGACCATAAATTTCCTTATGCAAACATAAGGGAGCCAACTTGTTACCAATTGACAAAGGCGTGGCAACAGCGAGTAATAAAAAAAATGTTTCCTTTTTAAACCAAGTATTTTCAATAATCAAGGGAGAAAAAACTCAGAATCACCTTAACAGTACGAGCAGCATCACCAATTTGTTGTCCCCATTTAAGCTAATCTAACCAAAGCTCTATATTTAAAATATATTCTACCATATTTATGAATTTTGCCTAGACTATAGAACCAAGTATAATGCTCAATACAAAGAAGGTAAGGAAAACAAACAAAATGAAGTAACGCAAGATAATGCAACCTATAGAACCCTGCAAGGGATAAAACTAAACAATATCTCAATCAATATGATAAAACCCCACATATTAATCAATGTATAAGAATCATAAAATAAACACATGACCCGAATAAATGCTTTAGGGCATCGTCAAATGAGAGGAAGCTACTTTAGGGCTTAAATTATCGTTTCAGTTCTAATATATCAACATTTCTTTACCATTTTGTGTACACAATCAAGCAGAACATCCATAAAATTTGAAGGAAACAGAAACAGATCACATTGTAAAAAACCCAAAAGATGAATCGAAATTTCAGAGAATTAAAAAAAACAAACAAGTGTAAAGCAAAAGAGAAAAGAGAATTACAGCCTCGGAATGGATGATCTGGAATGAATCATCCGCGACACAACAGCCCTCATTTCGAATTTCCAAACACAGTGATCGTTTCTGCTAATTATGACTCTTACTTTCAATTACAATTTTGATCAACCACTGAAATTTATCGATTTTCTAAGGTAGACGAGTGTTCTGGGGATTGACTTGTGGCGTAATCTACCCAGAAAATGTTATTCCTCAGTGGAAGAATAGTTTGGTTCACACACACACAGAGAGAAAGATGTTTGGCTTCTATAGAGAGAGAGAGCGATAACACATGGCGCAAGTTAGGGCTGACAGGTTTCGAGTATGCGTGGCTAAACCTAAGCCTCGTGATTCGTGTCGTGAGACTGGGGAGAAGAAATCCAAGGTGCTAAAGCGGAGCTCGGGCAATGCAAATTATTAACGTAAGTTTTTTTTTTTCTAAAAATAAATATTAAATAAAGAGAAAAAAATAATCTAAATTATAAAAAATATACGTTAAAATAATAAATAATATTTTTTTGTTTGTTAGAAATTTTTGCATCCAAACAAGAAGCTTTTTATTACATTAATTCATTCATTTTTATGAAAAAATCATTTTAATATAAAAATTAATAATATATATTTAAAATTAACAATATACACATGTTTAATTATTCATGAAACTCAAATAAATTTTTAAATTTTATTACTTGATTTTGTTGACAATTGGAATTACATCAGCGTCAAAATTTTATTTCTTGTTTTTGTTGACAACAGACATGTTATTGGTTGCATCTTATTTGTAGAGTGTTCTTATGGATATAGAAAGGAATTTGAAAGGGGTCTAATATGAACAATTTTATGTGGTGGACACTTTGAATCTTTGAGGTGGGCTTTTTGGGAAAATCATAGTGCATTGTAACTAGTTATTTAAATGATTTGGTATAAAATTGTTAATTTTACTTAAATAACATAAAAACAACATAAAAATACTATTTTAACACATCACATATGTTAAAAAGATTACATTATCTATATTTTTTATTAAAAATTAATTAAATATGACTCTAGTAACACTAACTACTAACTTCATCAACCATCCGATCTTCTATTGACAATTTTATCGGAACTTTGACCACCCCTATATTAAATATGTAAGGCTTATATTTATTTTGAAAAGAATATATAAGGATTACGTACATATTTTTGAAATAGTATGTAAGATTTACATACATATTTTTAAAATAGTGTATAAGTTATGTATATAAGGATTACGTACATACAAGAAAAGAAAAAAATAAAAATTTAAAGCATGTGAACGCATTTATAGAATGAAAAGTTCAATAACTAATAATTAGGTATAAAAAAATCTTTATTATTTATTTTAAAAAATTTACAAATCATGAAATGCAAAAGATTCATAAGATTAAAGTGAGAATTTGTTTAGACTTCATCAAAAGATAATATGAAAATTATTGAATTCTTCAATGGGAGTTTTATCCCACCAATGTGAGTAAGTACATCTCATTAGGCATGGAATTTGATCAATGTATGATATTACATAACTCCATTTTATGATCCAAGGTAATTTATAAAGACAGAAAGAACATTAAGCCATGATCTTGGTCTTAGATATGATTGAAATTGATTTTTTCAAAATCATTATAGGCCTATAAGACCTTTGTAGGGAAAATATCATTTGTTGGTCCAAATGATGAGAACCAATTTTTGAACCAGTTATGAAAATCATGGAATGCATAATGATCCCCTGTTTTAAACTGAATGCACCATGTATGGGATTTCATCTGATTTTGATAACAGAGAGTGTGCTCCCAGGCTTGCATGTAATCAAACCAGTCATAAGTCATTGGTTGCATGTATCGATTTTTAAACCATTCTTTGACATATAAGTTAGAATTCCAATCTGCTTTAGTTAAAACTCTTTTTATCATTAGAGTGGAAAAGGCAATCTGGCATCCATTTCTCATGTTATGAGTTATATCAACAGAATCTATTTCTTTTAGAATTAATTCATAAAAATTTCTTGTTTTGGAAAAGGATGGTAAATTATCTTTTAGATATATAGAAGCTATCTATTCAGGTGTTTTCTTGACATCGTTGTTTTCGATGGTTATTAACCGTCGAGTTACTGCTTCTACAAAACTCATCCTTTTTAGAGAGTTCCTAAGCTCTTTTAGAGCTTTTTGCCACCTTAGTTGGTTGGCTGGCTATGAACTAGGATCTACTAGGTGTTAGAGATAAGAAGTAATGAAGATATGGAATAGTGAAAACTGAAGGATATTTTATTAATAAAAGAAGAGAAATTATATAAAGAGTTTAATGCACAAGAAGTAGATGCCATTCAAAATGAGCGGTCTTACCTTATATAGGTAGAGTAGGCTCGATACAAGAAAAAATATAATAATTCAAAAGTAAACCTTAATAATTTACAACTTTAATAAAGTAAAGATTCTACAACTTTAATAAAGTAAAGATTCTTCAACTTTATTAAACCAGATGCTATTAGCTGTTCGATCCTGGTAAGCTGGTCACCAACTATTTGTAAATACATATTGGTATAATTAGCTTGTTCAAGAACTTGGTTTACTGCATAATCAGTGGCTAGATGATTAGGGTTTATTGAGCCTTACTTGTATGGAATAATGATTAATGCTCAAAAAGCACTAAAATTATCATGATTTTATGCACATTAATTGATTAAAAATATATATATTTATATGATTTTATCATATATTTATATAAATATGTCTTTTTGGAATCACCGATATTTTTATTGTTTTTTAGGTATTTTCGCTTAAAAACATAATTTAAAGACTCAAAGAGGAATACTGGAAGCAATACATCACAAATATATTCATAAAATAAATAAGAAAAAGTCAACAAATATAGAAAAATTGGACAAAATGGGTCAAAAAGGTCAAAAAGGAGGAAATCGTGCAAGCAACTGCCCAGTCGCGCCGGCCAACGTGCACAGTGCACCCAACCGTGCACGCCCGGTCCCGCGCGCCGCATTTCTCTGTCCGCACGTGCCTACTCTCCATTCCGCGCGCATCGTGCGTGTCCCTACTCCTTTCTGCGCGGCCCTGCTCTAGTCTACGCGCGCCTTTTCCCATCTGCACCCATTCCGCGCGCGCCGCTGCACCCATCTGCCTCAATCCACGCGCGCCACCATGCCTCACGTCAGCATGATGTCAATAATGATGTCATCATTCACTACTCCGCGTTTCCACCATTTTTTATCATTTTTTCACCCACTTTTTCTTCCTCTCCTCACCTATAAATACCCACATTCTCTTCACTTCAAATCACACCTAAAAACACATCTTCTCTTCTCTTTCTTTCTCTCTGTTTCTTAGTTTTTTTAGTTTTTCTTAGTTTTTTGATTTTCTTAGATAGTTTTTCTTAGGTTTAGAGTTCTTCTCTTTTTAAGAAGAACTAATTATGTTTTTATAATTTATTTGCTTTTTGATTCAATTAATGGAAGTACAAATTCTGTTTGAAGGTTTTCCAATAACAGGAATAACATCAAAGTACTGTAAGTATTTTATTTTCTTTACAGTTATTTTTTATGCTTTATTCTTACATGTTATATTTAATTTGTCTGTGATTAAATTTAATTTTACTGGCTATTTGTAAACATGATATAATAATAACGTTGTTATGCTTGCGAAATATTAAATAGGTAAAAATCTCTAAAATGAATTGATTTTGTTTTTATTCAAGATTTTATATTAAGAATGTTAGAGAGAAATATATTATTTTTTATTACAAACTTAAATCTGAAAATTAGATTTTAAGGTTTAGTTATCCGGTCTGATTTAGAGTAGTGCTCTTTTATTTGTTGGTATAATCACCCGGTAGTTAGAATGAAGCTCTATTTCAAAAGTTTTTATAAGAATTATTATCTAAAAATGTATTGACAACATGTTTTCAATAGTGGTTTTAAAACTTAAAAGTTAGTACTAGGATAACTAAATTCTTAAGTTTAATTTGGACACCTTGAATAAAGTTTAAACTGTCTAAATTCTTAACTTAGATATTATACTTAAAAAAACAAAAAAACAAAAAAATTCTGAAACTATCTCCAAAATTTTTAAGTTTTAATTAGAATCTAATGAGTTAGTTGTTTTGTTTGATCTAGGGACAATTGTGTTTTGATGCTTTTAATTATTTGATTTGTACCTAGACGTGGGTTATCTAAAACCCACAAACATGTCCCTAGTTTTAAGTACAGAAAAATTTGAAAATCCATAGGACATGATTGAAAAAGTATAGGTAGACAATCTTGTCTTACTTATAGGTTTGATTGACTCAATGATGAGGGGACATTGAGTTTACTTAAAATGAAATCCCCAGTTTCGTTTTGCTAAGACGTTAAACTAAACGCTGGATGGGAGGCAACCCATCATTTTAGGTAATTTCCTGTTATTTGTTTTATTTCTTGTTATTTCTATGTTTATTTTAGTTTAATTACATTTGAATAGTTTTAAAAATTGTCAAAACTAAAAATATTTGTTGAGATGTTAGAAGTTCACAGTGATCTATTTGTGTGCACTTTAATGAACATGATGGATGTACCTGCATTTCTCCATCACTACTTGCAACATTCTCAAGAAATAGGTAATATTTCCTCTCTTTTCTCTTTATCTTTAATTTATAGTTGTTACATTGAGGACAATGTAAGTTCTAGGTCAGGGGTGGTGAAAAAATACCATGCTTAATTTAAAAAAAAAAAGATTTAACAATTTTTTATAAAATAAAAAATAAAAAAATAATAATTTTTTTCTTTTTTATGTTCACATTTTCATTTTCATTGTGTTTGGTTTTATTTTTTTTTGTGATTTAGTAATTTTTGGAATTTTAAAAAAACAAATTTCTCACAAAAATTTGTCATTTCTTTAAATCAAATTTAAGTAAATAGTTAAGTCTTTTGTACTGTTAGATTAATTTTTGAAAACATATCATGAAATATTTTGTAATTGTTTTTGGTAATTAGTTAGTTTTTGTCATAACTAGTATTTCTTGATAAGATGTGAAAATTATATTAAACCTAAAATCGGTGTTTATGAATTTGTTTTAGTGGAGACTACCTTTGTGAGATATAATTTGAGCCTAATTTCCCTTAATCAGAGTGAAATATATATTTTTTCTACTCCAAACACATTTCTTATTTCTTCAAATTTTTAGATGATCTCTATAGGTATTAGCATTGAATGTATGAATTTTTTCTCATCTTAATAGAGTGTCGTATATATATATATATATTTTATTGCTTAGATTAAATGATTTGAGTAGAAATTGATAGTATATGTTTTTATCTCATTCATGCATGACTGCTACAAAAAAAAAGAGATATATCTAGGGTTACCTAAACCAAATCAAACAAAAAAGCCATAAAATTAACCACTCACCAAAATCCTAAAAAAATGTACAATATGTACATGGCAACACTCTCTAAAAAATGATATATATTGAAAAGTATCTTCAGAAAAATAGAGAGATAAAGAATATATAGTATAATCTACATATTATGACCCGCATTACCCAAAATTTTAAAAAATGTACAATCTGTACATGGGTTGAGTTTCTAAAAAATGATATATATTGAAAAATATCTTTAGAAAAATATAGAGAGATAAAGAATATATAGTATAATCTACATACTATGACCCACATTGCCTACAAAGTTGTGAGTAAAGGCTAATTACAAAAGAAAGATATAGGAAGTAATTCCCTAAAAAGTCATTGCACTTTCTTCATTTGTAAAAGACATATATCTTGAAATTTTTTCTTAATGAGTTTGATTTATGCATGAAAATAATTTTTATATATGATATCTTTATAATTTATACATTTGATTCCTTCCATGAGACCAACGTCAAAATAACACTTTGAGCCTTTATTCTTTATACATATGCGAATATATTAGTTCATTTCTATACATAAACTCTTTTGCATATAAATTAGTATGAGTGTTTGAACTCATAGGATTCAGTGTTTTGAGAGTATTAATTTGTGAGGAATAGAGTCGAAGCGAATTCGGATTCATGATACTAAAATTGGGTGAAATTAAATTGATACATTTTTTATATGAAATATGAAAATGATTTTTGACTAATTATTATAATAAATCATGATTGTTTAAGAAGACTAAAATAACTTATGTTTTAGATTTTAATTATTATCTTAAAGGAGATTAAAAAGTATGAGACATTTTTGTGTTATGTTTCATGTTGTTTTCTTTTATTTTATTCTTAAAAGTTAATTTATGATTTTGTTGTAATTTTAGTTTTTAAGTTGTTTTTTTATTATTTTTTTTAATTTTTACATTTAGTTCAATGTTTGTGGGTATCATTACTGAAAACCCTCACGAGACTCAAACTCATCCACTAGGGCTACCTAGGGGTTTAAAGGCTTGTTGCATAGGCTTAATGCAACTGTGTCAATCCAGGGAAGTGATTTAGGATAGTTTAATTTTTAGTTTTTATTGCTTCTCTTGCTAAGGGACTAGCAAGAAGCTGGTTGGGGGTTGTGATGAGTGCTCAAAAAGTACTAAAATTGTCATGATTTTATGCACATTAATTGATTAAAAATATATATATTTATACGATTTTATCATATATTTATATAAATCAGTCTTTTTGGAATTACCAATATTTTTATTGTTTTTCAGGTATTTTCGCTTCAAAACGTAACTTAAAGACTCAAAGAGGAATACTAGAGGCAATACATCACAAATATATTCATAAAATAAATGAGGAAAAGTCAACAAATATGGAAAAATTGGACAAAATGGGTCAAAAAGGAGAAAATCGCGCACACAACCGCCCAGTCACGCCGGCCAACGCGCGCAGCGTGCCCAACTGTGCGCGTCCCTACTCCTTTCTACGCGTGCCTCTACGCGGCCCTGCTCTAGTCTACGCTCGCTGCTGCCCAGCTACGCCCAGTCTGCGTGCGCCACTGCGCCCATCTGCCCCAATCCGTGCGAGCCACCATGCCTCACGTCAGCATGACGTCAATAATGATGTCATCATTCACTATTCCACGTTTCCATTATTTTTTATCATTTTTTCACCCACTTTTTCTTCCTCTCCTCACCTATAAATACCCCCATTCTCTTCACTTCAAATTACACCTAAAAACAGATCTTCTCTTCTATTTATTTCTCTCCATTTCTTAGTTTTTTTAGTTTTTCTTAGTTTTTAGCTTTTCTTAGTTAGTTTTTCTTAGGTTTAGAGTTCTTCTCTTTTTGAGAAGAACTAATTATGTTTTTGTAATTTATTTGCTTTTTGATTCAATAAATGGAAGTGCAAATTCCATTTGGAGGTTTTTCAACAACAGGAATAACATCAAAGTACTATAAGGATTTTATTTTCTTTATAGTTATTTTTTATGCTTTATTCTTAGATGTTATATTTAATTTGTCTGTGATTAAATTTTACTTTGCTAGTTGTTTGTAAACATGATATAATAATAACGTTATTATGCTTGCGAAATATTAAATAGGTAAAAATCTCTAAAATGAATTGATTTTGTTTTTATTCAAGATTTTATATTAAGAATGTTAGAGAGAAATATATTATTTTTCATTACAAACTTAAATCTGAAAATTAGATTTTAAGGTTTAGTTATCCAGTCTGATTTAGAGTAGTGTTTTTTTATTTATTGGTACAATCGCTCGATAGTTAGAGTGAAACTTTATTTCAAAAGTTTTTATAAGAATTATTAACTGAAAATGTATTGACAACATGTTTTCAGTAGTGGTTTTAAAACTTGAAAGTTAGTACTAGGATAACTAAATTCTTAAGTTTAATTTGGACACCTTGAATAAAGTTTAAACTGTCTAACCCCACAAAAGGTGCCATTTAAATGGTTCATTTTCAATCTCTTAGAAAAAAAGGAATTAATTTAATTAATCAAATTAGTTATCAACCCCACTCATAGGTGTTAATTGATTTGTTTAGTTAGCAAAGAATATCTAACCCCACCAAAGGTGGTATTCATATAAAAAAGGGAGAATCAATAAATATCAATTTATATCTTTAATAACCTAAATAATATGAGTAAGCATAATTAACTTAGTTATTATATCCATAAATACTCCACTATTATAAAAGATAAAATTTGCATAAATATTTATTGAATCTGTATCTATGTTTATTTTTATGTTATTAGATTAAAAACATAAAACCCCAAAATATCGTGACAGGATGTTTAGAATTTAATTTCGTTTTTAAAAGTTTGAATAATAAATTAAAAACTACATATATTCCTTCCTTAGATCGACCTTGGGAGTATACTTATCATTTTCTATGAAATGATTCGTGCACTTGTGAGAGTTTTATAAATATAAAACCAAATCGATGGCAGGATCGGTGATGTCGATTCTACTCATCAAACAGCTAAACAAAAGTCAGTTATTTTAACTATGGTTTTTGGTGGATGAATATCCATTACTTTATGACCACAAGGGGTATTGAACTACTTATGAATCTTTTCAAGATTTTGCATCTCCATTGGCTCCGTTTTAGGAGTGTATTCTTTAAAAAAGTTAAAGAAGTCGAGATTAACTTCTCTGTTTTTCTTTTCTGTGAACTTTAAGAACGCTTTATATTTGTTGTAGAGCTTTTCTTGTTCATCTCTAGTTAGAGAGTAAAAGATATCTTTTTTCTGCATATTAGCAGGGTCTTCAAACATCTGTAGGATCATATTATTAAACGAATTTTTTTAACTTCCATCATATATATGTTAGAAAAGTGAGATGGTTGTTCTAAACTCATATAAGAGAGAGTAGGACTTGAAGGGGTACTACCTATAAGGCTATCATCTGTTCTTTTATATACTGGTTTTCTAATTCCATAAGGGTGATTAGTAACACCTTTAAATTCTAGTTTGGATCTATTTAAGACTAAAGGCACTGGCTTAGATGATAAGGATGGATTGGGTGTTGAGACTCTAGAGGTATGGGTAATCGAAGAAGGCTTAGAGTTTAGTTTAATCTTTCTTGAAAAGTCAAAACTGATCTCTACCGATCCATCTTCATACTCAACAATTTTATTAAGCTCTATATTTTTGGGAATAATAGTAGGTTGGTCTTGGGTTAAAGGCCATGACTCTGGAAGGGTTATCTGATCCCACGGTACCATTTGAGGTACTACTAATCTGGATTTTACCATATTGGTTTGAAATAAGGTTGTTTCACCTCTATTATCTTGTATAAAAGACTTTAGATTTATATAAGGACATATAGTATTCATCACCTTAAAATATACTCTGTAAATAAGAGCTATATTACTGATTTATTTTTCCATATCAAAACCATGTGTTTTAATATCGACCTTTAAGGTCCTTTGAACATTTGTATCTTTTATGTGTACTGAAAAATTTGGAAAACAATTAAAATAGATTGGACCAGAACATAAGGAAGTTTTAACAACTCCGTGTAAAGAATTAGAGAACTTCTTATATCTTTTATCTCGTACACATAAGAGAATTGAATTATTTAATCCATCCTGTGTAAGGGGTTTCACTGCTATTTGGACTAAGCTAATATGTAAATAATTATATTTTTCTTTATATGAGTCTATTAGACTTTAAGATAGTAGATTTATATCATTAGTTTCCCTTGTAAGAGGAAGGGTTTCTTCTACTATATTTATGATATAATCTGATTTAAAAATAAAACTACCTTTATTATAAACTAATAATGTTCTGTATTTAGGAACACTCTAGTTTTGAAGGTGTTTTTCAACATCTTCTATCCTTATTATTTCTTTATTTTTAGATCTAATGGAGTTGGAATCATTACCTTGGCTAGAGGAACTTGAAGATCTAGAGAACAACGATCTAGCTACTCTTTCCATTTGAGAAGATGTGTTGTAATTAAGAGTTATTATGTCAGGTTATTGTGTGTCATAAGGCTGTCTCACTTGGGTCTTACTGTAGACGTCATCTCGATTGACCTTAATTACTAAAAATTATTCTCTTAAGAGAGAATAGCAAGATGTTTATACTTAGATATGTAAGTTAACCTAACACTTTGATACCAAGATGAACTGGGATCTACTAGGTGTTAGAGATAAGAAGTAATGAAGATATGGAATAGAGAAAACTGAAGGATATTTTATTAATAAGATAAGAGAAATTATCAAAGAGTTTAATGCACAAGAAGAAGATGGCATTCAAAATGAGCGATCTTACCTTATATAAGTAGAATAGGGTCGATACAAGACAAAATATAATAATTCAATAGCAAACCTTAATAATTTATAGCTTTAATAAAGTAAAGATTCTTCAACTTTATTAAAGCAGATGCTATTAACATGTGATATAGACCCCTTTTGTTGGATGATGTGTTCCTAATAATTTCTTTTGAGAAAGTAGAGTCGATTATTCCAGAAGTAGGTCTTTGTCTTTTTATACTTTTAAAAACTTCATTTTGATCCAACCATTTGTATAGCTCTAATTGATGGTTCTCGATCAAGCTATTCTTCATCATTAGAAATGATTTCAATAAATTTCTCTAATTTTTAAATAAAAAAAAAAGTAATCTAAATAATAAAAAATATACTTAAAAATAATAAATAATAATTTTTTATTTGTGAGAAATTTTTACATCCAAAAAGCTCTTTACTACATTAATATATTTATTTTTATGAAAAAATCATTTTAATATAAAAATTAATAATATATATTTAAAATTAACAATATAAACGTTTAATTATTCATCGAATTCAAATAAATTTTATTATTTGTTTTTAGTGTTAATATAAAAGTTAATAATATATTTTTAAAGTTAACAACATACATGTAATATAAATATTCATCGGACTTATATTAGCATCAAAATTTTATTCCTTGTTTTTGCTGACAACCGGGCTTTTATCAGCGTCAAAATTTATTCCTTATTTTTGCTGACAACTGACATGTTATTGATTGCATCTAGTTCGTAGAGTGTTCTTGTGGATACAAGAAGGAATTTGAAATGGGTCTAATATGAACAATAAAATGGGCCGAACACTTTGAATCTTTGAGGTGGGCTCTTTTGGGAAAATCTTAGTGCATTGTAACCAGCTATTTAAATGGATTTGTATAAAATTGCAAATTTTTCTTAAATAGCAGAAAAACAACATAAAAATACTATTTTAACACATCACATATGCCAAAACGATTACATTATCTATATTTTTTATTAAAAATTAATTAAATATAACTTTAGTAACACTAACTACTGACTTTATCAACCATCCAAACTTTTATCAACAATTTTATCGGAGTTCCAACTACCCCGTATTGAATATGTAAGGTTTATATTTATTTTGAATAGAATATATAAAGATTACATACATATTTTTGAAATAGTATATAAGACTTAGTACATATTTTTAAAAGAGTACAAGTTTTGTATATATATTTTTGAAGTAATATGTAAATTTATATATAGTTTTGAAAAAAATATATAAGCTTTATATAATAATTTTAGAAGAGTAAGTAAGACTTTCATACATACTTTAGAATAATTATAAATATTAACATAAACTATAGTAACACAAAAAGAATAAATATGAAACATTTATAAATCTTAACAAAAACTAGAGTAACACAAAGGAAAAATACGAAATAAGCATAAATCTTAACAGGAATTAGAGTAACCAAAAAGACAAATACACAATGACTATAAAAGGTAACGAAAGAGCTAGTAACACAAAAAGACAAATACACAATGACCCCACAAGATAAAAGATAAGAAATAACGAAAGAGACAGACTTTCAACTGTTTAGAGTATTCTTGTGAAGTGGTTGATAGTAAATCTTTTCTTCAGTATCTCCAAGAGAGTTACAAATAAACAACAACCGGAGGTTGACAATTGAAAAAGTCTATAACCCCACAATAGAAAATAAAGCTCAACTTTATGATGTAAGCTTTGATTAAGAGAACAACTCTAAAAGCAAAATGAAAATTCTTAAAAGCATGAAGACAAACTAGATAGGAAATAAAGTTTGGTTTTATTTTGAACTCTAAGAAAAGAGGCATACAAGAAAAGAAAAAAGAAAAAAAAATAAAAATTCAAAGCTTGCGAAAGTATTTATAGAATGAAAAGTCGAGTAGCTAATAATTAGGTATAAAAGAATCTTTATTATTTATTTTAAAATTTTTACAAATCATGAAATGCAAAGGATTTACAAGATTAAAGTCAGAACCTGTTTAGACTTCATCAAAAGACATGGTCGGAGGGCTTCCTATTCCCATAAATGGGTTGAAAATGGAGAAAATCTAGTTGTATCAACATTTATTGTGGCTAACAATCATGACCAGAAGTAAGATATGAGAGAGATGGAGAGAAATAATATCTTGATTTATGAAGGGAAAATAATCAATAAAATAAACATAATTTGAGAATAATATGGTTAATTTTTATATCCAAAATATAGGCATTCTACTATTTAGGTATAAATAGTTAATTTGATAAGTAAATAATTTAATTAGACTATAGTTTAACATGTTTTATAATCCAATAAAATTCCTATCAATGGCACCCTATAGAAGAAAATTCCAACATTTCCCCACTTGAACAACATTGATTGATAGTTTGAGTTTAAAAATAATTTTAAGAAAATAACTCTCATGTTGAAACACAATTTTACCCACAACAGAGACTAGGACAAGGTGATATTTATATATCTTAGGATTCATCAAACTCTCACATATAACGAAGTTAGACATGGTAGGTAAATAAATAGGAAATCAATAAAAGAGAAAGAAACAATCAATTTATAAAGCAATAATATACAAATAATATCATCATCCAACACATATCATGGTAACAACAACAAGTATAATAAAAAAAATGTAATAATATGGAAATTAATAAAGATAAGAAAGACTTTCCACTCATAAATAGATTCTCCTATATAAGAACATATTTGAATTTAATCATTATTGTACTAACACAATATACTATCATACAAATACATTAATATAACGTGATAAATCCACATATAATCTACACTTGATAATCCAAAAGTTTTCTTAGTATTTTATTTTGTATTTAGGCATTATTTTTACATCTGTTTAAGAATTTTGATACTTTGAATGTATTTTTTATCATTTATAAGTATATAAATATTTGGAGAATTTTCTACCATTTTTTAGAATTATTTTGAATTTTTTTTATCAATTTATAGAAGCTAGTGATTACAACAAGTAATTAGTTGGTTTGTACTTAGATAAAATAGGCAAATAAAGGAATAAAAGATCCAATATAGTAGGTATTTATATCGAACAGTAAAAATGACAAAAATAACATGGTTAGTAATTAAAAGATACAGTTTTAAAAAATAAAAAAACATATATATATATATATATATATATATATATATATATATATGTATATGTTAAAAGACTAAAATAATCTTAAATCTAGTCAGTTTGAGATTTAGGGTGTAGTGTTTAATATTTAAGGTTTAGAATTTGGGGTTTAGGGTTTAGGATTTAGGATTTGAGGGTTAGGATTTAAAGTTTGAGGTTTAGGATGTAGGGTTTAGTGATCAATAAAAGGATATTATTGGTAAGTAAATATTTTTCTTCTTGTTTAAACATGTCTTTTAATTACTAGCCCTCTGATATGTCCATTTTGTTCTTTACTATAAATAACACCTATATCAGTCTTAAACTCTATATAAAGAATACAAATAACCCAAGTGGACTTACTTAGTAGGTGGGTAGATCAACATAGTAATTTCACCCAAAAACTCAAATTAAAATTGGCTCGTGTGAATGTACTTAGTTGCAATATGGATGAACTCAAACACTCATAAACACTCATAGGGAACTAGTAAAGATCGAGCTATGTGGATATGTACAAACCATGCCAAGATACACTAAGAAAAACAATGTCAAAATGTTTAATGCCATTTTGGCCACCCGTTTCTACGCTTCTCTGACCCCATGAACAATGTCATTCTAACCATTTTTAGCATTTTTTAATGCTAAACCCGTAGTATCAATTTTTACACAAGATTTATCCATCATATTAGTTTTTGATCCAATGTTTAATATTTAGTGTAGGATTTTGCACGAAATTTGACATATGAATTCAACATAATAGCCCCATTATAAGATGTTATTAGTTTTTACATTCGGAAAATATTTTTAAATAGATAGAAAATCTTAGAGAGAGAAACTCCATTGTAGGGTAATTTGTTCAAGCTTTTGGAAGAGAAAAATTAACCAATTCAAGAACTTGGGTATTTGTTCCAACAAGGGTATTTTAATCCCTTGTTTTTTTATTAGGTTTGTAAAGATTATGTATTTAAATATTTTATTCATGATTTAGATTTGATTATATTAGGTTAAGTATTTTTATGGGGTTTAGCTTTGCTTCCATGATTGAATATAATTTTTAGGTAGATTATTATTATTTGAGTAAAGATTGAGATTATTTTTTGTTCTTGTTTTTTAATATCTTTAAATATGAATTGCAAATGAATCATATCTTTATTTATGATTAAAGTGAGTATTTATAAATTATGTTATTAGGAAAATTACCTATTTTTTATTATGTTTTCTTGAACAAGAAGATAAATTAATTACATGATCATTGTGTTAGTTTAGATAGTTTTTGATTTTCTTTTGCTATTTTAAAATAATTAATTAATTATTTGGATAAAATAAATTAGTTAATTGATTGTGAATGAAAGTTTCATGATATTTGGGATTTCTAATTTTGATAAAAAATCAATAATCTCAACTTGGCTGTATGTTTTCATTATGATAACTCGATTAGTTAATTAACTTATATCAAGAGAATAAATTGGATAATTATAACGATTATTGATATTTTTTAGAATTAGGGAGGAAATTAATATTATTAATTTAAAATTAATTTTTAAATTCATCTAATTAATTCAATTCATTATTAATTAGCCGGCTAAACTTCCATTCTTCTCATTAGTTGTCTCACATTTTAATACTCTCTTTTTGTTAATTTAGTCATTTTATTAGTCATTATTTTCAATTTTCTCATTAACTTGTTTATGTTTGTTTTTTTTTCTTTTTCTTTTTTCTTTTGGATATTGCTTTGAATGATTTATTTTATTCTTTATTTTTTTAACAATTTCTTTTTTTTATGTTTAATTTATTTTTTCTTTGATAGAATGCTTCCTTGTTTGTTAGTTACATCAAACAATAGACAAGGGGATGATACAAAGAGACAAAAGGTGATGAAGGAATATGTAAGGTCAATAATTGACACTACTATTTATTACATACATAAAGATAGGTTGCAAGGAATTATAGATTTAAAATTATTCATTATTTTATGATTACTTCTTTTTATGGAATTCATAATTAGGACCCATTCACTTCTATTAGAAAATTTTGTACTACTGTATAGACTTTTTCTTTATAGGGGCTTAATGAGGATTATATTAAGATGAGATGCTTTTCCTACATACTTAAGGATATAATTAAAACATAGTTGATGATCCTTACACCTAGTTTTTTGACTACATGGGAGGCATTTTACAACAAGTTTAAAGAAAAGTTTTACTCTCATCCAAAGACTATACACCTAAGAACAAGATAGCTACATTCTCACAAATATAGGAAAAATCATTCCTTGAAGCTTGAGACAGGCTTAAGGTACTTCAAATCAAATGCCCATAGCACCACATCCTACTACAGTTACATAACTAATTTTTTTAATGATGGGTTGGCATAAGAATGTCAATACATAATTGATAATGCTGCAGATAGAGCATTGAAAGAGAAGATATTTGAGGAGACATATGAGTTGTATGAAATATTGTGTACTAATTTCTAATAGAAAAGTACAAGGAGAAGGAAAGTTGGAGTCAATGAGCTAGGATCCATCAATGATATGGCTATGCAACTTGTTGAATTAATTAAGCAAGTCAAACTCCTCACTACCCAAAACATACAACATTTATGGACATGGTGCTAACACTTATTCTTTGGCTTTTAATTCTTATGTAGGTAATGATCATCAGTAAATGAACTTGATGAAATCCTACCAACCAAGGCCAAAGAAGGATCCATATGCACAAACATACAATCTCAAGTGCACGAATCTCTTAATTTATCTTGGAAGATTGGTAATAATCCAACCTTTTCCTAGAACACCAAGTCTTTAAACCAAATAATACCACCCAATTAACCTAAAAAACCAACCATAGATGAGAACTGGATGAATTCATTCAAGTTAGTAGAGAGAATTTTAAAAGAAATAAGCAGAGGTTGGATTCTTTAGAGACCTTTATCAAAATAGTGGAAATATGAGTAAGGAAACTAGCAGAACATATGAGAAAATAAGAAAGAGAAAAGTTGTCTAGTTAACCTGAGCAAGCAAAACCTATCACAATCATTAGAAGTGGTAAGGTACTTAATAAATAATTATTATAAAATTACTAATAGCTTACCATCTATTGTAGAAAATAAAATGGGGATAAAGTAGTGCAAAAAAAATTCCAAAGAAGGTCAAGCTAAGGAAAAACAAATTTTAAAACCTTTTGAGGAGAACAAGGAAAAATTATCTTCACCTCTTTTTCTATATAAGGAACTTGAACCTTATAGAAAACCAATTCATTTTTACACCATTTGAAAGAGATAAAATAGGATAAGTTATTTGTTTTTGACAATTTTAACATATTTTCTAAAGTTAACATTAATCTACCTTTTTTGGATTTTATTAGGAATTTTTCTACTTATGCCAAATTCTTCAAGGAACTCATCACCAAAAAGAGAAAGATATGAGTAGAATGAAAAAGTGATGGTGTTAAAGGTTTCTAGTTTAATGGTCTAACATGACTTGCCTTTTTAGTTGAAAGATTTAGGAAGCTTCATCATTGACATCACTATGTGAGATAAAAATATGGTTGAAGCTATGCTAGACTTGGAGCAAGTATAAATCTCATGCCTTAATTGATGTACATGCAATGAGGATTGGGGAGCTTAAACCAACAACTATTTCCCTTTAGCTTTGAAAGTTTCTTTTTAGTAAGGATGCCTTAAAGACAATAATTAGTAAGGATAATATGGTAATGAAACAAATTGACTTGAGTAAAAATTAGGTTAAAATTGAAAACTTGGTCGCTCAATCAATCTAAACCTAGCTCGATTTATCGAGCATGGTCACTCAATCAATCTAGTTGAGCTCGATTGATCGACCCTAAAAAGATGGATCGATCTAGTCAATCCTTGATCCATCTAGTGAAACAAATAATTAATTTTGAAATAATTAGATCTATCTACTCATTAATCTCGATCAATTTAGTGCTTGATCGATCAAGCACTAATAGCTTGATTGATCTAGTTATATAAAAAATTAATTCAACAAGTTTTAATTAAGCTCAATCGATCTAGACATGACTTGATTGATCGAGTGGCCTATATGAAATGTAACATAAATGGGAACATATATTTACTTGAGATGTGTTCATTGAAGCTCGTTGGTTTCTTTAGCTTGAAAATATACTTGAAAGATACCAATAGACTTAAATTTCATTAAGATGTTTTGTTCTAGAATATCTCTAACACTCATAAACCTTAAAATCTCCTCCTTTGGCATATTTGTATGGAAAAAATTCTCTCTCGCTACATAACACTTATAGAAAAAAATTAGTTTTACATATTGAAACTATCCTATGTTACGATTAAACCACCTATCATGAAAAAAGTATAGTTAAATTTATACTTATACATAATAAAATTTTACTTACCAAGAGTGAACTTAAATAACCTTTTTTTCTTTTCTTTTTTGTATTCCTCTTTTGTATTTTTTGTGAGAGATTGGTTATTTTTTTGTATATAACCATGTGGCTCTTTTATTTGTGCATGCAAAAGCTTTTGTATTTTTCTTTTTTCCTTTAATATTTTTATTTTTTTGAGGAAATATGCGTAAGCTAAAAACTCAATATGATGATTTTCACACTAGTTGTGAGGTAACCTTATTCGTTCACTGCAGTAGCTTCACATATCACAATAGGTTGTCCTTTAAAAACTAGGTATCTCTTTATAGTAGCATTTTAGAACATGAAAGATAGATCTAAAAAATAACTTGGTAGTCAAGGCTAGTTCATTCCCTAGAATCTCACAAAATCAATCATAAACATCAAGCATGACATATATATATATATTCATGAGTGTGTGAATAGGTTCATGTCAACATTGATCACAAGATGTAAAAAATATGTAAATTTACAAGTAAAAATATCTATTTGTATGATGTATAGCCAATCATAATAAACATGAATGAAGTATGTAATGATCATATCAATGTTAAAGCATGCTACTTCCCTTCTTTTTATTATTTATTATTTTTTGAAACTAAAGAAATATCAATAAAATTAAAAATAAAAAAATTCAAACTAAAGATGCTCACCTAGGGTCAATTAAGCACTCAAACAAAAATATCTATATGAACAGTAAATGATGGTCATTTGACCAAAATGAGACAATATTTTCTAACGCAAACTTTCTTGAATTTTGGTTTCTTTATATCTTTGGGTTGAAAATTAACTATCTTCATTGTCATTGGCACATTCTTGGATTTACCTTTAGATTTCCCATTCATCCTAAATATAAATATAGTATTCATGATATAATGATGGTAATTAGTTATAGAATTACAAGTGTTGAATTTTACATGCATTTTTGAACCAACAACTTCATGTTTTCCAGTAGAATTTTTGAACATGTTATTATAATTTTCATTCATCCTATAATATGATGCATTATGCATAGATGGATGATGGTTATGAGTCATACTATGTGAAGCATGGAAACTATTATTAAATTTAGAAGCATTCATAAAAAATCTACACTTGGGCCTAATATGACCTTTCCTACTACAATGAAGATAGACATCCACAAACTTAATATATTTTTCAATCATAGGTGCAACTGTTCTTTTTTGTATAAGGAGTAATAGTAGAGGTAGTATTAGAAGGTCATACCAATTTAGTTCTTAATGTTGAAGGTATAGTATATGAGGAAGACATGTTTGAAGGATTTACAAATTTAGTTGATTTTGAAGAAGATGTCATAATGTGCCTATTTATATATCCTATACCTCTCTTGTCTCTAGTTGGCTTTTCATAATTAAGAACTTTGTTTAACCTTTCAATTCTAATTGATAGCCATTTTACAACTTCCTTAGATTGTTCAAGTTCATATACTATATTTTGTTTCTATTGTTCTAAACCTACAACACTTGCATTCAAAGTATTAGAACGTTTAGACAAATTAAGATTATCTTTTTTCAGTACCGATGAATTTATTTAATAAGATTTTAGTTTTTCATTGAGTTTAGTTATTTTTACAAGCAAATTATCTTTATATTTTTACATATTATGAACTCTTTGAATACTTCATTAATACTAGTAACATTAAAATATTTAAGTAAAAATTCAAAGTTACTTTCCTCATTGTCTAAATTAATATCAAACTTACTGGAATGTCCACCAATTTTTGAAACAAATGCTAGAAAATTGGTGCCACTATTTTATGATTCAACTAGATTTTCATTATCACTTTTAGAGTTAGTAAGTATAGTGTTGAAAGCTCTTTCCATGTTTCTCTTATTATTTGCATAATTAGCTACAAAGTGATCAAAATCCATATAGTTAAAGCATTAAGGTCTACTGGGTTTAGGTTTCTTACCATCAAAAATCACATATTTGAATTCTCTCAGATTCTAATCCTTTTGATGTCTTGGATGAAGATTCTATTCAGTTTTTTGGTCAAGAGTGCTAGTTCTACTTCTTCATTGTCATCTTTTTCTATCATAATAGTTTTGAAGGCAACAACTTTGTTCTCTATGGGAGGACAAAAACTCATCTCAAAGGTTTGAAGTGAGCTAACATGTTCCTCTATTTTTACAGTGTCTACATCTTTGCTTTTATTAATGGCAATGGCCTTTGTATGGAAGTGATTTGGTGACAAGAAAAAGGATCTTTCTAACTATATTGAAATCATCAATTTTCTCTCTAAGATTGATATATGTGTTAGTAATATCACATAATTTACTATAGAATTCAAAAAAGTCTCATAATCTTTCATCCTAATATTCTCAAATTGAGTACTAAGCATGCTAAATTTTATTCGTTTAACTTGTGAAGTACCCTCACGGGAAGCCTCTAAAATATCCAAGCATGCTTAGTAGTATCAACATGAGAAATATGACGAAACTCATCAGTAGACACAATACTAAAAATATGATTAATATCCTTTTGATTCCAATTGCTACTACTTTTGTATTCAATGGTCCAGTCTTTCCTAGGCTTAAGAGTAACAACATTATCTTTGGTAACTGTAGGTGGTTCCCAACCATAAAGCACATAGTTCTAGGAACTCTCATCTATAGATCGTAGAAAGGCTATCATATAAGCCTTCCAAAATGGGTAATTAGACCCATCAAAGTAAGAAGCACGGATTGTGGATGAACCCTCTCTCAAATGATCCATAACAAGAGCTTAGGCACACTAAGTGTATCTAGTGTTCGGCTTTGATACCAATTAAAAGTTTCTTTTTAACTACAAACCTAATTAACTAGGGGTGAATAGACAATTAATGAAATTATGAAAAATTATTTTTTTTACAAATGGCTAGGTATGAAACCACGTGTAAATAAAGTAATGAAATCAACATAGCAGATTTTTAGGTGGAAACAACCTAAGTCATACCAATGACTTAAGAAGAAAACTATCAATCCATCAGACCACCTAACTATCCAGTATGAAAAATAAGGTCCAATTATAAGGTCAAGTTTTATACTACCCACCAAGATAAAGCTTCAAGTAATCTACTTACAATGCTCTAACAAATTGAGTCATACAAGAAATCACACCCGTTTAACTAGTACCTAAAATATTAGCACAATAACACAAGTTTAAATGTTTGTCATAAAGTAGATTCAATAATGAGTAACCCTAACTAAATGATTTAATAAATATTTAAGATAAATTTAAATCAACTAGTAACCCTAGAATAATTAGTTTAAAGCATAATATCAAAAATATTATAAGCTTGTTAATCAATCAAACACAACCACTAATGTTTGATAAATTAAATAAAGAAAAAAGCCTACGAAAAATGTTTTTTGCAAAACAAATTTTTAGGAAAAGCTTAGGTGCAAAATTAGATTTAGTTATGGTTAAGAAAATTGTGAGCAAAAGGTTTGTTTAAATAGAATAAGTTTAAGCCCTAGGTCAAAATCCTATTATAGTTATGTCCTTAAAAACATTTAAAAAAGATTTAAAAAGTAAGGATAATATGGTAATGAAACAAATTGGCTCTAGTAAAAATTAGGTTAAAATTGAAAATTTGGCCACTCGATTGATCGAGCATAGCTACTCGATCGACCTAGTTAAGCTCGATAGATTGATTCTGAAAAGTTTGATCTATATAGTCAATCCTCAATCAATCTAGTAAAACAAATAATTAATTCTAAAACAAGTAGTTTGATCTACTCATTAGTCTCGATCAATGTAGTACTCGATTGATCGAGATCGATCAAGTCATATAAAAAATTAATTAAGCTATTTTTAATTAAGCTCGATCAATCTAGACGTGGCTCGATCGATCGAGTGACCTATATGCAAAATGTTCCTAAGTGTCTAATATGAAATCTAATGTGGAAAAGAACAAAGATATACCTAAGATGTGTTCATTGAAGCCATGAGTTTCTTTAGCTTGAAAATATACTTGAAAGACACACCTAGAAACTAAAATTACATTCAAATATTTTGTTCATAAATATCACCAACACTCATAAACCTTACAAGCTTTGGGATGGGTTTGTTAAATATCCAAAGGGGATAATTAAGGATTTGTTGGTGCAGGTGGACATACTAATTGTACATGTGGATATTGTGGGGTTGATATGAAGGAAACCCTACCTAAAGACAAAAATAATTCCCTTATTCTTATTAAGGTTTCTTAGTATTAGCGATATTGGTGAAAAAAAATATTTGCATGTAATATGAGTTTCTAGGTGTGTCTTTCAAGTCCAAGAAACTATCAAGCCTTAACGATCATAGCTCAGGTATATCACTGTTCTCATGCATGTTAGATTTCATATTAGGAACATAGGAACATTGTTCAAATAGGTCACTTGATCGATTGAGTGATGACTAAATCAATCGAGCTTATTATTTGACTTAATTTTTAACATGACTAGATCGTTCGAGATTAATGACTAGATTGATCCATCTATTTCTAAATTAATTAATTTTTTCACTAGATCAAGATTAATAACTAGATCGATCCACTTATTTCTAAATTAATTAAATTTTTAATAGATTGACCGAGATTTAACTAGATCGATTGAAATATTCATAGTTGATCAATCGAGTAGCCATACTTGATCGATCAAGCTAAGTATAGATCGATCGAGCGGTCAGGTTTTCAAATTTAACCGAATTTTTACTCGATTCAATTAGTATCTTTACTATATTGTCCTTATATTTTTTAGCTCTTTAAATATTTTCAAGGACAGATTTGCAATAGACCTTGACCTAGGGTTTCTAATCATGCTATTTAATCATACCATTTTCTCACAATTTTTTTAACCACATTCAAAAATTCTTTTCTACATCTTAATATCTTCTCATTTTCTTACAAAATATTTCAAGTAGGCTTTTGCATTGAGTAAATTTATCAAACATTTATGGTTACGTTTCATAAGTCAACAAACCTGCAACATTTGTGATATTATGCTTTTAACTAATTCTTCTAGGGTTACAAGTTGATTTTGTTTTATCTACTGATCTGTTAAATCATCTAGTTATAATTATTCATTATTGAATCTGCTATAGGACATGCACTTGCACTTGTGTTATTGTGCTAATCTTTTACGTGCCATCTGTACAGGTTCGATTAACTCGTGTGACTTGAGTTCATTGGAATATTGGTCTAGATCTAAATGCCTTTCTTATAAAGGCTATTATCAAAGCAGTGACTTATAAGTATATTACTTGGGAGTATTACCTTGATTGATAGTTTGAGTCCTAACCTTGTAATTACATCTTATTTTTCATAGTAGATAGTTAGGTAATCCGGTGGACCTATGTTTTTCTCTTTGGTCATTGGTATGACCTAGGTTGTTTCCATCTAAAAATCTTATATGTATTAATTTATTTACACGTGATTGTATGCTTGGTCATTTTGAAAAGTTTTAATTTGACGTTATTTTGCTGATTATCTATTCATCCCTCTAGCTAATTTGATCTGTAACTAAATAAAACATTTTCATTTGGTATCAAAGTCATCATTAGACACACTTACTATGTCTAGAACTTTGTTATGGATCACTTGAGAGAGGGTTTATCTACGACCCATGCACCTTACTTTGATGGGTCTAATTACCTCTATTGGAAGGCTCGTATGAGAGCCTTTCTATAGTCTATATATGAAAGCATCTGGAGCTTTGTGTTTTATGGCTGGAACCACTTAAAGTTACCAAGATAATATTGTTATTCCTAAACTTAGGAAAGACTGGACCACTGAAGATAAAATTGTTAGTAACTAGAATCAACAAAGTATTAATGTTATTTTTAGTGATGTGTCTGCTGATGAGTTTTGTCGTATTTTTCATGTTGAAATTGCTAAGCATGCTTGTGATATTTTAAAGGTTGCTCATGAGAATACCTTATAAGTTAATTGAACAAAAATTTGCATGTTTAGTACTCAATTTGAGAATATTAGGATGAAAGAAGTTGATAATATTTTCTAAATTCTATGTTAGTTTATATGATATTACTAATACTTGTACTAATCTTTGAGAAAATGTTGATGATTTCAGGATAGCTTAAAAGATTTTCTACCAAATCGTTTCTATACAAAGGTCACTTCTATTGATGAAAGCAAGGACATTAAAAATATCAAAATAGAAGAACTTGTTGGATCACTTCAAATCTTTGAGATGAGTTTTGTCCCCCTACAAAGAACAAATGTATTGCCTTTAAAACTCCTACGGTTGAATAAGGTGACAATGAAGAAGTAGAATTACCATTTTTGACCAGAATACTAAACAAAATCTTCAATAGAAATAATCCTTAAAACAAAGGGCAATTAAGTCATCCAAAGGATCAAAATTTAAGAGAACTCAAATCTGTGAGTTTTGATGATAAGAAATCTAAACCCACTGGACCTCAATGTTTTGAATGTATAGGTTTTGGTCATTTTGTACCTAACTATGCAAATGATAAGAACAACACTGGAAGAGAGTTCAATGCTATACAGATTGACTCAAAAAGTGATAACGACAATCTAGTTGATTCAAAAAATGGTGATACTAATTTTCTAGCAGATGAAGTGTTCAAAGAGTTCTAATATGCAAAATAGATAAAGATAAGTTGCTTGTAACTAAACTCAATGAAAAGTTGAAATCTTATGAAATAAATTCATTAGTTTTGGAAAAAGAAAATATTTATTTGTATGAACATACTAATGATCTCAATTTTAGTCTTGCAGGTTTAGAGTAGGAAAAACAAAATTTGTTGTAGGAACTTGAACAATCCTAGGAAGCTATACAAAGATTAACAATTAAAGCTGAAAGGCTGAGCAAAGCTCTTGATAGTGGAAAACCTTTTAGAGGCAAAAGAGTGCTAGGCTATGTAGATGAAGATTTTATGCTATCGTCTTCAAAAACAAATAAGTTTGTTAAATCCTCCAACCTTTCTTCCTCATAAGATATAAATACAACTTTAACATCAAAGACTACTTAGGTAAGGTCTCCTAACTCTACTCTTAATGTTATTCATTACGCACAAAGAATAGTTGTAACCGTGAATAAAAAATCTATTAGTTTTGTGCCCATTTGTTATCATTGTGGCAAGAAAGGTCATATTAGACCACACTGTAGATTTCGTGTGACATATTCATATCTTAACAATTCTTTTTTTTTTGCACTATATTCTAGAATTAATTTTCATCATCCAACATGAATGCTAATTCTCCATAAATGATGAAAAATAAAAGTAAAAGTCAAAATAAAAATAAATTTAAAAACTTATCTAAGTCAATTGAATCAAACCCAAAAATATAATGAAACCAAAATTAAAGAAAGTTTGGGTTAGGAAAAATTATCTCTCTCTGGTCAAGTGACTTCTCTTTTACCTGGGAATTATTAATCTATGCTTGATTGACCCTAGATGAATATATTAGTTTGATTGCTTGATATTAATTTTTTTTATCTTAGTTTGTTTTTTTAAGTTCTTAATTTTAATTTAGAAAAAAATACTCAAGGAAGTAGAATTATTTTAACATTGAAATAAACTACAAATATCATTTAGAAACAATATTTTTATAACTCTATTGATTATTTATTATGTAATTGAGTATCTTGTTTTGTACATTTATATTTTCATACATATGGTGATTGATGTTAACAAGTGCTCACTCACATACTCACTGGACAAATTGTACACCATGGCTGAAATTTATGATTTATTATGTGAGTATTTAGGGATTTGGATAACCTTGACTGTTAGAATTGTGTTTGAGCTATCTCTTTCACTTTATAAAATACTGTTATAGAAAAACACTTAGTTTGGAGAAGGCCACATCACAATTAGTGTGAAAATCATCATACTAGGTTTTTGGCTTGTATATACTTTCTTAAAAAATTTAATAGAAAAGGAAAATACAAAAACGTTTATATACACACAAAAAAGACCCACAAATCATTATGCAAAAGGAAAGTAAATAACCAAACTCCCACACAAAATATTATAGTAATAATACAAGAAGGGAATATAAAAAATTTATTGAGCTCTCTCTTAGTAAAATTTTATGTTGTGAAAGTGTAAATTCAACTACAATTCTTTCATAATTGGTGATGATTTCTTCTTTAAATTCTTTATAACAGATCATGAATGGACAGATTGATATACTATTACAGTTCTAATATTTTCATACTTTGAGCAGTTGTTGATATGCGATGATGTGTATTGAAAAATGTTTGTGTATTTTATTGAAATACTCAAGCATACAGTAAAATTTTTAATCTTATTGAAAAATAAACTTTATTTTAAAACTTATTATTTGAGTGGGTTTTATGTCTAAATAAATCTACTACCTTGACATACATATAAGGGGATATTTTTATGTTTGTCTTTGTGATTATAGGTGTTTATTTGAAATTTTAGTGTTAGTATAAGACTTAGGAGGAGTTTTTTTAAAAATATTTCTGGGTTTATGATACTCGATCAATACTGAATATATTCCCATATATGAGGTCTTGAAGAGATTGGAAATCCCTTATAGTGTTTTAGTATACATGAATGTCTTATATGCTGTGTGATATTTTCTATCTTGGACAGGAACCTATGAGGCATACTATTACTAGTGTATTTACTGTAGTTTCCTTTTTATTTCTATAGATTGTTTTTGTTGAGTGTTGAATTGAGAATTTTATTTTGTTTCTTCCATAGTGTTAATTGCTTAATTTATGTTGTGAGGCCTACTTACTAAATTGATATGGAGCTTTCTAAAAGATTCTATGGGTTGACATTTTCACCTCGCATCTAGGTCTTAGTTACCTATTTGAGTCGAAAGAAAAATTAACATTCATATATATGTTCCAATGTATGGGAATCTTCAATTGGTATTAGATCGAGTCACCCATGTTTAGGCTTAACTTTCAGGGTGTTCGATTCTAGAGCTCTATCTACACATACACACACCTTATATGCTTGTGCCCTTTGTCTTCATTGGTGTTGGCTATTTTTGTTTTGTGAGATTGTTAACTTAATCAACCTTCATTGTTTGCATGTTCCCTTGATCGCCACACACGAAAGTGTGCAATGAATACGTAAGTATATGTATCGCAACAGGTAATATAATGATAAGAAAAAATTGTTCCCACAGAAATTATTTTATTAGAAACTAATTTTTAATACTAAAAAAAATAAAAATCAATTTTTTATGTGTTTTTATATTTTAAGGAAGCAAAATTAAAATAACTAAAAGTAAATAATAATAATTAATTAAATCAGATTTGGTAACTAAAAGGATATATGAAAAAATAACTAGGAATACTTAATCCTCTAATTTTCTAAACATGCGAATTGCTAAAATCCCCCTAATATAATTATCAATTAATTACATGATCAATTGAATCTAACCTAGCATGTATTCCTCTCTCATGTAAACTACACACCATATAGTAATTAATTTAATCACACTCCCATGCCAATTAAATTGCATACTACTCATTAAGTTCATCAATTATGAATCACATACATAAGAATCATACATCTCTGCCTAGAAAGTATGCATGTTATTTAGTCAAGACAAAAAATTAAATAATTCTCTCAAATCTATTTAATTGCCTTTATAGATAAATTATTGGCCAAACAATTAATAGCATACAAATCGGATTAGATAATATAATTAAATTAAAATTATAATTGGGGTAAAATATTAGATGATGACATAGTGAAAATTGGGTTCATAAGATCCCTAGATTAATGAATTAACTACACATAATTATGTTCACAAAACTCATATTTTTCATAAAGAAAGACATAAAAATTGATAAAGAAAAGAGTAGAAGAAAAAATATAATCAATCTCTTGAATTGTAGAATTAATCTCCCATTGAATCTCCATCAAAATTGTGTCTTTTCTTGAATATTTTTGTATTTTTCTCTCTTTTTAGCTCCAAAAATTGACTAAAATTATGCTAATGGAACACATTTCGTCCTCCTCACATGCGGAGTAACGTGATTCGCTCTCCGTGCTTACGTGGCATCTAAGTGGCTTGCCCAGTCATCTCCTCTACTTACGTGGCATGCCACGTGGTAGCTCCTAATTGGTTTTACGTTAAAAATCCAGAAAAAATCCAGAAAAATCCCAAAAAATTTTAAATATTATATTTTCATCCCTTTTTACTAAAAAGTTTATATTTTAATATTTTTGACCATAAAATACTATTTACTAAATAAAAAATGTAAATATTAAGTAAAAAAGTGCACTAATGACTCTACTTTTATAGTCATTACACCACCAAACTTAACTCTTTGCTTGTCCTCAAGTAAAACCAAGTATAACTAAAGAAAATAACATTGGTAGTATATTCATAAATATACTTGTAGTAGTACATGCATATTTCACAAAACTATCCCTCTCAAAATTAGTACAATCCTATGATATAAATGTTCACATATTCATCAATCAATGTTCCATCAATATAAGGATAACAAGGTTTTTGACAAATTGGTTTGTGTGTGTGTGCTGCACATGATATCATCCAATACACTCATGAAATCAACCTATATGAGCATGCTAATCAATTCAATCTTATAACAAGTCTCATAAGTCTATTTTTCACATCCCTCTCCATTAATATAAATATGCACATAGCTAAAGATCAATAAGGACTTTACATGGTTGTAATGTATAGCTTAGCTTTTTTTTATCATGTACTTTTTAACTGCAATTGAGCTTTAACTTAATGTTTCAGTACATCCTCTTTTGTTATTCTTTTCATATTCTTGTATTCCACTTCTATTTTCTCTTTTTTTTTGTAACTTCACAACACCCCTAAACTTATTTTCAATTCTATTTTTTTAGAGGGATAATTGTGTTGTGAGTTTTGCTTTTTTTATAAGGTGCATTACATTTCACCATACGCTATAACATAACACATAATTGTATTTTTCTCTTTTCATGCAAGCTAAAGGTGCAAGGGTAAAGGTAATACTTATTACTTAGGAATTAAATGTGGCTTAAAGATATGAAAGGTTATTTGTAAGGCTCAAATAGGTGACTAAATTTATGAATTTCCCTCCCCCAAACTTACATTACACATTGTCCCCAATGTGCACATATAAATATGAAAAGTTAAAAGAAAAGAAAACTCCATTAATCATGGAACACCACATCTGTCGCTGAAATGCT